>CM038471.1:40290437-40890437 GCA_021464415.1 Lonicera japonica
AATAATCTTCTCTTTCTTCAGATATTTCTGAGGAATCGATTCCAGAGACGGGACACGTCGAGTGTCGAGGGTAGATTCGATAAATCTTCAGAAATAAGATTATAGTAGAAAAAGCTTGATAAAAAATCAGATCTAAAGCTCCAAAATCCTCAGATTCCAATTCGCTGCCCCTGAACCCTTGGGGGTGTTGGCCTATTTATACTGCTCGGGGAAGATTGTCGCGCGACATTTCCCCAAAAAAGGCAAGTGTCGCGCGACATATCTGTTTGTCGGGCGACATTCCTGTATGTCGTGCGCAAACGGCTGAAGTGATGGGTCCTGACACTGTGATGTGTCAGAAAGTGGTTGGTCGGGTGCAGAGAGGGATTGTCGCGCGACATAGTGGGATTGTCGCGCGACATTGCCAATGATTGTCGCGCGACAATGTGATTGTCGTGCGACAATCCTGGTAAAAAATGGTTTGTCGCGCAACAAACCCCCCCCCCGGGGTAGTTTCGGGTGCTCGGGTGGGTCCCGGACTCCAAAAAAATAGTAGTTCTCGTAGGTCGTTAGGGTTCTTGCGGGGGTCACGGATCGGGGTGTCTACAGACCCTCTCGACTCAAGCTCCTTGCTTGCAAGGAATTGAGGCGACTGGAAGAGATCATGATCCATGGCTCCCGCATGAACTCTAAGAAGTGTTATGCAAAAAAGTGCTGTGAGTGCCTCCGGAGATGGCTTCGTGTTTGGTTTTGCCTCCGGAGAGGGCTTTGACTTGCTCCACTTTGCCTCAGATGGGAGGACTACCATTGATCTTCTTTGCGCCTCAGATGGGAGGACTACCATTGCGCCTCAGATGGGGAGGACTACCGTTGTGCCTCTCTGGGAGGGCTTCGCCTCAGGTGGGAGGACTACGCTTGTGCCTCTCTGGGAGGGCTTCGCCTCAGGTGGGAGGACTACCGCTGTGCCTCTCTGGGAGGGCTTCGCCTCAGGTGGGAGGACTACCGTTGTGCCTCTCTGGGAGGGCTTCGCCTCAGGTGGGAGGACTACTGTTGTGCCTCTCTGGGAGGGCTTCGCCTCAGGTGGGAGGACTACCGCTGTGCCTCTCTGGGAGGGCTTCTAGATCTGTAAGAAGAAGGAAAAATGCCTCTGGGAGGACTTTCATGAGTAACTTTTGCCTCTGGAGAGGGCTTGTGATTTTGCCTCTGAAGAGGGCTTGTGTTTGTGATTTTTGTTAAAATTTAATTTGTTTCTCTTTAGACTGCTAGAGTGAGAGAGTGAAGTTTTCGTGAGGGTGAAAAGAGCTCCTCGAGGTTTACTCTTATCCGAATGTCCGCTTTCCTGTATATTTCTTGAATTTTGTCCTCATGTTTTTCTCGAGTGAGGATACTTCTCTCAGAAAGCAGTCTTTGATTTTCTTTGCTTTCCGCAACGTGATGATTCGAGGGTTTTCCAAACCATCTCTTCTGTATCGTGCTGAAAAGAAAATTTGTTTGAAAGTCTAATCTCTGATCTCTGTTCTTTTCTTAGTTTCTCTTTTTGGTGGGCCCAACATCGTTTTCTGTTTTTCGATACCCTTATTTCTCCCTCTTTTGGAAAAGACTTTTCCTGGCCTTCTCTGTTTTTGACCAGGAGTCTTTTCATCCCTTTGTCGTGGTCAGGAGCCTTACTCACCCAAAATGAAGCCCTGAGCCGGTTTTGGCCTAGCTGTCACTTTTGGTGTGGCTCTCCCTGCCACTCTGCATTTCTGTTTCTCTCGCTTGCTTTGGGTTTTTATGCGGGTTTCTTATCTTTTCTACTCTTTCAATTTTTTCTATTCCCGTCTTATCTCGCTATTCTGCTTTAATAGTTTCGGTCCTTCTGTGAGATCAGAGATTACTTTTAATCGTGGCATTTTGTTCTCGCTTTTTTTCGGAGAGATGATTTGGAAATTTTCTCTTTGAAATCTTTATTATGGGTGTGCGGTTTTAGCAATTTTTTTTTCGAAAACTGCTCCTCGGAAGTCCTCCTGTAGGAGATAAAAATGAGAAAAGAGGTCAAAAAATCAGGGGAGAGGGTGGTTTGTCGCGCGACAATGTGGCCATTTGTCGCGCGACAAACTGCCCCACTATATAAGCCTCCTGCTGAGCTCATTCCACCTCATTCTCTCCCTTCTCTTTCTCTCTCTAGCTCTCCTTCTCTCTTCTTTTCTTCTCTCCCAAGCGCGGAAGCTCTGCCGTGTTTTTGACTTTTCCGACCTTTTCACATATATTCTACCTATACCGATGGACCCTGCTCATCTCGATCGATTGGAGGGTGACCAGGAGGAGGTCACTTTTACTGACGCTCAGGGCGTTCTCCGCTGCAGCCCTCATCACGACGACTGGGCGGACTTGGACTGGTATGATGAGGATGGGATAGACCGCGGTCGAGCGGTGGTCTATCGGGATGCTATCCGAGCTGCTCCAGTCCCAGATGTCCCGTGGCTCTTGATGGAGCCTGTCTCTCACGAGATTCGCCGTCGATCTCTGGTATGTCTTCTTTATCTGTTCTGTTTCTTGTCGTTTCCTGTTATTTCATTTTCAATAATGTTAGTATGCATGTCTGCCTTGAATAACGCCCGATTTTTAGCGAACACATACTTTTACCTGTGACACCTCTTAGGTTTTGGAAAATTACATAATCTACCCCTATAGCCCTATAACTCTCATAATTACACCAAAGTACCCTCAGGTTTTGGAAAATTACGTAATTTACCCCTATAGCCCTATAACTCTTATAATTACACCAAAGTACCCTCAGGTTTTGGAAAATTACGTAATTTACCCCTATAGCCCTATAACTCTCATAATTACACCAAAGTACCCTCAGGTTTTGGAAAATTACGTAATTTACCCCTATAGCCCTATAACTTTCATAATTACACCAAAGTACCCTCAGGTTTTGGAAAATTACATATTTTACCCCTATAGCCCTATAACTCTCATAATTACACCAAATTACCCTCAGGTTTGGAAAATTACATAATTTACCCCTATAGCCCTATAACTCTCATAATTACACCAAAGTACCCTCAGGTTTTGGAAAATTACGTAATTTACCCCTATAGCCCTATAACTCTTATAATTACACCAAAGTACCCTCAGGTTTGGAAAATTACATAATTTACCCCTATAACCCCCTATTCGTTCTCTTGTCTGTAGTGGGTTGGCCGAGGTTGGGGTTCTCCCAACACTATATCTTCGGAGTGGCGACGGGCACCGGCCCCTATCCAGGAGTTGATTCTTGCGACTCCTTTTGGCTCCCTCTTCGACGCCCTCCCAGAGCGGGTTTCTAGGGCGGCAGTTTTGGTGTCAGCACTGGCTTGCCATTGGTGGGATACTACTCATACCTTCCATTGGAGCTGGGGTGAGATGACGATGACACCCCTCGATCTTTTTGCTCTGACCGGAATTCCTTCGGGGGGGGTCCCCATTCAGATCGATGTCCCTTTGCGTCTGACGGCAGATGGTATTGTTAGTGCGCTTGGATGGTTCCCGGAGCGACGGAGTTCCGGTGATACGATTCCTCGGGGTGTCTTAGTTACGCGGCTAGCCACAGAGAGAGCTCGGCTAGTTGCTTCAGGGGTTCCTATGACCCGTCAGGAGGCGCGCCAGTATGCCCGCGTCCTTCTTCTGTTGACACTCCATGATTTATTCGAGGCTCGTGGTGGGGACACGGCTCATCTTTGGTGGTTGCCCTATCTTCGGGACTTCAGCCTCATGTTTGACTATGACTGGGGAGGCTTCATTCTTGCAGTCCTCTATGATGCCATGGACCAGGTCTCTCGCCATTTAGCCCTGAACCTCAAGGGCTTTTCTCTGCTGTGGGAGGTACATACTTTAGTCCTTGTTTCAGTTCTTTACATATTACCTGTTGATCATTGCTGATTTCTTTTATCTTTCCTTTTCAGAGCTGGTTTGTTGCTTATACCCGCCTGGGTCGTGCCCAGGTGGATCTCCTCGTTGAGAACGAGGACCAGTTTCCTTTTCTCCGCCGATTCATTGCGGGGAACTACTGGGCTCCCTATGTATACCGGACTCGGGAGACCGGAGCTGCTGTCGTTCACGACCTGTTGGAGGAGCAGGTAAATATTTAGTTCTCTTGCTCTTTGATAGTTAGGTAGAATATATAAATTATTGAGAATAAAAAACTTGTTTTCTTTTCAGGTTGAGTGGGCCCCTTGGGGTGATCTGAGTCCCCATTATGGGTATGGCCGCGCCCTGACCGCCTCGAGGACTAGGCGGCTTATCCGGGATGAGTACGGCCTTCCCTTTTACTTAGGCGAGAGGGTCATTCGCCAGCACACGCCGTCCCAGTGGCCTCGTGTTCTATTATTCCCTCCTGTTCTGATGAGGCGGACGGGCGAGATCGATCCGGTGACGGTGCAGGCCTTGGTCGACGGACTCGGCTTCCAGACGTTCGTCGAGGAGGGAGACTACCCCGTTTTTGTTGCCCGTTATCTGATGAGGGAGCCAAAGGGGACTCGGGGACGGGTCTTCTATGAGAGGTACCGGGCATTGGGAGGTGATCCTAACTACATACGGGGACAGACCCATTTAGCTAGGGCGGTTCCGGGTCACTTGCCCTCTGTCCCCGATCAGAGGGACAATATTTCGGATTCTGAGGACGAGGATCCTGAGGGAGAGAGGGATGTTCCTACCGCGGCCGAGGGCGGTGGTCGGCCAGAGGGCGAGGGAGGTGATGCGACAGCGGTTCCGGAGCCGTCGCCTCAGGCGACACCTGTGAGGGAGCAGCGCACTGAGGGTTTCGAGTTTCCCACCGGCCCTTCTGTGTCTCCGGGGGTCCTTTTTGCTGCTGCTGAGGCTGCTGAGGGGAGAGCGGGATTGTCTGAGAGGTCCTGGGAGCCTGCGGACCTTGGGGCAGACTATGAACAGTTCGGGCGGACTCCTCCAGCTGCGGTGGCTACTCCTTCTAGTGGGGTACCTCCTTTGAGGGCGACGGCCATAGTGGATCCTCCGGGGGTCCGTACCTACGCCACGTTGACTCCCCTTTCGGCGACTGTCATGGGTCCTCCTGCCCGATCTCCAGGTTTGGGGGGTTCTTCATCCCGGCCTCCCTTGTTCCCGATCCGTGAGGAGGGCGGGTCCACTTCTGCTGGTGTTCCGGCGGGGTTATCTATTCCGTGGGTAGATCTACCCCCACTCCCCAAGGACATCTCTTACGTTGGCGCTGGATTACGTCGATATCCCGTCCCGGAGTACCCTCTTCCTGAGGATACTTTTGACTATCTAGGTGGTCGCCTTGATGACGAGGTACTTTCTTCAACTTCTCTTGATACCCCTACATCTATATCTATCTATTCTGATTGTGCTGATTCTTTTATCTTATGTCTTTTTACAGCGGGTGAATGTTCGGGTGGCAGATCTACGGGCTTGGCACGCCCAGTACCTCTACAGCTGGAACCTGCTCCAGTATGTCGGCCGAGACCCTCCAGCCTACATGCGTGATTATCAGAGGGCTATCGACATCTCCTTACGGCCGGACGACCCCCTGACTTCCTCTCATGCCCGGACGGATTCTCGGAGGAGCAGTAGTCGAACTTCCAGGCGTTCCCGATCGTCGGTGATTCGTCCTACGGCACTGGTCCAGTCCACGGGGCCTTCTCAGGCGGCAGTTCCTCCTGTTCCTGGCGTCCCAGTTGTTGATCTTACTCCCGAGGAGGGCTCGGCCGATAGTGGGAGCGTGTCAAAACGCGCCCGAGTAGATTAGTTTTCCCTTTCTGCATTTTAGTGTTAGTTTGGACAGATTTGTATTTATTTTAGACATGTTTAGACAGATATTTTAAAAAACTGTTCTTTTATAGGATTTATAAAATATCTTTATCTGTGTTTAATTATACTTTTATTCTCTGTATGTGAAAAGATATATACATACACATATATATATATAAGAGTCGGTATTTTAGAAGTCATACCTTGTAGTGTAGTGATACTTTTCCTGTAAAAAGAGCAAAGTGAGAACAAGAAAGCATCCAAAAATGATTCTTTTGGCAATCATGACTGCTATGTGTAGAAAGAACAAAATTAGGGTGACCCCAAAGGAGTTTGTCGCGCGACAATCCCTCCTGGATATGGGTTTGTCGCGCGACAAACAGGTACAGGTCCCTCTTTTTTGCTATAAATACATCCATCTTCCTTCCTTCATCCCCACACCTTCCAAAAAAATGTCTTCCTATCGTACAAACTCTGATTTTTCTTTCATTAATGCTCGGGATGCTTTGGTATCTTCTGAAAACGGCTTGAACTTCGGTGCATTCAGTCCTTTGGCGGGCTGGCGTCATCGCCCTGTAGATTTTTCCTTTTTGTTAGGCGCTTTGCATTTTTGGAGCCCTATGGATCACCTTTTTCGTTTTGGGCTTGACGAGCTCTGCCCGACTTACGAGGAGTTTTCCTGGCTGTTACGTTCTGACGTTCGTCTCCCGATGGAAGTTCCCATAGAAGAAATCGTTCCCCGTGACATGATGATTGCTCTGTTAGCCATTCCCCAGGCGGCCTGTGATGGTTTCATTGCCGATGGTTTTCTTGACCTCCATAAAATGGTGAGGTTCTTTCATTGTTATAAAGATAGGGCCTCTTACGGCGTGGGGCGTACTGCAGCGGCCCTGATTTGCCTGGTTTCTGATATGCTGCTGGTGACGGGTTCTTCCCGTGTTGATTCGACTATCCTGAGTCTGATTTACCAGGCTAGAAATGGGGAGTCTATAGTGCCGATCATTCTTGCAGAGACCCTGAATGGTCTTGATGATGTTCAACGGGGGGCCTCGCCCTTCTTCTGAAGGAGTCCGCGTCTGCTATACATGTGGCTGCTAGAGCGCTTTCGATCGGTGGGTTTCAACAGAGCTCGGCTCGACAATCCGACTCATTTCTTTCATCGGCCTCTCTTTGGTGCTTTGACCATGTCTTCCTCTGATTGGACGGTATGGTTTTCGGGGAACTTTCGGGCTATCCGGTGGAACATTCCTTGGTGGAAGCTGAGGGCGATGGTACTTAGCACTGGGGGTCAGAACTACGTTCGGCTCCGCGGGCTCTGGTTCACTTCATTTTATCTCCCTGGGCGTCTTTTTCGGCAGTTTAACATTCCTCAGGAGGTTCCCCTTTGTCTGAACAACTTCTCTTCTGAGTCTAAATTTGTGACCCCACATGTTTCTTTATCGGTAGAGAGGATGTGGCGTGCCCGACTGACTCGTCAGTTCAATTATGCCCGGTTTGGTATTACCCGGCCTCTCCGGGCTGATATCATCCGCTCTTGCTGGCAATCTCTGGAAGGAGAACTGATCGACGACCCCTTTCAAATGGAGTGGTTCCGGTTCATGGATACGGAGGATACTGATGATAACATTGTCTTTGCATATCAGATCTTGGACGAAGCTCGGATCGATTTGGCTATTGAGGACCCAGTGTGGCCAACCCCTAGGGATTAGTTTCTTTCGTATTTGTTATGTCTTCTTTGTAACCTTCGGTGTTCTGAACCACCTTTTAATAATATATGAGGGACTGCTTGCGGGAAATAAATTTATTTACAAAGTTTAAACCGGGCCTGAAGTCACTTCTCAGGTTGCCTACGTTCCCCTTTTTTATTTTTACAAAGAACAAAAAGTTTTGAGTTGGGGCTCAGGTTTACGTAGTTCATATTACATGCCACACCTATTGATAATACTTCTTCAGTCGATCCATGTTGACTGGTGAATGTAGTAACTGCCCATCCAAATCAGTGAGTATAGCGGCACCTCATGTATCGATTTCTTTGACGATGTACGGTCCTGTCCACTTCTGCCCGAACTTACCCCTCGGATCTCTGGCCGGTTCTCGAATTTCTTTCAATACAATATCGTTCTCGTTGATACCCCGAGTCCTCACTTTCTGGTTAAATGCTCGAGCGATTCTCTTCTGATACCCCTGATGGTGGTATGCGGCTTTCAATCTCTTTTCATCTAGTAGGGCTAGCTCGTTATAACGTGCCTGGACCCATTCTAGTTCATTGACTTGATTTTCTAGTATTACCCTGAGGGAGGGGACTTCTAATTCAACAGGGAGGACTGCTTCCATCCCGTATGTAAGAGAGAACGGGGTTGCCCCTGTGGAGACCCTCTCGGTGGTGCGATATCCCCACAATGCATAAGGTAACTTCTCTGGCCAGTCTCGACAGGTGTCGGTCATTTTGCTTAGGATATTTTTCAGATTTTTGTTGGCGGCTTCAACTGCCCCATTGGTTTGTGGCATGTATGGCGAAGACCTGTGTCTGGTAATACCGTATTCTTCCATAATGGTATTAGCTTCTCCTTCAAAGTGGGTGCCGTTATCTGAGATGATCTCGTGTGGGACCCCATATCGGCAAACAATATTCCTTTTGATGAATCGGGCTACTTTTTTGGCATCGAGGGTCTTGTAAGACTCGGCTTCCACCCATTTGGTGAAGTAGTCGATGGCTACTAGTATGAATTCATGGCCGTTGCTGGCTTTGGGCGAGATTTTCCCTATGACGTCGATTCCCCAAGCTGCGAAAGGCCAGGGAGCATTCATGTTGTACAACTCTCTTGGAGGAAGCTTCTGGGATTTAGCATAGATTTGGCATTTGTGACAACGGCGTACATGGTCAGCACAGTCGGTTTGTAGGGTAGACCAAAAATACCCTTGCCTGATGATCTTGCGGGCAAGTGTATTCCCGCTCATATGAGGTCCGCAATCGCCCCCATGTATCTGATCCATCATTCTAATCGATTCTTCTTCGGTGAGACATTGAAGATGAGTCCCGTCGTAGTTCCTTTTATATAATCTTCCGGCACAGAGTATGAATCCTGATGCTAGTCTTCTGAGGGTGACCCGCGTTCTCTTGTTTGTTTCCTCGGGATACTGGTGGTTCTTCAGAAGGTTCCAGATGTCATAAAACCAAACGATCGAGTCACCGTTTTTTTCAGTTTCTACCTCAAGGGTCATGCAGTGCGCGGGTCCTGATTTCTTTTGTACCGTGAGGGTTATTTCTTCCATCCCTTCCGGAATATCGATCATAGATGCCAGGGTTTCCAATGCGTCAGCAAAACTGTTCTGGGACCTGGGGATATAGTAAAACTCCACACGCTCGAACTTTCCTGCGACATCCTCTAGTCGGGCGAGGTAAGGGACTAATTTCTCATCTCTGATCTTCCATTCCTTCAGAACTTGGTGGACCACTAGTGCTGAATCTCCGTATACCTGTATTCTCTTTATACCCTTTTGAAGAGCGATCTCTAACCCGAGTATGCATGCTTCATATTCGGCCATGTTGTTGGTGCAGAAAAAGTCCAGACGATATGATACCGGAGAGTGAGTTTGGTCTGGAGAAACTAACAGGATGCCTATCCCGTTTCCGTTTCGATTGGTAGCCCCGTCAAAGTACAACTTCCAGTCTTCATCGGTCTCGACGTTCATGATGGTTTCGTCCGGGAACTCGGCTTCTTCTAGCATGTCTCCTAATATCGGATTGTGGGCCAGGTAATCAGCTATGATCTTGCCTTTGACTGCCTTTTGGGTCATGTAGGTGATGTTGAATTCGGAGAGTAGAAACAACCATTTTGTCATTCGGTTCGAGAGAGCCGGTTTCTCGAAGAGGTATTTCAACGGATCGATCCGTGATGCCAAGATGACTGGGAAAACTAGCATATAGTGCCGTAGTTTCTGTGTTACCCAGACGAGAGCGGTACATGATTTCTCCAATGGTGTGTAGTTTATCTCAAACGGGGACAGCTTTTTGCTGAGGAAATAGATGGCCTGCTCCTTCCGGGTATCAGTCAGGTGCTGGGCTAGCATTGCTCCCGCAGCCGAATCAGTGACGGTTAGGTATAAGATTAGTGGAAGTCCGGTCTGGGGCGGGGCTAACACTGGGGGTTTGGAGAGGTATTCTTTGATTCTATCAAAAGCTTCTTGGCACTGGCCGTCCCACTCTCCTGGTGAAGATTTTCTCAGGAGTTTGAAGATGGGCTCGCAAGTCTGAGTGAGCTGAGAGATGAACCTACTGATGTACTGCAGATTACCCAAAAATCCTCGGACTTCTTTCTTGGTACGAGGTTTAGGCATGTCTTGGATAGCTTGAACTTTAGCGGGGTCCACCTCGATTCCCTTCTTACTGACGACATATCCCAGGAGTTTTCCTTTGGTTACCCCGAACACACATTTCTGCGGGTTGAGTCTCATCTGATATTGGCGGAGCCGATCAAAGAAAGCTCGCAAGGCTGGTACATGGCCTTTCCTCTCTTTTGACTTGATTATCATGTCGTCTACATACACCTCTACTTCTTTGTGAATCATGTCGTGAAAGATAGCCGTAGTCGCCCTCTGATACGTTGCCCCGGCGTTCTTTAGCCCAAATGGCATAACGGTGTAGCAGTATGTTCCCCACGGTGTGATGAATGCTGTTTTCTCTTGGTGATCTGGGTGCATCTTGATCTGGTTATATCCGGCAAAACCATCCACAAATGACTTCAGGGCGTGGTTGGCAGTATTATCTACTATTAAATCGATGTTGGGCAAGGGAAAATCGTCTTTTGGACAAGCTTTATTGAGATCCCGGTAATCCACACACATGCGAACTTTCCCATTAGCTTTTGGAACAGGCACGATGTTGGCTAACCACGAAGGGTATTCGATCACCCGTAAGAAACCCACACTTAATTGTTTCATCGCCTCTTCTTTCACTTTTAAGGACCATTCTGGCGTAAGTTTCCTCAGCTTCTGCTTGACGGGCCTAAATTCTGGCTTGGTGTGTATCTCGTGCATGACTATCTGGCTGTTCAAACCTGGCATATCCGCATAAGACCAGGCGAAGACATCCACATACTCTTTCAGAGTTTGTGTGAATTCTTCTCTTTCTGTCTCACTTAGGCTTGCCCCAATGCGGACCTCTCTTATTTCCTCCTCTGTTCCGAGGTTAATCACAAGAGTGTCTCCTTCCTCACTCTGTATACGTTGTTCCTCCCGTTCCGGGTGTTCGTTCAGTCTTTCTAACTCCTTATAAGCTATTACAGAATTACAAATAACAGGATAACGCAACACAGAGTTTTCTTCATTGATAATAGTGTTTACGGGTACAAGTTTAAAGAGTAAATCTAGGAGTGGCTCTTTCCTAGCCTTACTTTCACTTTCACCTCTCACCTTTACAATTTCACTCTTTTCCCTTTCTCTTTGGTAGTCTGGATCAGCGTATATCAGGTGTACGGGGTCATCCCTTGGCTCGTCATCCCCTAGAACCATGATGTCGAAAAGATCTCCGATCATTTCTTCCTCCTTGTCTGTCTTGTCTTCATTTCCTTCTTTCAACCCGATCGTTAATTTGGTGGAGAAACTGTGTTCAATGCTTTCTTTGACATATAGGTCCTCTTTATAGAAGATTTCCCATCCCGGCAGGTTCTCTCCGTCGCTGTTTTTCCAAGGTTCCTGAAAATCGCAAAAGGGGAAGTCCTCTCCTTTTTTGACAAAAAACCCGTTCAAAGAGCTGAAACTCGGATACTGATGCCCTCGGCCCCTTTTTTGCTGATCGTCTTCTTCAGTGTGTTGGTACCCCAAACCTTCCCTTTCGTACCTCGTTACTGGTTCCAAGGCTTGAAGTAGTCCTGATTGTCCCATTCCTAGGCCGGCTCCAGGTAAGTATTTCATCATTTTTAGCATATTTGTAATCTTGGTGCTGAGACTGGGGATATTGTCAGGGGGAAGATATTCGATTATCTGGGTGTTGAGAGTTTGTACTTGAGGCTCGTAAGAAAAGCCTCCCAACTGTATACTCTGACTCCCGATGCCTAAAACCGGAAATTCCAGGTCTGCCAAGGTCCTTTCAGGATCTCCTTGGATGGTGATTACGTTCCCCTCGAACGGTATCTTGATCTTCTGGTGTAAGGAGGAGGGGAGTGCTCCTATGTCGTGTAGCCATGCCCTTCCCAACAGTAGATTAAAACTGGAGGGGATGTCTATGATTTGAAAACCGGCCGGAAAGCTTCCGGGACCGATCATGAGATCAAGCTTCAGAGAACCCAGAACGGCCCTCCTGGTATTATCATAGGCCCTGACAGTTACGGCGGATGGAGAAAGCTCTGAATCCAAGATACCCAAACATCTGGCAGTCTTCAGAGGGCAAACATTTATGGTCGACCCATTGTCGATGAGGACTTGTGGCAAGATCTTCCCTCGGGTTCGGACGGTGATGTGGAGAGCCAGGCTGTGTTTCCTCCCCAATGGAGACAGATCCTCATCTGAAAATGACAGACTTCTTTGGACTGTAAGTGACCCGATCATGTTTGGCAGTTGTTCGGGTGTGGAGTCCGGTGATATCACGGCTTCGTCCAGAAGTTTGATGAAAGCGGTCCTGTGGGGTTTGGAGGCAACCAAGAGGCCCCAAATGGTGATGTGTGCCTGGGTCTTCTTCAACTGCTCAAGCACTCTATCTTCTCCTATTTCCTTAGGTGGCGGTGTTTTCTCAGCATCCGGTGGTGGTTGGTATACCCTTCCTGAACGGGTGATTTGTTGGATCCAAAGGGATGCCGGGTTTGATTCCTCTGAAGTTTCTGACGATTCTGGCTCTGTCGACCAACTGAAAGTCCCGGGGGAGGTTTCTATCATACAGATTGTCTCCCTGGGGGGGTTTTGGGATTTCCATGATTATTTCTTCTTATTCTGGGTCCATCCTATCCCAGATTTTCCGGGATTGGTTTTGATTGTGAGTGGTTGTGAGATCCCCTGATTTGTTTTTCCTAAACCCTGCCCGGGTAGGAAGTTCATTTTGGCCATCCATTGGTCGATTATTGGATTGAGGCCTGGGGTAACTTGAGCCTTTGCTGGCAGTACAATGGGTGCCCTGTAGGTTGGGTCATCTCGAATGAGCCCCACTGGATCGAAGCCTTCTTCATCAGTGGTCAAGGCATTAATCCCTGCAGGTGGAGCATGGTTAGGAAGTGAATTGTTAGTAACATTGGGCCCGCCAGGTGCGGGGATGGTTCCGGCTTCAATGAGGTCTTGAATACGATGACGAAGGGCCAAACAACGCTCCGTGTCGTGTCCTGCAGCTTGATGATACGCACAGTTCTCATTCATTCTCCAAGTGTTGGGAATAGGGTTTGGTGGGGGGCGTGGGTTGAGTGGAGTGACTAGTCCGGCTTTTTGGAGTAGTTCCAGGCTCTTAACCAGAGTAGTGGGGAGGGTGCAGAAATTTCTCCTTTTCTTGGCCTCGGTGTTTGAAGAGTCTCCCTGCGTAGGCCAATTCATTGGGGGGACTTGCGGTGACTGCTGGAATGGATTTTGTTGATACGGGTACGAGCTTAGTTGGTTTACGGCTGGAGTGGCCGTCTTTCTTCCGGTGTAAGAGGCCTTTTTGGTATCTGTTTCCGCCTTTTTGGCCAATTCCTCCTCTACTTGTGACCCCATACTCAACAGGGCTCTGAAGTGTGGGAATACATGCTTTCCCATGCAGCTCAATACAGCTGGAGAAAAATTCTTCTGTATGATTTCCAACTGCTCTTCTTCGTCGGGCCGTTTGGACATTTGGGATGCCATTTCCCTCCAGCGGGTGACAAAGTCGCTGAAGCTCTCTTTCTCGCCTTGCTTGGCCATCTCCATGTGTTTACGGGTAATTTCCAAACTCTCGTTGGACCCGTACTTTGTCATGAACTCTTTGACGATATCTCCCCAAGTTTTTGTGTGGTGTTTCTCTAGATCGAAGAACCATCTCAGGGCGGCCCCCGTGAGAGTCATGTGAAAAGCCTGAGCTAGCTCCGGCTCTCCACAACCGGACACTTGCATGGATCTGATGTAGGATTGGAGATGAGTTTTGGGGGGTGTGGTTCCAGTGAATTTGGTGATAGAGGGGAGCTTAAATCCTTGAGGTAGTCTGGCTTCTGGGTAGAGGGAAAAGGCGTTCATGTCTGTGATCTCGTCTGCCCCTTTTATCAGAGAAACCCCTCTTTGCAGAACCTTCATCTGCTCTTTCAATTTTTTCATTTCTTCGCTCTCTCTTGACACCTCGTCGGGCTGTTCCCGTGCTATTACCGATTCTGCATACACTGCCTGAAGTCGGTTGATGTCTGGGTATTCATTAGGGAGGGCTGCTGGGGCCGGTGGTGGAATGGGTTTTGCGGGAACTTGTGGCCATGGTTGGTATTGGGGGTCAAAACCGGGTTGTACTTGGGGTTGCGGCCAGACTATGGGTGGCTCTTGCTGTTGGTAAGTGGGGCCTGAATCCGGGGCCCATTGGTTCTGATTGTTGGGGTCGGTTTGAACGGGACCAACTACGATAGGGCCCGTTTGGGGTGGATTGGTTCCTTGAACTGGGGGGAGTACTTGTGAAGACTGTCCTTGGTTCGGATCTCGATTTGGTGGTAGTCGATCAAACCCCGGTGGTGCAGTTCGTTCGGCTGATAATTCTTCTATTCGAATCCGAGTACCCTGTTGCTCGTTCGTGAGGTTCGCCAGATCCCTGCTGACGGTCATAAGTAAACGGTGCATTTCGGCTAGGGTTGGCTGAGCTGATGATGCCTCGGCTAGGCTCTGATCTGTCTCTCGATTCTCGCGTTCATCGGCCATTTCAGGTGTGCTTGGTCTTACTAGTCTTCCGGTGCGATCACGGCCGGCCCAACCTTCCAGTCTGTTGTTGCTTCACGACTGTAGATGAAACCACGTGGCGAAGATGAAGGAAGACTGTGATGCGACTTGATTTTTGCCAAAAGAACCACTAAAAATTGCCGAGAAGGGCCTCGGAAAAAAGGGTGTCGAAAAGTAAGCCGTAAAGTGGTACATCCCCTACGGCTGTTTGACAAGTGTTTTAACTCGATCTTATATGCAGCGCAGGTGTACGAACGGTTAAGGCTTCAAGTTCCCTCCTTTTTGGCAAGACCTTGCGATATACCCCAAGGGCGGGTACGTGCAAGAATCTTTTGATATACTTCCCGGGTACGTGAGTGTTCTCGTCACTCGATATACCTTGGGGGCGTACTTGGCCAAGGAGAGTGGAAGTAAATGCTTTCGGTTTATGTTGGCCCAAGCAAGCCAACTCCCTACTCACTTATAATACTTCCGAGGGTTTGGGGTAAATTCACACTCGTAGAACCAATGCATGATTTGTGATAGTGCGTGCGAAAAAGGTTGGGTTTACAAATATCATTATCTTGATTACGTATTTTTGAAAAATTCCCTTTTTCAGAAAAAATGTTTCTTCTCAATCGATTAACAAAAGTAAGGAAAGCAGAAAAAGCAATTTTTCAATAGATAAATAAAGGTCCACATATAAGAGTCTAGTTTTCTAACAAACCCCCCCAGCAGAGTCGCCACTGTGAGAATCCGCAAATGCGACCCCCCGGGTCTCGTCCCCGTTCGTGGTGGTCTGAAATGTCGGAAAGGATCCCGTCGTTCCATTTGCTTGGAGTTTGTTTTGATAGTTCATATCGGGTGTCCCTACGTCTATTCTAGATGCAAAGGGGTTCGTTCAGAGTCGCCAGTACATTTTACGAGAAAACGGACAAAAAGGTTGTGTAAGGGGGAAGGCTATAGACAAGCCTTTCTTTACACGTTTGTCTGCGAAACCAGGATTCTATAGGGTTCGGGAACTATATTACGGTTTGGGAAGGTGTTAAGCACCCATTCCGCCCTTTCGGTCTCTAGTGGACTTATATATTTATTCTATGTTGAAAAACTTGGATGCTTTTACCGATAGTCTACTACTTTCTAAAAGGAAACCCTAATTCTCGAGAAAAACGGGAAAAAAGGGGTGAAAACCTTTATATTCCGAGATCCGATGTTTTTATAATTTAGAAGATGTAAATGACAAATGACAAAAATCTTTTATTTTGAAAGAGTATTTCGTATTATTTCCTCAGATAATGACGGTTTTCTCGAGTTGTGATTATTTTGGAAAAGTTCGGATCTTTATGTCGGGACTCATTCAATATGGAATTAGAACTATTTGAAGAGAGTTTATCAGACACATCGCAGTCTATGAAGAAGACAGGATGTGTGGGTTTTAATTCCTAGATAAGTCCTTTATCGGTCCGGGGTTTGAAAACAGGGTTTATCCGGACGATAATGTACTTACTCTTCTGGTTTTGAAAGTAGTTTTATCAGGGTCTTTTTGTGTCGAAAACGATAGACTATTTGTAACTTGACAATAAGTTTATTCAAATAAAACGTGGACAGAATAACAGAAGTAAAACAAGTACACAGATATCTAATTTTAAATACTATAAGGGACTTTCCTTACCTTCCCGACGAGAATAATAATAGGAAAGAAAATATAATACGGCAGAGGGATCTCTGGCGATAATAATCTTCTCTTTCTTCAGATATTTCTGAGGAATCGATTCCAGAGACGGGACACGTCGAGTGTCGAGGGTAGATTCGATAATTCTTCAGAAATAAGATAATAGTAGAAAAATGCTTGATAAAAATCAGATCTAAAGCTCCAAATCCTCAGATTCCAATTCGCTGCCCCTGAACCCTTGGGGTGTTGGCCTATTTATACTGCTCGGGGAAGATTGTCGCGCGACATTTCCCCAAAAAAGGCAAGTGTCGCGCGACATATCTGTTTGTCGCGCGACATTCCTGTATGTCGTGCGACAAACGGCTGAAGTGATGGGTCCTGACACTGTGATGTGTCAGAAAGTGGTTGGTCGGGTGCAGAGAGGGATTGTCGCGCGACATAGTGGGATTGTCGCGCGACATGCCAATTATTGTCGCGCGACAATGTGATATGTCGTGCGACAATCCTTGGTAAAAAAAGGTTTGTCGCGCAACAAACCCCCCCCCCCCGGGGTAGTTTCGGGTGCTCGGGTGGGTCCCGGACTCCAAAAAAACAGTAGTTCTCGTAGGTCGTTAGGGTTCTTGCGGGGGTCACGGATCGGGGTGTCTACAATAACCTAGTATAAAAGCGCTAAAATTGCTCAAGCTATTGCTATTCTTGAGAGTGTTCTTGAGTTCTCTTATCAAAGTTCGAGCAGAGTTGCATATATGTGTTTGAAAGTGATTGTCTCAGCATGATAAATTTGCTTACCGGTTATTATCGGGGCAGATATAGCACAATCATTCGTGATATTCATCGATCCTCGATGTCTTTAGTGTTAAGCCATCATTATCTTATCACATTAGTTTGTATGTATCTTATATTTCAAATTCAAACTGGAATGTGATAAGAAAACTCAAATTAATGTGATAAGATAATAATGGTGTTAAGCCATCATTATCTTATCTTTTAAAGTGTTTCGTTTTGTTAGCGAGTCGTACTCTAGTTAAAGAACCCAACTCTGATAGAATATTGTAGAATATTTATAAACATCTTATAGTTGACATCCACATTTAACTTACCATATTTAGTCAATCTCAATCTTTTATTCATAGTATAGAGAATTATGGTTTTCTCTTTACCTTATGTGTATTCATGTATACCCCTATACAAAAGGCCCTCCATTGTATTCATATGATTCACTTAAGCAATATGCTAATTCTTTAATTCCTATCATCTTTCTTGTCTTTCTAACATGGTATCAGAGCAGTTCTGATCCATTAGCCTTTTTCATCCCCAAACCACAAACCAAAGCCTTCACGCAACGATCCCCAAATTCCATTCCGTTGCCCAGATCTCTATTACAACAATCAGAAACCACCCATCAATCAAAACTAACCAAACAAATCAATTGCCTTCACAACATCTCTTAAACCATACTATACCTAGAAACCACCACACCATTCTCTTTGTCTTGAAAAGACGATTCCCACCTCATTAAAATCAACCCAAAAAATGCACCCACGCGCCCTTATGCGCCGTGCGTGTTCTCTAGCATTTGCTCGTCGAAACTCACCACCGTCACCCTCCCAACCACGTCACTAGGCCACGTTAGCCCTAGCACCACGTGTCACTGCCACGTCACCCTGACTTTTCCACGTCAGCGTTGACTTTTCACGTCAGCCCTAGGCCAGAATTTTACTTTTATATTGACCATGTTATTTTTTTTATTCCTATATTAACCCCCAGTATTTTCTGTTATTCCTATATTGACCCCAATATTTTTCATTATTCTCGTATTGACCCCAGTGTTTCAATTATTCCCTTAATGACCCTAGTAGTTTTAATTATTATTATTATATGAACCCCACTATTTTCTGTTAATTCCATATCAACCCTCAACCTTCTAATTTGTCAGAAAATTACCCGAAAAATCACCCCAGACTTTCGAGCTACTTCCATATTTACCCAAATACCTTAACAATACTTATAAATTGACCTCAACCCCTCAAACTATTTTCAGAAACACCTCAACCCTTCCAGTTACTTCCATATTAACCCTAACCCCTCTAGTTATTTCTAGATTAATCCACATAAATACACCAGACACAAATCGATCCAAAGTTACACGTCCTATTTCCATCATCCTCAATTAAGGCTGAACTCGATTCGGTTAGGTTACCGAAACGAATCCTATAATACCGACTCGAACCAAAGATTTCAGTATCACCAAAACATAAACCAATCCCGAATCGAATAATATTCGGTAATAAAAAAAATGGTTTGGTATTGGTTTAATTTTAGTAAAATTAAAATTATCCAAAAGATCAAATTACAAATCACACATAAGCACACAGAAGTCGAAAATCAGATTGGAGCATAGCATAAGTCCAAAATCAAAGTATATACACTATAATACATAAACAACTCAATCAAATATAACCAAAAAAAAACTAGATTGAGAAATGTTTGTACTTGGGCTTTTCCTTCTTCCCCAACTTTCACATCGTTGTTGTTGAGAAGTCGGGTTTTTGAGAAGATAGTGGCAAGTATGGACTGGTGGAGGTGTTGTGGCTGGTAGGCGGTGGGTGGACTAGTAAGCGGTGTCCTATAAATGGAGAGAGAGACGAGTGAGAGAAAGTAAGAGTAGATGGAGAGAGAAAAATGAGTGAGAGTCGTGGGCGGTGGCCTGTAGGTGGAAAGAAAGAGAGAAAGACAAGTAAGAGAAAGTGAGTGGTGGGAGGTGGTTAGAGAAAGTAAGAGAGAGAGATATAGAAGTTCCTGAGCACTAGCAACAACAGGTTTAAGTGATCGGTTTTAAAACTTAAAAGATTCATATATATTTATATATAAAAAAAGGAAATTTATTTTGGTTCGGTAAAACTGAACCATTTAAGAATGAATACCATTTTCGTACCGTACTAATTTCAGTAACCGACTTTCAGTTACCATTTAAAATTGGTTCAGTTCGATTCAATTTTTTTTGTCGATTTTCAATTTTTCGGTAAAAAATGCCAGCCCTATCTTCAATGGCCCAAACTACATCCATGGGGACCAGGCCATGAAAAGTTATCTCCAAGCTCGTCGAGTTTGGCGTATTATGACAGGAGAGGTGACCATTCTGGTTCCAAAGGAAGATGAATCTTACGAAGATTTTACAAAGAAACAGGATGAATGGATAGCAAAAAATGGTGATATTATCACTTGGTGTTGAAATACCTCGATTCCCGCCATCAGTTAACACTGAAAAGAAAGTCTGGGATTTTTTGAAAATTAGATACATAACCATGGATCTTATTCACCATTACTAACTGTTGTCTACTCTACACGCAAAACGGTAACAACCTGGTTAAACCGTCGATGAATTTCTCTCTAAAATGCAAATCATATATGATCAATTAGTTTCTTCAGAACCTGTTTGGTCATGTCTTACTGATGTTGCCAAATTTATTATTTACAGAGATCAGCAGCAAGTAATGACTCTTTTAATGGCCCTCCATGATCGGTTTACATCGCCATCCATTACCAACCACTGATGACGCTGTCATAGCACTCCATTTTGAAGAAACATGACTTGGTACAACTCTCAAAAATCAAACGAAGTACTTGCAGTTATTCACTCAAAGTCTGATAAGTCACTTGATGCGTGCACATATTGCCATGAGACAACCCATATGCTCATCCATTATCCTAAATGAGTGTGTAAGTACTACCACAAATGTGTACCAAAACATTGGGGCTCTGATTGTTACAAAAATGTTGTCAGAGAAATAAATACCAAGTCTATCACTGCTGTTGCTTCCAATCTACAGCCACCTAATCCACATCCATCCGTCACCAATAATGATCTTGCTGACATGCTGAAATAGGTTTTATTTGGTCCATCTAATGCAATGTCTACAACTCCAAGTAACTCTTGGTATTTTGATTCTGGCTACTACAACTACATGACTTTTGATTCCACAGTTTTTCTCTCTAAAAATCCTACCACACACACGTCTCCAGTTGAAACTGCTGATGGTTCTTAGTTACATGTCACCCATATTGGCCTTATATCTACATCCAATTTATCTTTTCCATATGCTTTTCACATACCTAAATTGACTATTAATTTCATATTTGTTGGACAATTATATGATCTTGGCTTTATTGTTATATTTTCCTCTTTTGGTTGTCATGTATCTGTTGATAGGCTTAGATCTCTTATTTCTACTGATATATTAGGAACTGTTAAGTCCAAAAGTATTTCATGTTTGTCATGTTAACTTGAAAAATAACCGTTATATTTTAACAAAAGCGATTTTATTTCCTCTACACATTTTGATCTTATTTATTCTAATGTATAGGGGGTCTAAATACTTTGTTATTTTCATAGATGACTACACCTATTTTACATAGATATTTCTCATGAAACACCGTTCCGAACTACCGCATATATATTACAATTTTGCTTAAATAATCCAAACTTAGTTTTCTCGACTAATCAAAATATTTCGTGCTGATAATGCCATGGAATACAAAAAATCTAATTTCCTAGGGATGGCAAAAATAGCAACGGTTCGGGTATGGGTAAAATAATCGAGGGTGGGTTCGAGTTCGGGGCTAGGATTTTAAATTTAGTCGCGTTTGGGTATGAGTGTCTCCACCCCGTACCCGCTCATATATATTTAATTTTGTAATTTTTTTTTCATATATACGTGTGCGTATATTTATGTATATAAAATATATATATTTATAAAATTAGTTTATTGTTGATTGTGTAAATATATAATTTTAGTTATATATTTATATATATTATATAACATTATATTGTTTTTAACTTCATTCTTCTTCTTTTTTAAAAAAAAAAATTTTAAAAAAATTGCCGGGTATGCCCGCAGGGACCCGTTACCCGACGGTGACAGGGATGGGGATTACCCGATATCTTGAATCGGGGATGGAGGCAAGGATGGGGATGGTTTTTGGTAACGAAGGCTGGGATGAAAATTGTAAACCTTACCCGAACCCAAATCGTTGCCATCCCTACAATTTCCTAAAGCTTTTACGTCAGCAAGACATAATTTCTCAGTACTCCTGTCTTGGGACTTCCTAACAAAATGATCGTGCTAAACGAAAACACCGTCATATTCTAGACATTGTCTGCACTCTTCTCATATCTAGCGGGTTGTAGACACCCCGATCCGTGACCCCCGCAAGAACCCTAAATGACCTACGAGAACTACTGATTTGGAATCCGGGACCCACCCGAGCACCCGAAACTACCCCGAGGGGGTTTGTTGAGCGACAGACCTATATTCATGAAGGATTGTCGCACAACATATCACATTGTCGCGCGACAATCCTGCTATGTCGCGAGACAATCCTGCTATGTCGCGCGACAATCCCTCTCTACACCCAACCAATCACTTTCTGACACATCATAGTGTCAGAACCCATTACTTCAGCCGTTTGTCGCGCGACATACAGGTATGTCGCGCGACAAACAGGCACAGTGAATTAGGAATGTCGCACGACATATCACATTGTCGCGCGACACTTGCCTTTTCTGGGGAAATGTCGCGCGACAATCTTCCCCGAGCAGTATAAAAAGGCCAACACCCCCAAGGGTTGAGGGGCAGCAACTTGAATCCAAAAATTCTGAGTTTTAGTCTAATTTCATTATCAAGCATTCTATATTATCGTCTTATCTCATGAGAATTATCGGATCTATTCCCGACACTCGACGTGTCCCGTCTCTGGAATCGAATTCTCGGAAATATCTGAAGAAAGAAAAGATTATTATCACCGGAAATCTCTCCGCTGGATTATATTTTCTTTCTTATTATTATTATTCTCGTCAGAAAGGTAAAGAAAGTCTCTTCTAGTATTTAAACATTAAATATTTGTGTACTTGTTTTTCCGTCGTTTTGTCCACGTTTTATTTGAATAAACTTATTGCCAAGTTACAAATAGTCTATCGTTTTCAAAACAAAAGGCCCTGATAAAACTATTTGTAAAACCAGAAGAGTAAGTACATTACTATCCGGATAAAATCTTGTTTTCAAACCCAGACCGGTAAAACTTACTTAGGAAATTAAATACCTGATATATCCTATATGTTTCATAGATTGTGATACGTCCGGTAGAACTCCCCTCAAGAGTTCCAATTCCATATCGAAATTAGTTCCATCATAAGATCCACACTTTTACAAAACTCGAGAAAACCGTCATTATCCGAGAAATAATACGGGAAACTCCATTTCTAAAGAAAACAACTCTTGTCACTTGTATTTGCATTTCTAAAACGAAACATCGGATCTTGGAACACAAAGGTTTTCTATCCCTTTCCCGTTTTTCCCAGAAATTAGGGTTTTCGCTCAGAAAGTAGTAGGCTATCAGTAAAAGCATCCAAGTTTTTCAACATAGAATAAACATATAAAGACCACTAGAGACCGAAAGGGCGGAATGGGTGCTTAACACCTTCTCAAACCGTAATATAGTTTCCGAACCCTATAGAATCCTGGTTTCGTAGACAAACGTGTAAAGAAAGGCTTAAAAACCTTTCCTCTTACACAACCATTTTGTACCTTTTCCCGTAAAACGTACTGGCGACTCTGAACAAACCCCTTTGCATCTAGAAATAGAACATAGGGACACATGATATGAATCAAAAGAGACACTCCAGCAAATGGAACGACGAAATCCGTTCCGATGTTTCAGACGCCCAACCGAACGGGGACGAGACCCGAGGGGGGTCGCATTTGCGGATTCTCACACGGGTGTCCTAAATGCTTCTGGGGGAAAATAGATTTTACTGCAATTTACACCATTAATCGTTATCATATTCCTGCCTTCCAAAATCAATCACCCTATGAGAGGTTGTATGGCAGTACACCCAACTATAACCTTCTAAAAGTCTTTGGTTGGGCCTATTTTGTTCTACCCCAGCCTCATGAACATTGCAAATTCGAACCTCGTTCACGTCTCTGTTACTTTTTAGGGTATGAAATAGAACATAAAGGTTATAGGTATTAGGATCCTATTTCAAAACGACTTCGTGTGTCTCGCCATGTCATATTTTGAGGACATAAAATGTTTTCATCAATTTCCAAATTTCAAGTCACCAACAATACCACTCTTCCTTATTTACTAGCTCCACTAGTGATATATATCCTCCCAACTCACATGTTCCGCACACATCTACAACGGCTACTCCTGAATCCATCACTGAAACCACTCTACCCAGTGAACTCCCCTTTACTGCTGAATCTAACCCTTCTCTGAATCTATTTCATCCATTGAATCCAGTTCATCCCCCGACTCCATCAAATAATCCATCTCATGTGCCTACAATGGACTATTTTTATAACACTGACTCGTCCAACGATCCGATCAAACAATCCACTTCTCCTCGTTAGTCCACAAGGGTAAGACAACTTCCTCACCATCTTTATGACTATCAATGTTATTCCATCATTTTCTCTCAACATGAACTTTCTCCTTATAAAGAAGCTAGTTCTAACCCATTATGGCAGCAAGCGATATCTGAAGAATTACAGGCTTTAGAAAAAGCTCAGACTTGGGTTAGTCACTCTTCCCTTTGGGAAGACAACAGTTGGATGTAAATGGGTTTACACGATTAAAACCAAATCAGATTATTCCATCGATTGATACAAGGCTCGACATGTTGCAAAAGATTTTAATCAAGAATACAACATCGATTACGAGAAAACTTTTGCTCATGTTGCCCATTTAACTTTTGTTCGAAGTTTTCTCGTTGTTGCTGCTATTTAAAAATGGGAACTTTTTCAAATGGATGTGAAGAATGCATTCCTAAATGGCGATCTTTCTAAAGAAGTTTACATGAAACCTCATATAGTGTTCCCTCATTCCTCATCTCAAGTGTGCAAACTCCGCCGTGCCTTATATGATCTTAAACAAGCCCCTCGTGCTTGGTTTGAAAAGTTTAGCTCTATCATTTAAACATTAGGCTTCACGTCTAGTGTTAACGACTATGGGCTCTTTATCAAAAAAAGGATTACTGGTATTACGCTTCTGGTTCTTTATGTAGATGACATGATTATTACTATAGATGATATTAGTGGTATTTTTAGCTCAAACAATCTCTCAGCCGTCACCTTGAAATGAAGGATCTCGACCGTCTGAATTATTTCTTGGATCTTGAAGTTTTATCTCACTCTGCTAGTTACTATTTCTCATAGGCCAAATATGCTTCTAATATTCTTGCTCGTGCCGATCTTACTGACTGCAAAACTGCACCTACTCAGTTGAAAACAAGTACCAAACTTACCCTTTTTGATGTTACTCCTCTTAGTGATGCTATTTTGTATCAATAGATAATTGGCAGCCTGGTTTATCTCACCGTCACTCGCCCAGACATTGCCCATGCCGTTCACATAGTTAGTCAGTTTTATGTTCGCTCCACGGTCCACTCATTATGCTGCTATTCTTCACATTCTCAAATACATCAAAGGGATAATGTTTCACAGTCTTCATTTTTCATCAACATCCTCCCTTGAACTTCATACTTATTATAATTATGATTGTGCCAGTGATCCAACTAACAGACAATTAATTACTAGTTGTTGCATTTTCTTGGGAGATTCACTTATATCTTGGCATAGCAAGAAACAATCACTCGATTCCCGCTCAAGTACAAAAATAGAGTATCATGCTCTTGCTAACACCACTCAAGAACTCGTATGGCTACGCTGGCACCTCTCAGACATGGGAGTTCCTCAACACCTTCCAACAGTCATTGGGTATGATAACCAGAGCACTATCCAGATTGCTCACAATGTTATCTTTCATGAATGGACGAAACATATTGAGATGTTTAGCAACGCTATTCGTTTAATCTACATATCCTCCATAGATCAACCAGCTGACAGCTTCACTAAAGTTCATTTGCCATGATGTTGCTTTCAGAATCTGCTTTCCAAACTTAAGCTGACCTCTCATTTGCTATCTTAAGTTTGCGGGGGGATGTTAGAATATTGTAGAATATTTGTAAATATCTTATAGTTGACTTCCACATTTAGCTTACCATATTTAGTTGATCTCAATTTTTTATTTATGGTATAGATAATTAGGGTTTTCTCTTTACCTTATTTGTATTCATGTATGCCCCTATATAAAGGCCCTCCATTATATTCATATTATTCATTCAAGCAATATACGAATTCTTCAATTCCTCCCATCTCTCTTGTCTTTCAAACAAACTTTGTAAGATGATCATATCCCGGATTGATTATAAGGGATTGTATCTATAGAATTTATATGATAGGTTTACTTAACATTTATCTCTTATAAGACACTCCAAAATCTCCTAGAATATATATCACTCAATTTGTACAAAATTTGAAGTTACTTTTCCCATTTGAAACATAATATATGAGTAAGATTTGATGATAGTAAACTACTTTTTTTTGTTGTTATGTATCTTATTTACTTAAAATACAAGAAAATTAAGCAAATAGGACAAGAAGGATGCATAGATTTGAAATATCACGTAATGCTACCTTTTGATTAATAAGCATTGTGACATCCACAATGTCTTAGCATATGGAGTAATGCTAATTAAGAGTAACAAGAGAAAACATCACAAAATTATATTATATATAATCTTCTACGAATTTTAAAAGAAACCTTAATTATGAACGAATAAGTTGGCTCAAGTGATAAAACGTGTGTATCCGAACGGTCTCACCAACTTGCTCTTTCTGTTTTACTGGTAAAAAACAAAAGGAAAAAAGACTCAGATCTTATTTTAAAATGTATATATATATCCAATAATAATAATAATAATAAACAATATTTACACTTTTTGCTTTTACACAATTTTATATAGGATCACACTACCTAGAACTCGATCAATAATTCGGGTGTACCTTGATGGTACAACTATGTACAGCATACTTAGCTCCATTACCACCAGCTACCCGATGGTACAACTATGTACTGCAATTTCCTTTCCCCAAATTTATTATAAATGTTCATTTATTGATACACCTAATTTGTTATGCATTAATAGTTAAGCCCTCACCAACCACTACTTCAATTCTACTGCTTGCGGCTGCCACCCATTACCCGCCTCCGATGCAATGGTCATTGGCGACGGGCAACAGTCTCAAGTAGAGAGGCTATGGGTGGCAGCGGCCGGTGGTAATTTAATAATATTATTTTTAAAAAAATATATTAAAAATAAATTTTAAATAAATAAAAAGAGCATCTTTATTATGAAATAGAATATAAATTTTCCCTTCAATATAATATGGAAAAGCCTTTTGTTTCATAAACTATTTGTTTTTGGACTACAATATATAACCTATAAAATCCCAAGATATACAAAACACATTTGTTCTTGATCATTAATTATGTAGCAAAATTATACTATTTTAATTACAAATGAACTTTAAAATTCTAGACAATTTATAAAGGAAAATGTACATTTCTTGTTCCGCTAAATTTCAAACGATGATATATTGGCTTACAAAACCCAGTCTCTTGACCTATAGAAGTTGCAATATGTTTTATACAACATTTTCAAATTTGTCGAAATTGCAATATGTTTTATACAACATTTTCAAATTTCAGGAGCTATAAATAAGGCAAGTTTATCATATTTTTATTCAATTATTATAAATACTCTAATAATAGATCATTATAAGTATCCATAAAGAATAAGATGATGATAATAGTGGTGAATAAATTTTACCAACTGGGTTGACAATATTGTTAGCTAGACAAAATATTTGAGATCAAGTAGTTAAGCTTACGAATTTCGGCCATAGTGCGACTGAGAACATCTCAATTTGAATACGTTACAAGTGTACACTATTGTTGGTTAATAGTTATGAGAGAATTTGTGATGTATTATTGTATTCAACATAACTTATGGAAAGAAGATATTCTTCTACTATAAACGGTTGCGAAATGTCTGTATACGGACCGCACTTTTAACAACGAACTTTTGTCACTAAAAATATCTCCTAATATTTTAGTGATGAGAATTCGTCCCTAAAGAATCGATTTGTATCCAAATTAAAATTCCATATGCAATATTCGGACCCTAATATAAAATTCTTAAGGATTGAGCCGTCGCACACTAACATCATACAAGTAATCCATCGTAAATTGTGTAAAGCACGTACACATTCTTCTAGCACAAAATAATTTCAAGAATCATACTTTTGTACAACAAAATAAGCTACAACTGCTTTCTCACATAATGTAGTTTACAAAATATTCTCACATTAGGGTACACCTACAACACTCCTACCCAAAAAATTATATACATAAATAAAAACAAATAACTCTCTTCTTTTTTCTTTTTTCTTTTTTCTTTTTTCTTTTTTCTTTTTTCTTTTTTTTTTTCTTTTTTTTCAGGTTCTTGATGATGCACAAGAATGCTATGAATATAATGGATAATTTTTTCTACACTAAATAAATTGATTCTCACAACTTAAACAATATAATACTTAATACTGAACGAGAACTCTAATCGATCAATATAATACTTAATACTGAACGAGAACCCTAATCGATCAAAGCCACATTCTTTCTAATTTTTCTTTTGAGAGAGTGCTCTTTTAAAAAGAAAGGCCCATCATGTCCACCTCAAAGTTCTCAATCATTAAAGCCTCAACTTCCCCACAAAATTTCATCTTGGACACTACTTTCCCTGCATTTTTTTTAAAAGAACAAAAAAATGTTAAAAGATCATGAAATTTGAGTTTAATATATTTTTGGTTTTTTACAAGTTAACTTCTGAAACTTTTTACTAGTCAGATAATTCTTTTATGTACAGTGACACACCGGTATTGTTATTTTATTAGAATACCCATTAAAAATATTTTCATTGTTACCGTTCCTGCATGACAAACTAGTCACTTATATTCCGAGGCGTATTAAATACAAAAGTAAGTAAGAAAAATAGATAAACATACCATAGAATGAGGGTGGCATTTGGTTGGCACTAGGAGCAGTAGGTAGTTTCTTGATGGGGCATGAAGAGAGTGGGAGAACAGGTAGATTTTGGCAATTGCAAATCTCAATCATGTAGCCATCTGGGTCATGGAAGAAGAGCTGATCCACCGTGACACCGCCTTCCTTAACCACTGCGGTCACGTATTTGATGTTCATCTCCTCCAATTTCTCGATTATCATCCCCATGTTCGAGGTTTGGAACGAAATGTGGTTGTCTTTTGGGTTGATCACGCCTTTTTTCTTTCCCGGAGCACCATCGGATTGAAGCAAATGGATGCCAATTCCATAGTTGAACAACCTAAAGAACAAGAATTGAAGTTTAGCTCTTTAAACTTTAGCACATTGCAAATGAAGAGCTCCTTTTGTTAATCTTAGGATCTGTCTAATAAAAGTTGAAAGTTTCTTGATCTATTTAACAAATCTATATATAACGTATCCACTTGATCTATTTAAATTTTTGGATTCATCACTAATCAATAAGAAGATAATATCTTTTCCACTTAAATTTTTGTGGTCCAAGTGAGAAATCTTACCTGGGGGCCTACAAGGAAATTCTTTTGTTGTAGTCATTAATTATGTAGGGACATATAAAATTGTTGGTCACCTAACTAATAGTTTATGTTTTAGAATAAAGAAAACTCTCAATAAAATTTATATAAAGTTATAAGTCGAACAATACACTAATTTTTTTATTTTTTTTAATACAAATAAGACAAAAGAAAAACTAGAAAATTGATAGACAAAAAAAAAAGCGAAAGAAGTATTACTAAAGATGAAAAAGTGTCACTAAAACTACCTTTAAACAGAAACTTCTATGGAACAGTTGATTTGGAGAAAAAAAATTCTACCACTATTTTTTTATGTAGGCAAGACCATAAAAATTTGATTGAAGTGGAAAAGGTCGTCCCTCGAGCTTTACATTTTTCAACAAAAAATTAAAAATTATAATGATTAAACAAATCAAAAAGTTTCAAGTCTGCATACGTTACTATAACCAAAATAATGAAAGATGTTTTTAGCGACAGAAATTTGCCTCTAAATATGTGGCCACATATGAATGATTCGCACCTAATACTAGCCAATAACTAATTATTAAAATTGACTCCGAAGAACTACTCGCATTTTTTTTTGTGTCGCAAAAACAATATATTTTTTGGCAAAACATGGAAACCTATAACATTCCAAAAACACTCTTTTTGAAAAACTTTTCTCTGCAACAACAAAAAGAAGTGCAATTCTTAATGACAATAAATGGTAATACTAATGTCAAAAATGAAATCTTACTCCCAGAGTATTTAGTACATTATATTTTGGTACATCGAAGATTTAATCATATTGCATTACGCTGACAAAAGCATATATAATGTATGTGAACTCTTAAGTCGAACTTGTAGCGAAAACTACAATTGGAGGCCCTTTTTTTTAGAATGACTATTAATGCTCCAAATGTATACTTTAGTGCTACCCACAAAATTACTTTTGATGACAATTTATATGTATCTTTTGCGATAATTTTGATATGACGAAAACACTTTTTGATAGTACTAAATTTTATATTTATACATGATACATTTTCAACCTTAATTGTAAATTTTGAAAAATTAGTTGTAACAGTTTTGGCATGAGTTTGAGATTAGATAGATATCAAAGTGTATCATCACTTTGTAAGCAAAATTACATGAGAAACACTAAACACGCACCAAATATTTCACAATTTTTTTTTTTTACAAACTTAATTGGCTGTGTCTTAGTTAAACCGATATAATCAATGGTGAGTCCCATATCAATACATAAATGTCAAATGCGTTTGTTAACCAAATTTTCATGAAGTGATTTGTGTGTTCAGCATTTCTTGCATTAAACCACACTAGCACATGGCGATTCCTTAAATTAAACAGCTAATAAGTGAGAGTTTGATTCTTATTAGAAAGAGAAAAAAGTAAAATAAGTATTAATTCAAAAATTTGACACAGTTTCAATAATTAACGTACCATGCTCCTTCGAAGTCGAAGGAAGAGGGACGCTTGATAAGGACGAATCCCAAAACCTCTTCGTAGAATTTAACAGAGGCTACTACCGATTTACAAACGTAGGATACATGATTTAGAGATAGAAGAGGCAATGGCTTTGTTGAAGTTGACCATCTCACTATTGTTTCTTCCTCAATTCCATCTCCATTGTTAACAGCTTCTATCCCCATTTTTTCTCTCACCTCTCTTTCTCTCTCTAGAATTTGGGAGCAAATGAAGAAAATGTGTAAAGTCTATGTGGCAATAAATGTGAATAATGGAGTGAGTGATGCTACAATCTTCCTCACAAGCCTATGCTTTATAGGAGAGAGAGGGAGGAGAGAGGTGGGCCCAGGTGCCACCTCAATCCAACGTGACAAATCATGGATCTCATATTTATTTTCTATGTTTAATTATTAAGACCTTATCTCTCTAATTCCAACTGGGTTTATTGAATTTTCTTATTTACTTTTTTTGAAAAAATATATCTGCATAGACATTTATGTGGCAAATGAGTATTGATTTGTATAAAAATTTGGGTGCATGTAGTATTATCTTTTTTTTTCTTTTTCATTTTTATTTCACTGATATATATAATACAATCATTCACGAGAATGTATTCAATTGTAAAATAAAATAAAATAAAATACAATTTAAAATTCTAAGTTCAAGTCGATCTTATTAAATAAAACACAATATTTATAGCAAATTAATATTAAGATGACATATTCAAAAGACGTATTTATGTTGCATGGCAGAAAAATGAGATCAATGACAAACGGTAATTATGGCATTTTTTCCGAGTTGTAGCGTGTACGGTAACAAAATAAAGTAAATGGTAAATTGGTATACGTTAGGAGATAGATTTATTATGCTTGTGGAGTATAGGAGTTAAAAGGGGTCCAAAATTCAAATAGACGAATAGCATTGCATATTGAATTCATGAATTGTACTTATAATTTAAAAAAATGATAGACACATTAAAAATGTGCAAAAAAAAAAAAAAGAAGATGATTTGTCTTTTCCTGATTCGGTGAAAAGTGAGTCACATATGTATAGTACATATTACAAAATTTATTTATATTCTTCTTCCAATCGTCAAGCTTTTTAATATATAGTGGTCTTAAATGGGAGTACGTAGTTTTTCCTAACCTAAATTTTTAGGATTAAAAAACGAAAAAAATCCTTATGCCATAATGTTAGAAGGGTATTATTTGATCATAATTCACATTAATTGTTAATTAAAATAATTCTTCAACTACCCCTTAGGTGATTAAGAGGAAATTCAGCCTTGAGAATGAAGTTTTTCCAATATAATAATATAAAAATGAACCCTGAGGAATATAATAAATATATAGTACAATTTCTGTCATATATAAAATTAAAATATTTATATTCTAATTAAAGTCGTCTCATTGTAAATGGTCAAATATTGGTTGCTTCCCCATCCTACATGTGAGAAGAAGTAGGATTCACGTAGATCTGACTAGATATTTTTTATTTATTTATAATAATTGTTAAATAATATAAAATTTATTTGCGGTCTGTTTGAGGTGATCTTCTAAGTAATTTATACATTTTAATTTATTTAATTTCTTGATAAGTAGATTATTTTATACCTACATGTAGATTAATTTATACTTACAAGTAATCATTAGCCCAAAAATCAAATAATTATAGCGTGCAAGAATCCGAACATGGGCTGGGTCTTTAAATTATTATGTTTGGCCAACTTTTCTTGATTGTAGTGATGGATAATGATGCTTACATGGAATTGTAAATGCCTTGTTGGACAAACTAATTAATTATAATAAATGTTACGAATTAATTAAGACCAGTTTACTATTAAATGATTTATAAAGTATTTTTTTATCTTTTGATTTAACTAAAAAAGTGTTCGTTCCAACTTACGTGCTTCGACTAATCTCTTTTCGCTCTAATCAAAGACAAATCATTCACGTCGAATTAGATGATAATTTACGAAACATTAATTACTCGTGACGTGACTAACAAAATGTAAATATTTTTTTTATATTCCAAATGGTAGGTAAGTGAGGATACGTCTCTAAGTGCCTTTAAATAAATTCTTAGAACTTACCATTCATACGTAGTCTATTTTTTTTGTCTAAATGGACTATCATTTTCTTAAAAGAAAGATTGTGCGTTCTATATTATTGGAATGGGACTGATACACACACACACATATATATAAACACGCATAATGCATAAATCTTGATGCATGTAAATAATTTGAATTTTAAACTTTGAAGTTGGAATTTTTATTTTTATTGTAATTCAAGAAATTTTTACACTGATAGAAAGCACGCCATCCGTTCTAACTCTCCTATATAATGTTTTTATCAGGCCATTTACACTGCATGCTAAAAGATCAAAGATACCTTATTAATGTGAAAAAAATGGGACGGGATTATGTTATCGTTCCAAAGCTTGAGACCATATAATGTGTATCATTTGAAGGGTGTCAAACCCAGACGATACACAGTGTATCGGCTCACCAAAATATCTATCGGAAGGTAAATATAGCATTGAGTTAGCAATTTGACTATATTTTTAACTTATTGGCTTCAGCAAGTGGGACGAGATTATGTTTAACTTTTAGCATCTGCAGTGCAAATGGCCACATTAGAAAATTCTTAGTGCTTATTAATTTGGGAGATTTGTTATAAAATTATTGAAGAAACACCCTTTGTAAATTAGAATACAATATTTTCCTTTTTAAAAGTTTATTACAAGACTTAGTTTAGCTTAATATTGTAGTACAATTTGTTCACAAGCTCTTAAAAAGATTTGTAACCTGACTTTGTGATTAGTTAGTATATTTAATATAGATTTTTTGTCAGAGAATTATTTCATCTAAAAGAGATTGGAGATTCGAGTCTCACTAAGAAAGAGTTGGGATTCAATACTTGTAGTTAAACGGAGAGATTTAGACCTTCCTTGTTTTTTTAAAAAACATAAGAAGAAGAAAAAGAGATAAATATACACTTAAATATTCTCTAGGACATACTTAAATAATTGTTGTAACAATTCCATATAATTATTCTTTAAAAAGAGAATGTCAACAAATTAACTAGTAAAGTAGCAAAACCATGTAATGATATAAATTTTGTTCAAAATTATTATTATGCACGTGATTAATGCCTTAGAAATAAGAAAAATAACAGTTGTAGGGTAATATAAATTGAAATTATGGGAGGTCCTTTAACCAAAAAGGGTAACGTGAGACACATGGTGGTACCAAACAAATGGACCCACTCACTTTATTGCACAAGGGCCCTCATCTTCTTGGAATATCATTTATATCCACAAAAGGCCAAAAAAGACGAAAATGAATCGACTAAGACATTGTTTGGAATCGCGACCACAAAATGCATTCAGATTTTTATTTATATATACATATATATAATTCGTACCGCAGTACTACATACCCAACGTCACACTTTTTGCTACGTTAATCACTGCACCAAACGGTTTAATTAGTGATAGAAATATTTGTGACGAAAAAGTATTTTTGTCTCAAAATATGCAATTTTAGCTACGAAATATTCGTGACGAAACACATTTTCATCGCAATATGTACTTATTTGGTGACGAATATTTGTGTTTGGTCACCTTACATGTTTCTTTAGTGACAAAACTAATTAGAATTCCTTACAAAATCTGGTATATCCAAGAGACGTGAAGAAACTTAGAATTTTGTCATTACTTAAAACATGTTTCCTGAATATATTTTATATATGAAAAGGTAATAATAATCTCATGTCATCTTTTTGGTCTTTGCCGCGAGGTGTTTTCACATGTATCTGCATTAGGCGGATGGGGCTAATTCCCACTTGGGAAACTACTTGCTTTAGCCACATACAAGTGTTTGTAGGGGGATTCGAACTCCTACAGTGAGAGAATGGTTTACCTACTTGAAACACAGATTGCCACATATACCACACTATGTGATTATGTATGTGATCATCACTGCATAGCATACGGGTGTTTTTAATGGAAGCCAATAATTACTCCCTAACATCACATGTATAGCGTTTATAAATAATGTATAATCATTTTAACCTAGTATAGTATATATATTTTAAATAACAGTTTTGCGCCTACAAAATAAAGAATTGTTAATTTGGCTAATCCACATATAAAATCTCGTATCCAACTTAAAATTAATTGCCAATGAGTAGAGTAACCCTTAATTTTTATATACTGCTTTGGATTGATTCGTTTTTCTCAAACAAATTATATTATTTTTACAAAAATGAATGAGTATCCTAAGCAAATTGTATTTTTATTTGTAGAATAATAAAAAAAAATCTTAAAGAAAAACTTTATGCTTTGAAGTCAAAGAATTCCCTTGGTTACCTTGTACATGCACCATCCATGCAAGTGGTGTGCAATTTATAAAACTAAAGTTTAAATTTAACATTATTAAAATTAATATCTCAGACCAAAAAGAAAACTGCTGGCACACCAATTACTTCCTCGGACCAATTCTCCGTGAGGAGATTGAATTGCTTTGTTGGCAATTGGTTGGTACCCTTTGGTGCTTAATTTGCTGTCTCACTAAATAGTTTATTATTATTGATCATCATTCTCCTCATTTTATGTCAAAAATTCCTACATACTTTTTGGTCTGAGATATATAATAAAACACCTTTTTGGATTGATGAATTCTAAAAATTAATATATAAAAACAAAAAAAAAGTGAAAGATTTTAAATGAGGACTAAATTACATAAATGCACCCTAGCTAAACTAATACAAGAATTCAACTTGCACCTTAAATATTTCTTTAATACAAATTGCGCCCTCTGTTGCAATCTAATCAATTCTTACTTTTCTAGCCAAATAATTCATCGTATTCAAACCAACTCAAACCCAGACGACTTAGAATAGCTTAAAAGACTTATTTACATTAACAAATTGATTTCTTTAATTTGTAAGCCCATAAACCATAATTCGGATGCATTAAGAATTGAGTTCTTTGTATATTAGAGGATTTGTGCAAATGAAAGCTTTGATTTATGCGCATGTTGGAGCATTTGTGTATTTAAGAAAAAATCAAGACAAGGTAATTTGATATTTTTTCAAGTCCCACATAGGAGAAAGATAAAACCTTTCATGGGTTTTTATAAGGGAAATTTTGTTTAAGGGCTTGAGCCTTTTGGACATTACACATTTGTGCTATTAGGTGAGGATTTTGATGAATGTGGTTCTTCACACGCGCGCCGACCCGACTGGACCCGGTCTAGTATCGGGCTTGTCTTGTGTAAAGTATAATCTTGTTATACAAAATAGTTTTGGAAAATTTTATTTATTTTTGAATTGAATTGAAGTAGTGATAACCACTTCCTAAAAAACTGTCCCACAATTTCCTCAACGATTGCGGAATTCCCTAAATGTATTTTTTTTGTTCAATTTTTTTCTTTAATTATCGAATCAAATTATTTTTTTTCAATCACTTATCATCTTCACCAAACAACAAACGAAAAAAATTTAAACCTTAAAGAGTGCAAATCGATTGTACAGAGTGTATATGGGCTGTTTCATCTTAGGAACGGCATAGCGCAATCAGAACTGCTAGCACAATTTCGGGCGGAGCCGTGAAACGTCTTAAAGAGAGCGACTTAACTCGCGACTCAACCCGATGTACTCTCTTCCTTTGTTTCATTTCCGTTTCTGCAGTTCTTATTTACAATAATTTTAAGACGTTTTTTATTTATTATTCTTTTGTATTTATTGTTATGGATATTGTCGAGAATCAATCTGCTACTTCTGGCAATTTGAATCAACCTTTCAAATTTGAGGGTTTGCACTTTAAGAAGTGGAAACAAAAGTTGTTTTTCTATTTAACTCTTAAGAAGGTGGATTCTACTTGTGTTTCTGAAAAATCCAACTTCCCTGATCCGATTTCTGAGGCAGATCAAAAGACTCTCAAAACTTGGGAAGACAATGATTATACTTGCAGAAATCTGATCTTAAATGCTCTTTGTGATGAGCTTTATAATGTTTACCTCCCGTGCAAATCCACAAAAGAAATATAGGACTCGCTTCAAAAGAAGTATGACACTAAAGAGGCTGGGGCTAAGAAATACGTTGTCAGTCGTTATTTGAAATTTCAGATGACGGACGATAAGCCTATTGTTACTCAGTCCCTCAAACTTTAGAAAATTGCACATGAAATCATTTATGAAATGATGAATATTGATGAGCAATTTCAAGTGGCAGTTTTTATCAATAAGTTACCCCCTGGCTAGAAAGATTTTAAACATAATTTGCGTCACAAATCTAAAGAGTTTTCACTAGAAAGTTTGATTACAAAATTTATGATTGAGGGGGAGTACCGTAAGCAATATCGGAATGATGAGGTTCTGGTTGTTTCCAACAAAAATCAGAACCGTAATTAAAATCAGAATCGCTTAAACAACACCCCTGCAGCTCTAAGACCGAACCGAAAAAATATAAAAAATCAAAACGTTAAAAATAATGCGAACCGGAATAAGAACTAGAATAGGAACAACCAAATTCAGAACCAAAACAGAAATGGCCAGGCTAATAATAATAATAATAATAATAATAATAATAATAATAATAATAATAATAATAATAATAATAATAATAATAATAATAATAATAATAACAATAATAATAACAGCATGTTCTCATGCTATCACTGTGGAAAGCCTGGTCATATGGCAAAAAATTGTCGAAACAAACGCCGAGCTCCTTAAGCAAATGTTACTGAAGAAGAGCCCTTAGTGGCTATGATAACAAAAATTAATCTGGTATCGGGTTCTGAAGGCTGGTGGGTGGATACTGGCGCCTCTCGCCATGTCTGCTATGATCGTACTCTGTTTAAGACCTATTCTGATGCAATTGATAAGAAAGTGCTGTTGGGTGATTCCCATACCACTAATGTTGCTGGCTCGGGTGATGTTGAGGTGAAGTTTACTTCTGAAAAGACTATCATCCTTAAGGATGTTCTGCATACTCCAGAAATAATAAAGAATCTTGTTTTGTGTTACCTCTTTAATAAAGTTGGCTTTGTTCAAACTATTGGGGCAGATTTGTTTACTCTTACTAAGAATGGTGTATTTATGGGGAAGGGTTATGATTGTGATGGAATGTTTAAATTGAACGTTAATGTTAATAAAATTTCTTATACTTATATGTTGTATTCTTTTAATATTTGGCATGCTAGACTTTGTCATGTGAATAAACGTTTAATTAAAAACATGCGCAATATAAGACTGATTCCACCACTGTCACTTGATGATTTCGAAAAATGTGAATTCTGTAGCCAAGCTAAAATTACGAAAACATCTCATAAATCTGTCACTAGAGAATCTGAACCGTTTAATTTAATTCATTCTAATATATGTGAATTTGATGGTGTTTTAACTAGTGATGAAAAGCGGTATTTCATTACCTTTATTAATGATAGCTCTGGATACACATATGTTTATCTCATGAAAAATAAAAGTGAAGCGATTGATATGTTTAAAGTGTTCAAAGCGGAAGTTAAAAATCAGTTTAGTACGAAAATAAATAGATTATGTAGTGATAAAGACACTGAATATAACTCAAATGATTTTATTAATCTGTATACTTGCCATAGAATTATTCATGAGACCACTGATCTCTACTCTCTTGAAATGAATGAAAAAGCTCAAAGGAAAAATAAGACATTTGCTGAATTAATAGATGCCACTTTGTTGAATTCACGAGCTGCTAATCATTGGTAGGGAGAAATATTATTGATTGTTCACCATGTCCTTAATCGTGTGCCTAAAACAAAATTGAATGTGTCCCCTTATGAAATTCTAAAAAATAAGAAGCCCAATATAAATCTGCTAGTCGTGCCTATGATTGTGCTTTTATTGGTTATGCAGTTAATAACAAGGCATATAAATTTTATGACATAAAAAATTAGGTTGCTATTGAATCTAATGATGTAGATTTCTATAAAGATAAATTTCCTTTTAAATTGAGGAATATTGGGGGTATCTCACTACCTTCTAGCTCTACATTACCTGCAAGTACTGTGCACTATGATACATTCATTGAACCTAGGAAATGTAAAAGAGCTAAAACCATTAAAGACTTTGGGCCTGATTTTTATGCAAACACTTTAGAAGATGATCCATCCACTATTCAAAAAGCCTTGTCTTCTTTAGATGCTGACCTTTGGTAAGAAGCCATTACCAATGAAATGGATTCCTTATAATAGAATAGAACTTGGCATCTAGTAGACCTTCCTCCTGGTTGTAAAACCATAGGTTGTAAGTGGATACTTAAAAAGAAATTGAAACATGATGACACTATTGATAAATACAAAGCACGTTTAGTTGCCAATGGTTATAGACAACGTGAAAATGTAGATTTCTTTGATACTTATTCTCTTACAACTATAATAACATTTATACGTGTTTTAATTTCACTGGCTGCCTTGCAAGATCTTGTTGTCCATCAAATGGATGTTAAAATCACTTTCCTTAATTGGGAATTAGAAGATGAAATTTACATGGAACAACCTGAATGGTTCATTGTTACAGGCCAAGAACAAAAAGTATCCAAATTAGATAAATCCATTTATGGTTTGAAATAGGCTCCTAACCAATGGCATGAGAAATTTGATAAATTACTTATATCGAATGAGTTTATAATTAATGAAAATGATAAATGCATTTATTGTAAGACTGAGAATAATGAACGCACTATTATATGCTTATATGTTGATGACTTGCTTATTTTTTGTTCTAATATCTATGTAGTAAATAATGTGAAATCCTTGTTATGTGCAAATTTTGATATGAAGGATTTGGGAAAAGCCCATGTAATTTTGGGGATTAAGATTACTAGGATAGAAAGGGACTTTCTTTAGATCAATCTCCCTACATTGAGAAGATTCTAAAGAAATATAATTACTTAGATTGTAAACCAGCATGTACTTCATATGATCCTAGTATGAAATTGTTCAAGAACACTAAAGACAGTGTTAGATAAGCTGAGTATGCGAGCATCATTGGTAGCCTTCGATACACTACTGATTGCACTAGACTTGATATTGCATTTGCAGTGGGGGTACTATGTGGGTTTACTAGCAGTCTTAGAATGGAGCATTGGTATGCTGTTGAGAGGGTCATGTGTTATCTAAAAAGAACCATGGACCTAAAGCTACACTATCAAAAGTTTTTCGCTGTCCTAGAAGGATAGAGCAATGCTAACTGGAATACTTTGTCAGAAGATTTCAAGGCCACTAGTGGATACATCTTTAGCATTGATAGAGGTGCAGTTTCTTGGAAATCTAAGAAATATACCATTTTGGCCCAGTCCATGATGGAGTCTGAGATGATAGCACTAGTTGCTGCTAGTGAAGAAGTAAGTTGGCTAAGAAGCTTTCTTGTAGATACCCCTCCATAGGAGAGACCGATATCAGTTGTCCTTATCAACTACAACAGTACCACGGCTATTGCAAAAGTTCATAATCGTTACTATAACTGTAATAGACGACAAATTCGTCGTAAACACAGAACAGTTAGAGAGTTACTTTCCAATGGTGTTGTAAGAGTGGATTATGTGCGGTCTGAGGAAAACTTGACTGATCTTTTGACAAAAAGATTAACAAGAGAGAAGGTGTTTAACACCTCGAAAGGGATGGGATTAACACCCGATGAAAATTGAGTCACTGTAATGGTATCTTAACCTATGGACTGGAGATCCCAAGAGATAAGTTCAAAGGGTAAACAACAAGTTACAAGTGATATTTTAGAATCATGCAGTATTATCTTATCCCTATGGAGCATGATATCTTGAAGCGACGAAAAGGTTGAGCATTTGCTCTTAATGAGTTCTATAGCTCTACGTGGAGTGGGTTACTGATGCTACAGGAGTACTCTTGATAGACTCTATTTTAATGTGAAAGAGAGGTCGCTTCCTATGAAATTTTGGGCAAATTCTCTAAAGCATTCACTAACCGGGATATAAGCACATAACCATAACGTGCTGGCTTTTGGACAACACTCTTGGGGAAAGTGTGGGTTATGATTGTCAGAGATAGAGATCAAAACTACGAGTTACTCTAGTATATTCTAAAACACTAACACTACGAAAATGTTCAAGTTGAAAAACACATTTCCTTATGCACTGTCCTATGTAATATGCTCGATGAAAATGTTTTCCAAAAATATAAGTGGGGGATTGTTGGAGCATTTATGTATTTAAGGAAAAAACCAAGACAAGGTAATTTGATATTTTTCCAAATCCCACATAAGAGAAAGATAAAACCTTTCATGAGTTTTTATAAGGGAGATTTTTGTTAAGGGCTTAAACCCTTTGAGCATTACACTTTTGTGCTATTAGGTGAGAACTTGGATGAATGTGGATCTCTACACATGCATGCCGACCGACAGACCCGGTCTGGTTCGGGCTCGGGCTTTAGGCTTGTTTTGTATAAAGTATAATATTTTTATACAAAATAGTTTTAGAAAATTTTATTTATTAAATAAATAAAATTTATTTTTGAATTAAAGTAGTGATTACCACTTCCTAAAAAAACGCTCTCACGATTTTCTCAACGATTGCGGAATTTCCTCAATGTATTTTTTTCGTTCAATTTTTTTTCTTTAATTATCAAATCAAAATTTGTTTTCAATCACTTATCATTTTCACTAAACAATGAACGAAAAAAAAATTAAAACCCTAGAAATTTTTTGCCTTCAGCGGTGAAAGGTTTACCGATTTCGAGCAATTAAAAAGACTGTTATTGTCGAGCAATTGATAAAAGTGCAAATCGATTGTACAGAGGGTATCTGGGCTATTTCATCCTGGGGACGGCGTGGCACAATCAGAATTGGCTAGCACAATTCCGAGCAGAGCAGCAAAACGTCTTAAAAAAAGCGACTTAGTCCGCGACTCAACTAGGTGTACTTTCTTCCTTTGTTTCATTTTCGTTTCTGTAGTTCTTATTTACAACTAAAATAGTAGATTTGAACTCTATCTCTGACATATAATAGTTTTTCTCAATTTGCTAATGTAAATTGGTCTTTTAATATATTTTCAACCATTTGAATTTATTTAACGAATATGCCTTTAAAAAAAAAAACTACTTTCGCAAAACTAAAATAGTCCAATTAGTGTTGCTTGAAAGCCACCCTGTGCTTAAGGTGGGCACTAGCCCACTTTATTTTTTAAAATTGGCTTGTTTTTACTAATAAATTTGAATATTTTTTTAAATTATTTTTTGATATTATGGGTGATTAAAGTTGTTCAACCTAATAAAATGAGAATCCAAGCCCAATACCAGTAGTTGGCAACCAAAAATAGCATAAAAACACCTCAACTAATCCTCTAGGCAATCAAACAGTGAATGAACAAAATAACAACCAAGCAAAAATGAGGACAAGTACCATATATAAGTCTAAGGGTAGGTTCCTTCGGTGGCTTTTTATACCCAATCCAGCAGTACATCATCCCTTGTGTGTGTGGATTATATTAGCTTAAAGCTTAGTAATTAATCAAATGGTAAAATTATAAAGAAATTAGGGTTTCGATTTAAGGAAGAAGAATGTGGTTATCTAAGAATAGGTATAAAAAAATCCAATCGTCGAAGTAAGGTTATCCCTTCCTATTTATAAGTATAGGATATGGTGTACATTAGGGTTAGTGAACTATGGATATAGTATAAATGGTAGATTTTGTCACTACTCCAAAGTAACAGTTGTCCCTACCCTTGGTCATATTGTGAAAGTGGTTATTTCCCATCATTTACCTTCCAACTTAGTTGACCGACCATTAATGGTTGGTCTTCATTATCTTGTTTATTATGCTTGGCTAAATAATTCTAATCAGCCATCAAAGTGTATTAACTAGTCGGCTCATGCACTCTTCTTTTAGATTTGTGTATCCTTTGAGTCACTAGATAAGATGGACTTGCATGCCATGGGCCAACCAGAGCATGGGCCATCAAAGTTGGGCTTAGCTAAGCCCACTTATAATTTTTTTCCTCCCACAATTGACCCCTAAGCATGTGATCTCGACTTACCAATGAGGATTAGGTACTTAGTTCCGATAAAACTTTGTTGGTCTGTTTACTAGAATTTTAGTGGTAATGGGAAGATTGTACTTGTAGTTATTCATTGGTGGAAGAATTTCAAACGTCTGATGCTTCTTTAAGAAGATATCTGCCTAACAGTACTATGGTTTCGTACTTCACTAGCTATATGCGTTCTGATTGGCTGGGCATGTTTTAAAATGGGCCAGATGTACACGTAGGCCCCACACATTAAATGTTTTATATCATTAAACGCTTTATATAATTAAACGCCAATTCTTAAGACAACTGTTGTTTAGGGCAGAAGAGAGAAAGCCAATGTGTGGCTATAAAAACCATTCTTTTTTTACATTCTCTCTATTTTATTTTCCCTTCTCTAGCTAATTAAACTCTTGCCTTTCCAAATTCCTTTGTCGAAAAATCTCAAAATTAAACTTCACCAGAATCTTCAAATATCTTTATATTAACAGAAATTTCACCATTAGTTCTTCTTTTTGAATCTTAATCTCCAATATTCAGAGCAAAAAAAAAACCGAAGACCAAGTAAGTTCTCTAGTATTTTCTTTATTCTCTTCAAACTGTTCATCTATTTTGTTTGTTTTGTTCATGTTTTTTCCTTTTATCTAGTATATGAATAGGTTTAGCTCCCATATATCTCCAGTTATGTCCAGGTAGATGTGCTTTGAATTCTAACACTCAAAAAGTAGATTTTACAACCAAAGTGTATCCCAAAATGGCTTAGTTGAAGAACGTTTAAGTAAAAAGAAAACCCATTCATTGAGGAGTATAAATTAGGTCCCAAGGATTATCCCAGTCAAATAGCTTTTTTCAAAGAGGTTAGTCTTCAGCTACCTTTATAACCTCTGTTAGTAGATTTTTTAAGGTGTACACATACCATAATTGGGCAACTAAGCCCTAATATAATTAAGATAATTGGTGATATAGATGTTTTAAATATAATCCATGGAACCAACTTAGGATTAAATGAGCCAAAATTTTGCTACTCTTTTAATCAAAAAACATATGTTTCAGCTTAAAAATCGGAAACAATATGTATGCCTTATCTTTATACAAACTCTTTTATCCGTTTTCTTGTAAAACGAACTAATGACTCTAAACAACTCATCTTGCATATAGAACATGATAGAAAAACACTTGAAAACACCGAAACAAATAAGACTTTGGACCAAACTGCCAGCAGCCCCTGAACGACGAGGGGTCCGAAAGGCAAGTTCCCACAATAAGAAATTGAATGTACAGTATGCAATTTGTCTTCAAACAATGTTTAGGGTGCAAGGTGAAATCTTGTATTAATTTAAGGTGTACTAGTGTAATTTAGTTGTAAATGAAATATGCCTTTTAATGAGAGAGATTTTAGGGGAAATTTTTTTAGTAAAAGTTCAAACCACCCACATAAATCATCACTATTTAAAAATATATATATTAATAAATAAATAAAAAATAAACTTATTCATATTTGTATTATCAAAACAATTATGTTTTTATCATAATATAAAATTATTTTAAGAAGTTATACTGTATTATTTTTAAATTATATATTATTTTGACAAAAGTATTTAGCTGGGTAATAATACAACTAGGAAAAAAATTACTTGAGGCTTCGGAAGGTGTGCACTAAATTACTTGACAGGAGACAACTGTATTTTCATTCTTTCTGTACCAACCCTCCCCTTCACCATATATTAGGTGATTCTGACTTTTGTAGCCGTAATCTCTATCTGATTTTACAAGGAAAATATATCGGAGTAATTGAGAAAAAGTGTTGTTGAATATTTTAGAACCAAAAATTGGTATTTTACACTTTCCCCCTCTCTTTCTCCACTTTACACTATCCCTCTCCTATCTTGTTGATCGAAGTCTTTGGCCATAGTTTATTTTTGGATTGAAAATAATTAGTTTTGATTTTTGATCTACTTGGTCATATAATACTAAATTTGGTATAATAATCTGGTAACTCATTGCACCAAATCCACTATGATATTTTAGTAGTACTATGTGGCCGGGAAGAAAAGTGACGACACATTTGTAACATTTTTCTACTTTTAATCTTTCAATATGTTTGAACGTAAAAATTAAAATATATACACAAATACATCAATACTATGTAAATGCTTGATTTGGAGTTTTCTTTTTTCTTTTTTTGGTACTTGGAGCACCCCAAGACTTTTCTTAATTCTACAACAATTTAAATATTATTTCTAGTTTTTAATTTTTTTTCGACAAAACAAAAGTGGGCGTGCATAGCTAATTTTTGCACGTACCTTTTCTTCTTGTGATGGTTTAATTAATATTTGTGGTGCATATAAGATTTTACATATATTAGGACTGTTGTAAAATACAAGCGTCTTTTTACTAAGTGTTACCTTTTTAATTTTACGCATATATAATAATTAAATATTTATTTATTTGTTAAATATACATCAAGAGATAAATATTATTAATAAGTATTAAACTATTGATAAATTTTATTAATAATTACTATACTTTAATTTATTATAATCAACTCATTAAATTTTTAATAAATAATATCAATAATTGATCACTCTATTAAATTTTACCGTTAATTTTTAACTTCCGTATATCTGAACTTCATGTTGAAATGAATACCTGTCGGTGATACATAAAATTTGTCATCCAAAAACAGATCTGACATTTGAAAAAAATAATAAAAAAAAGTACTCCGTACAATAATATTAAGTGTAGTAGTTGGGGAATATATATGCACTTGTTCATATCACTAGTACGAATTTAATAATCATATATATATTTTATTATTATTATTATTATATAGTGGAATCAAAGCACTGAATTTGATATTATAATAACTAAAACGTGCACTTAATTTAAAAATTGAAATTATTATTAGTACAGGTGGGTCAAAGTACAGCTGTCAGTGAGGTTCACCATGTTCTCACTTTATTCAGCACCAATTTAATAATTAAATTTAATTGCATTGTCCTTATCTTATTGAGCGACGTAGATTTTTTTATTTTATTTTTTAATCAAATGTCATGCTACATCTGGAACCTTCTGTATTTATCCAGTGTATTTTATTTCATAAAAACTTTAAACCATAAATGTATTAAATTATATGACTAAAGTATGTGTTAAGACTAAATAATATATTAAAAAATGCATTGGTCGGTGTCATAAGAGAATTTCACACTAGAACCAGTACAATTTTTATTATTTTTAGTGACAAAAAAATATCTTAAAGGATTCATAAAAATTGCCACTAAATATAATTTAATGTTAGAATACTTATGTAGAGTGCTAATATCACTACGTAAAATAATCTCACATTTTAAGTAAGATTGTATTCTTCCCTCGATTGGATAAAAAGTTTTAATGAAATAAATAATTTACTCCGCTATTCAATCATAACGGACACTAAATATGAAATATGATAACTTTATTATATCTCATCTTCTTATTCTACATGCCAAACACATAATGTCTAGTACTTATAACAAGAGATCCATTTGTAATTATTTACATTTTTTGCACACCCAATTTACCTGCGACTCAAATGTAATTAATTTTAAATTGAGAAATTAAATTAAAGTAAATGTTGGTTTATTTTTCGAATAAAAAGTAAATACTGGTTAAAACTTCAAAGACAATAGTACAACTCTTTACCGGCAAAAGTGATGCACTCAATTATTTATCTACAAAATTGGAATTTAACCTAGTTTGGTGGATGTGTTTTTTACTTAGACCCAAACCGATTTTGAAATTAGGATTTGGCCCCCTTTTTTGTTTTTAACCCAACTATTTTTCTTTTGGCCCCAGATTTGAAAATGTTTTTATTTTCCTATATTCTAGATATTTATAAGTCATTTGACAGATTTGTCCTTATTGATAGGTTGGGTTGTTCCTAACTTATGCTCATTGTGGTTAATACTTATCTCTAAATTTAAATTGCATCTATCTTTATCACCATAAATACATATATTGAAACCCCTAAAGATCAACATGATGAGGGGTCCAACAACTAGAGAGAGTTAAAGTCCGCCATGGAAAAGGAAAATTGATGGCTCTTTTGGAAGGTTACAAAGATAAGGTTGTGATACTTTGAGTGTAGTTTTGAGGGAATATGATGGGGAAGTTACAAAGATAAGGTTGTGGAAAGTTACAAATTTGGTTTAAGAAACAAATTTTTTTGGTTCATATACATTTATGAACTCTTTTATTCAATTATGTTTGTACTCTATTCATATATGTTACTGTACTTATTTTACTTAATTTACGTGTTACTATGTCTACACATTATAAATTTGTTTTACCTTACAATATATCTACTAGATAATTAAGTTAATTTTCAAATTATAAATTTGTAATATATCTTTTAATTTTCATAAAAATGTATTGTATATAATCTACTGAATAATTTAAATAAAACCAATTGAAAATCTTAATAAAATAAGTGTTTTGAAGATAAATCAATTATAAAAATATTTGAATTCAAATATCTTTGTGTTTTGAATTAAAAAATTTTAATTAAAGTATTTTAAATATGCCCTTGATTTTAGAAATCCTCAATTTTAGGTGGTTGTTAATTTTGAATTGAAAAGTCAACAAAGGGTAATCTAAGAAAGAAAAAAAATTAATTAAAAGCTAAAATATAACTGAAAAATATTAAATTGATAATTATCCATTCATTTGGGCTGATTCTTAATTGCCAAAATATAGTGAGTTAAATGCAAAACAATTCAAATTTTTTGACTAAAAACAAAAAAGGGCCTTTTTTTATAGCTAGTAAATTTTCCTTCTCTTAGAAAGAAACTTATACTAGGTTAATATTAAAAAATTATAAATTGTGGCACGGCTTAAAATTTCTTTCAATGTGACACACATAGCTTTTAGTGAAGTGAGAGTAATAGGATGGTAAATATTTTTCACAATAAAATATGGTGAGTATTTTTCTAAATTTGTATTTTTTTTTGTATTTAAGGGCGACGGTCCGTTAAATATTATTATGTTAATTATATATACGATAATTAATATGATAAGTACTTGATATTCTTTCTAATTTGTAATAAAAAAATAGTATGGTGTAACTTATTATGGTTTGTATGAAAACTCTATATTACTTAAAAAATCAAAATAAAATACTTTCAATTCTGAAAAAAAAATCTCAAATTGAATGGTTGGTCTTTTTAATATCAAGTAAATATAATTAAAATATTAAATTATCGACTCGAAGCATAAAAATGTGTTAATTTAGAGAAATACCCACCATAACATATGGTGGAAAGTACCTACATCCTGCTACTCCTAAAAGTGATATATATCGGCGTGTCTTTACATTTCTATATGTAACTTAGTACTTTTAAGGAATCGCTAAATTTAACTTAATCCGTAATTAAGAATATATATTTTTTTAATTGTAAGATCTAGTACATTAAATCTGTCGAAAAAAAAAATAGTGCTATTAATTTAAAATAATTTTTTTAAACAAATGAATTAAAAATAGTGCTAGATGTGTGGTTAGGCGCACATCACTGGTTCGATTTCCCGCGACAACATAATTCCTTGGGGCCAGTCATCACTCATGGAGCACAGGCTGATACTTGATGTCACTGCGTCTGCCTTGGGAGATTAGTCCCATCCTAATATAGTGTGAGAATACCTCTATAGCATAGACAAAAATAAAAAATTCCAGTTTCTTAATCATTGTCTCATAACATATAATTACAAGTTGCATGTGATTTCTGAGTTTGAAATAGAAAAAGTAAATTGGACAAAGGAGCATTTCTTTTTCTTTTTGGAATAATAATCCAGCCAGGATTCTATATTTTATCTTTTTCACACCAAACATTTGGTAAAACTTATTATAGTATTTCAACAAAATCTTAAATTTGGTGTTTTAAGTGTGTTTGGTGTGTAAGTATATAATAATAATATATTATCACTTGGTAGGCCATACAAGAATGACTAACCAAAGTCTTCTAATATCATTAGGATTTGTCTGTTTTAAAAGAAAGTGAAGTAAAAGAAAGGAAAATTAAAACAAGAATCTTTATACATATATATATATATATATGGGAAGCTACCATTTCTACTTTGTTTAAATTTGACTTTAAAATTATGAAAAAATTGTTCTACAGAATCTACAGGAAAGAAGTATGTTCCTATAATATCTAATTAAGAATTTAATGTTTTTTATGCTATAATTAATGTATTATATTTCACGATAGCATATAATAATCAAAAAAGACTCTTAAAACAAAGGAGCATTAGTTTTCTTTGCATACACAACCTGTGTTCTAATATAGGGAATGACTTGTTAGTTAAGAACTATTTCACACTTGCTAGCAATAGTAAAAAAAAAAAATTCTCTTCTTGTAAAATATGCAAATTAGAGTACATATATTACATCAGACCATTCAATTAAGTATCGTTTCGCCTTTATTTATTTCTTCTTCTTTTTTTCAAGAAGTTGATAATTCTCATTCTCGCTATGCTTACTCTTGTCTTTTATTTTTATATCACTTTCCAAATGGGAGTTACCCCACCTGATTCTAGCTCTTCAATATTGGTAGATCCACACTCTAAATTTAACACAAATTGACATAGAGTCACCACACAAATTATTCACCAATGTAATTATTAACATATAGGACATTGCTATTGCGAAAGCAACATACCACCAGCTAAATCCTAATGTACTACTGCATTGTATTTTCTGACATATATTACATTTTAAAATATGATAGCCCCAATGAAACTATTAACACAGCTAGTAATGCTATTGCGATAGCAGAAAATTCTGACAAAGAACAACCACTTAAAGCATAATGTACTAGATGGTATTTCTTGTCGTTTATTAAACAGTTACTAAACAAGTTTACCGATGTACTTATAAAACTACTGGTTACTAACACAAAGCTAAAACGGCTTCTATCAAAGCAATGTACCACCACTTAAAGCACAATGTACGACATGGCATTTTCCGATGTATATTATATGTTAAAATCTATATAATGTCACCAATGCAATTAAAATGCCAGCCAAGGAAAAACCACACAAGCTCCTTCATACTGAATTCAACTAACATCATTCAAAAACCACAAAAGATGTGTAGTATTGTGGAAGACCCCTAGTAAAACGGAAAAAAACACTAAAACTGCACAGAATTTATCATGTACCTACTGGAAAATCTCAGTAGAGTAGTACTAAGCCGAATTTTTTTTGGAAGTCTTGGGGATCTAGTTGCCCCGGCTAATCTTTATTTTAGGCATTGCCTTCTTGAGTTGGCGAGCGCGCTCTTTTGCCTCTTTCTTGCGAAGAGCCTCAGCGCTTAGTTTAGCATCGGCTGCCTCCATCATCTTCTTCCGCTCAGCCTTCTTTTTCTGCAGCGCTTCTTGTCTTGCATTTTGAAGTTCTCTATAAAACTCTTGCGCAATCTTATATCTGGCCCCTTCTGTTTTCGTTCGAGCCTGAACCATGTACATATGCATAGATTAATGCTACTTGTCCCAAAAAAAATCCCAAAAGTCACTTCCAGTTCATTTCAACCACTCATCACTCTTTCTCCTCCCAGATTCCAATGCAGATGTTGGTTCAAAATCATTTGATCTACAACTTTTGCGACATTTTTGTGTATTACGTAGGATATCTAATTAATGTACAGCAAAAAATTGCAGGAATATTAAATTCAAGTTAATGTGATTGTGGTTGGGCCGACCCACCTGTGAACTAAGCTTGTAGCGTCCAATTAAATCAATGTAATAGGGAACGAGGGCCACCAGTCGGGTCATGTCGTCCATGTGGTTGGCATCAGGGAGAAAGAACTTGAACTTCAGCAGCTTCTTGTGTGGGCCTGGGTGTTGATCAGAGAATTGCATTGAGATGAAACCCTTTCCGAATTTCTCGTATGCTTTCTCTCCAAAGACCTGCAGACACGAAAGAAAATCATATGAATATATAAATCCAGCTAAATTTCTGTAAAAGAAGATCTCATCATCAGTGCTGAATAATCTAGTGTTTACTGATATAATCTATTAAAATGCGAATAAGACTGATGCTTGTAAAAATAGGACAAATACGTACCAGAAATATTAGACAAGTGGATGGAGGTTTTGTGTAACTGTGTAAGGTTATAAATGACTAGTAACTATGAAAAACGAAGAAACAAATAATGGAAGCTTGATAACTCAAGGATGATATAGCATAAACACGTAATGTGCCCAAACTGTACATGATATAATCGAGATTTTGTTTAATATGAGCCACTATGGATATGCATAAAGTTTGCGCCTCTCTCTCTCTCTCTACTCTTCTCTTTTCAGTTTTTCTTTTCTGATAACTGCGGTACATTCAATCCACACGAACCGGGAGACACTGGGATCTAATATAATCCATATCTCTTTCGTCTTCCACTGCCTCCATCACTACACCAGTCCTTGCTGCTATTTTGGTGCTTATAACCAGAAGATACTTTATTTCCTACAATTCCTCAGTAATCTTTTTACGTTCTCAAGCAGATCTTTCTTTAGTGTAACTCATTTACGGGGGTTCTCTCCGAAAAGTAACAAGAAGATGCAGGAATAAACCATGTGACTTACTCCAGTGACATTCACTTCAATCCCTATAAAAAAAACTGAGGGCCTTCTCACCCTCCAATGAATCAACAAAAAAAAACATAATCGACTCTCATACCCGACTCCATAGGAGTTGTAAAATACCACAACCTTCATAACAAATTAACAAACTCCAAGTAACAAACACCTGGTTTACAACATAGACGACCACAAAAATCACCATCATCCTTAGCACAGCTAAACTCCCCCTTCTCCATATTGAACGTCATCCTATGGTCATCAAACATGCTTGAAAGACCCTATGGGATTGGCCTAGTGGTTCACTAGGTCCCTGTGAAGGACGATCTATTTAGCAGGAGATCCCATGTTTGAATCCCTCCAGGTGTAGTTGTTCAAAAAAATAAAAATGCTTGAACCTGCGTACTTCAAACCCTAATTCTGGGATTTGTGATCTACAAATTTGTAGAACAAAAGATCCTCATAAAGCAGGAAGAAACTGTCACAAACCAAAAGCCACATCAAGAATTCACTTTCCGTCACACCTTGAAGAGTACTACCAGCGTTCTCCACCAACTTACAACTACACCAAGTTATATTAGAACTAGCATTTGGCACTTGAGGATCCACTACCCTCAGCTTCTAACAACTCATGCATGGTCATGCTTCGTATCCATAACATCAATGAAAAACAAAAAATAAAAAATATATGGTTCAGATTAATGTGATGGGTTTGGGTTACAAAAGGTCCAAAACTAATCGAAGCAATAAGCAAGTCCAACTGTCCACTTAAAAATCAACCTTCCATGTCTATGGCCCTTGAGAATAAACACCATCCTCAATTACGCCGGCCGTATCACATAAAATCCCCTTGTTTCTCCAATTGGCACATGTTTCAGGATTTATCTCTTGGCATGATTTACTTCACAATGCACTAATTTAGGCATGCTAACATCAATTTCTAACTGCAACTTTTCCTTCAACCACTCACATGGAGTCGCAAAATCCCATGATGAATCAAGTTATCATTAAATCCAATAAGAAATAATAATCACTTTTGAAATGGGAATGAGGTTATGGTGAGATTTCAATTAACCTTACAATTTTTACTCAATTTTTCTATTAGCAGAACATATATCACTTTTCCTACAGATAATATAACTATTATATTAAGTGATACCCGATAAACAAAGGTGACTTGTGTTAATACTAATATACTGCCATAATTTTTTAAAGTACTATAAAACCCCTGTATAATAGTCAAGAGCATTTTAACAGTCTTATGCAAATATTGGTAGGGACACCAGCCTTCAGCCCTTCCTAGAAATGCCCCTGCCCATTTGAGCGATCTTCAAAACAAAAATATCCATCTTGTTGCCGCAAGCTAAATTTTTTACATTTTAAGTTCACTGCTAATTAACAACCTGGGAAGCACAGACACTCCACCAGATGTGAAGTACCACATTTATATGGATAAATGTCATACAACACTCCCTGATACTTTGCTGACACGCGTGCCAAACATGTTTGACAGTTTTAAATAGCCGGAGACGTGCATATTCATATGAAAAATATAGGTGAAAATCTATTGCAATTTTTAGATACTTTGACATGATGTATTCAGTATGCTTTATTTATACAGATTTTGTTCATACTAGAATCGTGGCACACTCAATTCTTGTGCAGTGTTTATACCTTGTAATCTTAATACATTTATAACTATGTGATTAAGTTGGTACGCTGGTTGAGTTGAATGTATTTGTTTAAAAGGTTGTGGGTTCAAATTCTAGTCAAACTTGCATTTCCTTTTCTAAACCAAGCGTAATTTCAGGTGCATACCTAAAAGTAACCATCATCTCTTTAGATGAACAACAAAGTAATCAAATTTCAAGATTCAAACGGCAGAAGCAATAAACAATTCAAGTAACTAATATGGAGGAAAACAAAAGTTACCTATAATTATTATCACACAATGGGATACCTGATCAAGAACAGCCTCAGTTATCAAATCCCCTGCCACCTCCTTAGACTCAGAAATAACAGCCAATTCCTCAGGAACCCACTTCCTATTACTCGGTACAGACACAAAGCTAGCAAACTTTTGAAGATCCCTCTCCTCCTTCTGCATTGTCTTTGCTGCCTTCTTCTTAGCCATGGCAAAAACCACCTGATCCATGGCCTCATCATTCATATAAACCTCGAAACTAATCTCATCTCTACACGGCACAACCACATTGTACAACCTTGCAATTAAATCGTGCCGGCTCTGTAGCTCCATTGTTGCCAACATTCCTTGACAAAATCTCCTCCCACTTGCATAGAATTTGAACACGTTTTGCCCTTCTTTCATCAACAATGGCGAGTCCTCACCTTCAGTGGTGGAGCCAAGATTTAATGTAAAGGGGGTAAATTATTAACTTTGTTATACACTTATATCCACACTCATTTGATACTCTGTCAATTGAATTGGAAAAAAAATTGAAATGTCATAATACAAGAAAATTAAGGTGGTGTTTATCTTTCCTTCTTAATGCTAAATGAAAGTCTAATCAGCATTAAGAAGTAGAAATGATGTTTGTTTTATCGACTCTTAGTGTTGAGTTGGATAAAAATTAAGCATTCTCCATTTAACTTCGATGAAGTCTTATGCCAGTAATGCCCCTATTCCTTTTATTCATTAGATATTGACGTAAATCCATAAAATTGTAATATGCCATATATGATAGTTAAGCAGGCACAAACAGGAAGGTAACGAGAGAGGCGAACATTTCTCTACTAAATAACACTCCCCGGAGAATGCTTCCCGGGCGAATAAACCTATTCAGCATTTGAGTTAAATCGAAGCAAACATATTTTCCAAGAGTTCCATTCAACATTAAGCATTTAAAGTTCAGCATTCGGTGTTCAAACACACCTTACGTGTCAAAATACGTCAATTGCTAATATTTTTGTGCTGAAACTCCAAAATTGAATAGATTTACAATTACCTTCAATAATTTTTTTTTATATTATATATAATAAGGTGGGCAATGTATAATTTTTTTTCTTAAAATAAGGTGGGCAAAAGTTCACAATTATTTTTTTCCCATAAACTATGAATAAAAAAAGGTAAACAAACTTCTAAAATAAAAATATGATCACCTTCTCCCACCCCTAACAGACTGAAATTCTTCTGGAAAATAGTATCCTTGGTGGAGAACTTCGCAGCCCAGGCCAATGCAATGTTCTCATTCTCTCTCCTCCCGGCGAAGTAATTGATTAGAAACACAACCAAAAAAGTCACACAAACAATCTCGGTTTTATAAGTCGGAGCAACATTCCCATTCTGTATATTCGGACCGGCGGTGGTGGCATTTTGGCTAAATTTGGGGGATTCTGGGGGTGACTGTACGGGGAGGCCTTCGAACTCGTCTTCGTCATAGTAATCGAAGGTGGATGATGGGGAGGGTTTGGGAGGGAGATCGGGCAGAGGAGATGAGTTCTCCGGAGAATCGGAGTCGGAGTGAGAGAGAGTGGTGGGAGGGGGAGGCGATCGGAGGGGGAGATCAGAGAGTTGGTCGTGGTCTACGGTTTCGTAATCGTCGTCGTCTAGGGTTTCGTCGAAGCCTTCGAAGTGGGAGGGGGATGAAGCGTAGGAAAGAGAGAGAAGGAGGAGGAGGAGGGCAATGAGGTAGAAGAGGAGTGATGGTGAAGAGCGCATCGCCATGGCTGAGTTTTGAGGGAGAGAAGTGGTGAAGAGTTTACAGAGAGAATGAATGAATGCATGGGTACGTGTTTTGTTTGGACATGGGCCGGGTCAAGTTTTGGGCCGGGCAAGACGTAGAAAAGGGTGATTCAATGTAATTAGCATTAGATCAAAAAAAAACAAAAAAATGTAATTAGCGCATCTCTAGCGTTAGTGTATAATTTCATTTTAGAAATCAAAAGTTTAACAAATTCTACATTTTTTGCACCAAACTAATTAAGATACCTAATATTGTTAGAGTTGCTCTTAGTTAGTTCACGGCGCATATGGTTCGGATTGAAATAGTTTACTACTTAAACCTAAACCAATTATTTAAAGTTTTGTACCCAATCCAAACCAATTATATAAAAATACCAAACCAAACAAAGACGGATTGGTTTGTGGCTTATAAATACTATAGGTTGTACACACGCAATGTGTGTGATCCGATGGTTCAAATAATATTGTTTACGTCATGATACAAAATTTTCTGTGAAGAAAAGTCTGCAAAGACAAAGTAAAGGAAAAATCAGGAAAATGCAACTGGGCTTTGATTCGATGCATGAGCAGTTTGTAGCAAATAACTAACTTAGAATAAAATTTTTAAAAAAATGGGAAGTGCTCTAATGGTAAGCTACCACCCTAGCCAAGGCAAAAGGGTCCCAAGTTGTATTATTGTTGCTTACAAAATTAAGAGAAGTAATATATATATTATCAATGAGCCAACAAGTGATATATTTATTTTTTAGCCTAACACTAAATTTTTTACGCTAATGGTTAATTTTGATCTTACTAACCTAACACGTGATAAAGTTTATCAAGTTTAAAAAGCATTTAATTAGAATCAAGTTTAATTTTAACTTATGAGTAAGAATTGATAAGGAATGAAACCATTCTGATTTCTGGAAAAGTTAACCAATAATATTAAACATTACATAACATAACCAATCCAATTCAATTGGTTTTGGAAAAAATCAATCCAATTAATTATATAAACCGAACTAATCCAATCCAATAAGTCCGGATTGGTTCAATTTCTCTATTCACTCATAAGCATGTGCATCCCTAATTAATCTTAGTGTCCTCAGTGGGAATTAATCCCAATTTAATATAATGAAATGTGGAGGTACTTCTTAACAAAAACTAATTAAAGACAAAAATAATCAAGACTGTTGCATTGTTTTGTCTTTTTAACAACCCTAAAATTCTAGAACTCTGTCTCTACCTTTATTTTTTAAATAACTCTGCGTCTCTACCTATTTACATAAACAAGTTAAGATAACAAGGAAAGGGTCAATATTGTTCTATTTCATTACTAGTTGTACATAAATGTTGGGATTGTAAGAGAAATTTTATGATATTACGTTTTATTGGAAGTGTGTATATATATACATACAATTCTACTTGGTATATAAATTTTGATACAAACCAACTAAACATCAAATAGTCATGCAGTTAATTTTAATATTTCTAAAACGATCGTGCATAGATGCATAACGTTGCATTTGTATGAAAAACTCTTTAATTATATTGGGAATCATTCCAGACTCTTGATTTTTTTTTTTTTTTATCGTATTAAAATAGAAGCAACTTATCGAAAGAAATGTTGCCAGATTTTTTAATTTTTTTTATAATGTGCTAGAAGAAACATATTAAAATTTTCATTTTTCGAAAGAAGAAAATTATTAAATATTTGAGATTACAACTAATTGATCGATAAAGATAAAAAGTTCTTCCATTACAAAAGATGCACGAGACAATAACCAACTATTTAAATAAAATTTAGGCAAAGAGTTGTAAATAGTAATTGTATTTATTCAAAAAGTTGAGAATAGTAACATTTAGTCAAAAAGCTAAGAATAGTAATGTTGGTGGATCATCTCTGCCTAATATGTTGTATGCTCTCCAATATAAAAGGAGAATGAAACATATGTAAATAGAATAGACTTAGTATAATTTTCTCTCTTCTCCTATAAATGTAAAATTTTTATGTAATCAGTCTTATATAAATAAAAAAGTTTTCAAGATTTCAATAAATGTGTGCTTATTGTCGGGATTTAATTTAACTATACTTGAAAGAGTCTAAGTTCACACTTATTACTTGGGTTCGAATTACTCCCCAACAATATATTAGGCTATAGGAGAGTTGGAAAATTATGAATTGTTTATTTAAAGCAAATTTTGACTAGTAATTTTTGTCTATATAAGTCATTCTCACATACAATGATCCAAATACTATCATAGCCTATCTAAATAAGTTCTCACTTGAGACAAGTATTAACTATCAAAATTTAAACATTCCAATTTTACGAACAATCCAGATTTATTACTCTACTATTGCTGGTACAAATTTACAAGAGAGAAAAAAAAAAAAAAAAAAAAGGTGTGTCAACCCTATAAATTTGGGTTAAACACAATTTTAGCAGACCTACTCATAGCCCAAAAAAATTAGATGGGCCTTCTCATAGCCCACCCGTTTTTTTCAGCCCACGAAAAAAAATTACAACAAACAAAGAAAGCATCGCTCACTCACATTCCGTCCATTTAAGACCGTCAAAAATCTCCAAGTCTGCCACTTTATTTCACTAGGCGTGGTTAAAATATGATTAATTTAGGTAGGACTAAGGTGGCGTTTAGTAAAAAAATTGAAAATTGAGAAAATTGTTTATTTAATTCTAAAAATTGTATTTGAAAAAATGTTGTTTGTTTAAATATAATACATCTGAAAACTGATTTTTTTTTAGTATGACAATTTTGTCCTTTTATTTTGATCTCTAATCACCTGTATTGCCACAGCCCAACCTGTCACCCACCCCTCTTCCACCCACTCCCCGTCCATTTTACCCAGCTCCCCCTTCTATCCCTCCATTTCACCTCCCCCCCTTGAAATTCCCCTTTGTATGTTACACGTATATGTGTGTATATGTATTTATTTCAAATTTGAATATGTGGAGATGACATATATTGTGTATATAAATATATGTATTATAGGATTTTTCTAGACGGGAGGTTAGGGATGGAAGAGCAAGGGTGACGAGTTGGGTGGAGCTGGAATTGGAGCTTGTGGTTGGGGGTTGGGAAGGGGCGGGGTAATGGTGATTGTGGTTGTGGTTGTGGGTATTAAAGAGAGAGAGAGAGAGAGAGAGAGAGAGAGTGTGTGTATGTAATTTTGTTAAAAGAAAGAGGATAAAATGAACATTTTACACCCTTTAAAATTAAATTTTAGATTTAAGTGACAAAGTTGACACTTAAAATTTTGAATGAAAATTTTAAGTTTTAAGTGGTAAAAATTAAATGGCCACTTAATTTTTTGGATTACTGAACAACTTTTTATATCATTTAAATCTAAAAATTTTAAATTTTCAGATTTAAGTGACAAATTAAGTAGCAAGTGAACGACCCCTAAAATTTTTAATCCATCAACATGCTCGCGCATTTAACATAGTTTGTTAGACTCAAATTAAAATTGGTGTCAAATCTATCTATATTTAAATTTCTCTTTTATTTAAGAAATAAGAAAATAAGTTTCATCTTGACGTATGGCTCGAGTAATATCTAATTTCATAATAATAACAAATTTTATCCAGAATAATAATAACAATAGCTTAAATTATGTGGAAAGTCAAATAGAGTCTTCATTTAGACGTACAGGTGGACTTCCATCCAAATCAGATGTCTCTATTTGGGGTTCACTAAGGAAAGGGTTGAACATGGATTTTGCACCTCTTAAGTGAGACAAAATTTTACCTAATCAAAGGTTAATAATAACTGTTGAAGGAGGTTTGGTAAATGAATTCTTTATATTTGAAACAAGAAATCAAGATTTCTTAATTTGAAATGTCAGAATAGGAATAGCCAAAGTGTATAATTTTTGAACAAATTCCATGTGTAAATTATGATTTATACAAAATTAACAACTGTAAATTTTACTTTCTGATTTGTTTCCTTTCTAAACTATATGTTGTATAAACTTTGAATTCTAGCCAAATGAGATGTAAGTACATAAATAAAGATATTGTACATATTGATATAACACGATGACACAACCCGAAACAAGGCAATATTGACAGAAAATTAATGTGAGATATTACGTATATTTATATCCGAAATTTATAACACGTAATATATGTTTGTAGACTTTATATCTTATTATTTATTGTTTTTCTTGTCAGATGAAAAACAAATGCTTCATTTTAAAGTCCCAAATACAATTAGAAATTGGATAAAAATAGGGCACCGCATCAGATGCATAAGTAAAGAACTAAAAAATTAGTCTCCCATGAAACCATGAAGATGCAACGGCCTTATAGCCAATTCGAGTACTCCTTTTTCTCGTAACAAATAGAACTAATCTGATTTTCATGGATGAGATTATCAATTGTTTTTTAATAATCCTAATCTAATTGATTATTAAAAACCGCACTTTCAATTCTCCCTTCCCATAGGAATAGAGCTAGGCAAGCAAATATGGTACAGTACGTGTTCGGACCAACTTGGTATGCATCTAGACTAATCTTTTCTCGAAAGCATGCCATCCACGCCGGATCGAGATCCACAAACTCTTTTACAATATCTTATACTGCATGTCATGTCATTTTTTTTCCTACAATTAAGACATATTTGCATGTTATATTAGTCATAGGAAAGTAACCCCATGTTTTTTTATATATATATTGGCATACTGCAGATGCTGTTAGTGGAAAATAGCTAGTGTCAGTGTGTTACAAGGGACAATCCTCCATAATTATCTTTAATTTAATTGCTTGGTAGTTGAGTTGTCCATTTCCTCCAACCCTAAAATCTCACCTGTATTTTATCCTTCAAACCAGAGTATCTCTTACTTCACCAGCTTCTCTCTCTCTCTCTTACACACAAGTTTTGAAGTAAAAGCAAAGAAAACTCAAACCAACCCATCATCAAATACCATCTCCCCTATCTCTCTTAATCCCACATTTCCATTTTCCCATCACCATGGAAATCCAAACCTTCCCTCCCGAACACCCCACAAGAGACTACCGCTTCAATGTCGACACCTCGAGCCCTTTCCGCTCCGTAAAAGAAGCTGTGGCCATATTCGGCGAGCGTTTTCTCACCTCGGGAATCTACTCCCCCAAGACTATCTCACTTCCCAAACAAGACACCTCCTCATGGATTACCACCACCACTTTCTCACCAAGTCCCCAAAATCCCAAACAAGAAAATGTTCAAGATTCAGCTCAACTTGAAACAGCCTTAAAAAGGCTAGAATCCGACCTGGAAGAGACAAAAATGGAACTCAAGTTACTTAAGGAAAGAGAGTCTGAGACTGAGGTGGCGATAGCCTCGTTGAATGCAGAACTCCACTTGAACATGTCAAAGATGGCACAGGCAGAGGCGGCGGCGGCTGCAAAGGCGGTGGTGAATAGGGAATCATCAGTGTTTGGAGGGAGAGAAAAAGAGGAGGAAAGTAATAAGAGGGATTTGATAATGAGGATAGAGGATTCACCAACTTTGGCTCATATATTGAGTCAAAAAGAGGGGTCGTTTGGAGGAGGAGGAAAGGGGAGGAAAATGATGAAGAGAAAACCTATAATTCCTCTTGTGTGGGATTTGTTTTCAAGGAAAAAAGAGTCATCTACTGGGATTCATAATACTCTTTACCCATCTTCTTTTGTGCAGTGGAATTGAGAGGAATTATTACATTTTATGGGTTCATCATGCGGCAACTATTGTATCCTCTCTAGCTCCTTTGTTTTGTTCTGAAAAGGTTAAAATTAAAAGTTATTTGTGTGATGAATTAATAAAAGACTAATGTCGTAAAGTTGTTGGGTTTTTTTTTTCAAGGTGTGATCTGATTTAGGTTGTTGTGTATATATATGTATGTTTTTTTTTTCCAAATATAGCCTGTTGAAATTGACTATGAAATGGTGACAGCAACTTTTGAAACTTTGACCAACTTGAAAAGGAAAGAAAGTTGTATAGGTTTCCAAGTTGAATTTTTTTTCCTACATGAATTAGGGACCGGCTTGGTCCCGCCTACTTGGATTCTAAATTTAAATTAATTCCTGAACTATTTGATTATTGGCATTTGTCCAAGAGCTTTAGTTAAGTGACACTCTTATTTCACATCTAAAAAGTTGTGGATTTTATTCTCTTTTTTCGCATGATCAATTTAGTTTAAGAGACGCTCTTGTTTCTCGTATATGATATAATTTATTCTCCTCTGCGTAAGATAAGTGTGTTTTACAAACTTATTTCCATACCATGAAATTAATTAGAATTTGGTGATAGAATTAGAATTATATTGTTTAGATATTGTAAATAGGTATAAATTTAGAATTTTAACGATCTGTTTGATAATAATATATAAAAGGTATAGAAAAGGAAAAAAAAAACAGTTTTTTTTTGTGAAAAGTTAGAAAATAAGTTGAGACATGTGAGAAGATGTTATCTTATTTTTACTTTTTTTATAGAGAAATTTTCTTCGGTAGTTGATGAAGAAATTTTTTTCACAAAAAACTTATGAAATATGAAGGACATCTAATCATAAAATGAGATAGTATTACATAACTCGAATTTTTTTTTCCACCTTCTAATCAAAATTTAAATTTTTTATTTTCGTTTTTCATATTGTTATCAAATGGATTTTAAAACTTCTAATTCTATAAAGTTAAATTATATATCAAGAATAAAGTTTTTGAATACCTAAATTCCATCGAACATCGACGGATCATCGATCTGGCAGACCCTTAAGAGAACTTAGGAGACGTTGCGTCCTTAAGAGAATTCTTCTTACAATGTGCCTAACACACAATTCCCCCATCACCCCCACCCCATACACTTAGGACCATTCGTCGCCTAAGACCCATGACACAATTCCCCCCATCACCCAACCCAAACCCCCGGGGTTCTTGATTAGTGATTACTCACACTCGAGTCCCCAAACTTTACTGCCCCACCACCCTTATAATATTTATTTATTTTCATAACAAACTTTTTCTTTTTCCTTTTCACACTATTTTACATCATCAACTATAATTCGTGACAAACTACATCTATAATTCTATAATATGTATAAATCGCGAGCCACTTTTTTAGTGTTACTATGAAATTACGTAAATACCATTTACATAATGCTCTTGCCTTTTTGTTTCTTGAAAGTTAATTTAATAAATTGCTAATTTTTTTTTTTGAAAAATTTGATAGCAAGCTTGAACACTATGGCGGGGGTGGGGGGAGGGGAGGTTATTTTTTGTTATTTTAGTAAAAATAAAGATACATAAACTTTCATTTAAAAAATTAAAGTGAAAAACGATATTTTTCATTCACTAAACAAGCCTTATTGATTAGATTATAGAGCATCCAATATACTTTAAAGTACTATTTTGAAATTTCAAATCAATTCCTTAAATTCGGTATTCTAATGAACTCAAAATGAAAGTTGCATACAATCCAAATAACGGTATTGTAATGCTACAGCATTTTAATTTTAAGAATTGCATTTCTATAAAATTACAATTTTAATAAAATTCCAAAATGATATACCCAAACATACATTAATTTATAAAAGAAGAGTTTAAACCTTCTTAAATAAACTTTTAAATAACACAAATGTAAAAGTTATAGTTTAAATATAAAAAAGGAAAACAAAAAAGAAGATAATATTAGTCACGAAAAAAATCGCATTACACAAACCTTTATTAATAAGACAAATTATAATTTGTCAATTTAAAATAATATAAATTTTATTTTAAGTTATGCAACATTGCAACCAAATAAACACCACGCTAAGCACGAGGCACACCGCATCTCCAAGTAAGATGCTCAGTAGGAAGCGTTTCTGTCCTTTCCATCTCTTTGGCAAAATAATAGTATAAAAAATTATGATTCGTTTGGATGAAAAGAATGAGAATAAAAAAAAAAGAGAAAATATGATTATATTTTATTCGTTTGAATACATTTATAAGAAGTAGAGAGAAAACGGAGAAAATAGGAGGGAATGTCACTCCCCCCCTCTTTTCCTTCTAATATTGGAAGGATTTTGAGGGAAATGAAATGTTTTTAATGAATTATTTATATTATTCTAAATTTAACCCTAATTTGTTAATAATATATTGAATTACATTTCTTTCTTTTATTTTCTTCTCTATCAAAACAAATTTATTTACATTTCATTCTTTTTCATCATTAGCTCTCTAAAATTTCAAATAGCAATAAAATTAAACTCATTTCTTTTCATTATATTAAATTCCTTCTCCACCTAATTAACCATTTCCTTTTCATCCTTCCCCTTCAATCCAAACAGATCGTTAGTCTTCTACTAACGAAAATATTTAATTAAAAAAATAATGATATTCAATTTTAGCCAATGATTAAGAGTGTGAATTACTATACAAACCATAACGATTCCAAACCCCTTTCCTCCCCCCCTTCCTCAATTTTTTTTCGATTATCATCATTGTTTCATATCAAAATAGAAATTTGATAAACAATGGCCAGAATAAAATTTTCTCTTTTTTTTTTGGTCTATATATAATAAAACACTACTCGCTATTTTTTTGTATTAATTTATATATAATTGAATTGTAGTAAAAAATTCTATTTAGTTAAAGTTTGGGAACTATAACCGTCGGCCACACGAACCCAAAATGAAAAAAGCCACTGCTATCTTCATACCACCATTTGTTTTTATTTTACTCGGTGAATATGTAATAAATTAGCTCCTCTTCATTATTCTTTTCATTTAATTTTGTTCAATGAAAATTAATTTAAAACTTAAATAAATAAATTTTTTCACAAAATTTACTGGAGATGATCTTTGTAACATGTAGACTATATCCACAAAATTTTATCAAAATATTTAAATTAAAAGTGTGTAATAAAAATTTGATACTTATGTTCATTTTCAATCATTAAAATTTTAGATGACCATCTCACCATTTTTAGTTTGAATTTTTTAGGAGATGACATACTCATTATAAAGATCATTTTCACAAAGTTTCGTGAAAAAAGTCATTCATTTAAGCCTCAAACTAAATTTCATTGGACGAAATTGAATAGAAAGAATAATGGAAGGAAAGCAAGACCATAATAAATGAATAGGCACATACTTGCTATATATGAGCTGAGTCAATGTTTTTCTTTTGTTACCGAACACCGACTCATGTATATATGAAGCGAACATGTTAATCACTATTGCATTCATATGCGTTGATGAGGTAAAAATAAACCTGGCATTAGGTTGTGTTCGTGTCAATTTTTATTATATTTCATATGTTATCATTTTGGGTTTAAACATATGACTTTTTTTTATCAAGTATTATCATGTTTAAAGTGTTATCATTTCGTGTTTTAACGAATTACTCGATATGACTTGTTATTACCTATTAAATACATATATAATAAAAAAAATATTTATATATATATGAAAGTATATGTATATATATATCATAAGCCAACTTTCGATTAACAAATAAATGAGTAATATTTGTACAAATTATATACATTTATACTAAACATATATGTATATACATGTACATATATAATGTTATACAAGTTTGTAATATTATTAACGAGTTATTACTATATTAACGAATATTAACTAATCCAATTAATTAATTATTATATTTTGTAGAGTGAGTACTAATGCAATTAAATTTAAAATTTTACTCATATAACAAATAACGGGAGGCGTGTGTAGAGCAGTCGCCAAAACAATAAAGGCAAAAGAAAAACCGTCAGCCATGATGAGATCCGATTCAGAATCCGCCTATTTGGTTGGCGACCCGCACAGGTTTCGTTCAGTTCATAGTTGTTGCCTCTGCACAAAATTCGTAAAAACTGAAAATCTTACAGTTTTCTTTCTAGAGAATTTTTTTCTTTCTAGAGAATTTTTTTCTTTCTAGAGAGAGAAAGAGATGGAAGCAGCAGTAGTTCTAAGTCCCTCCTCCACCTGTTCATACACAAGAAGGCCCCAACAGCAAACCCTAGATCATTATCCCCCTTCCTCTTCCACTTCAACTCTCCATCTCCCTCCCTTTAAGGTCTCTCTTTCTATATTTTAACATAATATGCAAGTAAATCATTTATCTATTTCTAATCTCAATTCTTCTTCTTTTTGTTTAGGTCATCAGATTTTAATATTCAATTCAATTTTTGCAGGTTTCTAGGTTTTTCGGAACCCGGCTTTCGCGGAGGGAGAATCCGGTGCGGTGGAGCTCATCGCTGATTCGATTTCCCTCGGGTTCCCGCCGGCAAGGTGAGTTTGTTGTTCTTTTGTTTTTTTCAATTTCTGTATGGATTGATCTGATTGGTGTGTTTGATTGTGATTTTTTCCTATAGAATCATAGGGTTTATACTTTTAAATTAACTTTACAGTCCATATCATTACGCCGATTAATGAACCTTCGTATGAGAACATTCCGTTCCACAATATTGGGAGAAAGTTTATACTAAAGAGAGATGGTTGGTGTTGTTGGACAAAATATTCGATAGAGGAGTTACACAAACTCGGAAAATTAGTGAAATGAACGTAACATAGTTAATTGATTCCGAAAGGCACTTATTAAGAAACTGGGGGAGTGTGTGTTACCACACCATTGTTATTAATGTTGCATACTAATAATCAATATTTACTTGTGTTGCCGTGGAATATTGACTTCGTGGTTACTTCTAACGGACATTTCTCTACTGCTTGAATCTCCCAGGTTTTTTTACCATGTGCTAAAGCGTGGTGGTACAATTATAAATTACAATACTTCCTCTTTCCCAAATCAAGGGTAAATTATAAAGGAAAGTGGGCCCTTACTTTGGGAAGGAGGGGTTATGACTATAAGTGATTTTTTATGTAACCTAAGCTCCTTATCCACGGGTCGGTTGTGTGGTTGGGTGTTTATTTATTTATTTATTCTGGGGGGGGGGGGGGGGGGGGGGGGGGGGGGGGGGGGGGGCTAACAGTATTCTTGTCCATGTTTGCCTTTCACACATTAATTTCATCAAAAATGTTTCTTGTGGTGAGCTTTGGTAAATTGATTATGTATTTGTGTCCCAAAAAGGAAACTAAACTCTTAATTTCCCAGAAAGGAATAATTGGCTCTTGAATTGGGAGGAGAGGGTATTAGCCTTTGTCATACGAGGTTCTGTTTGGTAGAAGACAAAAAGTCAAAGTAAAGAAAAAAAAAGGCAGAGAATAACTTTTTATCCGTAAGGGTGGTGAGTAAGGATGCAAAATAGGAGGGACGCTATATCCTTTGTTTGCTGTGCCCCAAGATGAAGGAAAGTAAGGGGGAGTATAAGCAATTTTTACCCTAAAAGTAAAGTAAAAGAATTGATTCAATATGTAAAAATGTAAAAGCTAATAAGCAATGTTATGAGGGTGTTGGATTTCACTTCTCTGCAGGAATACACAGTATCCCACATTTTCCATCAAGTTTGGGGTGTTTGATCGCATAATCTTCCGTACGACTTGCTTTAAAGCAATTAAACCTTTTCATTTCGAGTGTAAAAATAATATCCCCTTTTGTTTTAAACTATTTTTTTACCATCTTAAACAATTCAGAGGAATTCGATACTTTTCCATGTAAACCAGTCAAGCATTCCCTAATTGAAATGATTGTTCTTGATTTTATTAAGAGGTTCTCTATTTAGCTCTCTAAGGCTTCCTCTATCTTCTGTTGTGCAGTTGTGAAGGCTGTTGCTACTCCTGATTCAGCTGTTGTGGAATTGCCACTTACTGCTGAAAATATCGAGAGCGTACTTGATGAAATTCGACCATATCTCATTTCAGATGGTGGTAATGTGGCCCTACATGAGATTGACGGCAATGTTGTACGGTTGAAGCTACAAGGTGCTTGTGGGTCTTGTCCAAGCTCAACAGTGACAATGAAGATGGGCATTGAGCGACGTTTGATGGAGAAGATACCTGAAATTGTTGCTGTTGAAGCAATAGCTGATGAAGAAACTGGCCTTGAGTTGAATGAAGAAAACATAGAGAAGGTATATATTCATTTCAACTCTTAACGTTACTAGTTCAACTCTTAGGGTCCGTTTGATAATGAAGTTGGAAAACGATTGAAAACACTGCTAAATTTTCGAGAAGATGGAAAAAGCGATCAATGATTTGGTAAATGTTACCCATCTTCTTTTAATCTTTTTTATGGAATTTTTTTCTTATTCATTGCCCAAAGAATTGGATTCCATGGAAAATCGAAAATGTAATAGACAATCCAACCGAATGTCTCTTTTTCTGGGTTATCATAAAAATTCTTAGTGTTTTCAATCATTTTCCAAATTTTATTTTATTTTTTTTAATTTTTATAATCAAGCACACCCTTAATGGTTCACAATACTACACCTCTTGAAGTTCAGTAGATGTATACTCACTTTGTCTCAAATTAAGAGTCCTGGTTTCCTTTTTTGGATTTCTAATTTCTCTAATTAAGAATCCCATTTCTTTTAGGGGCATTACCAATATACCATATTAAGTAGTATTCTTGACCATTGATTAGGTTGAAATTTGTGTTTTCCTTAAAAAGTACAAAAGTCAAAGTGGGACTCTTGATTTTCTGGCCACGCACGTAAAGTGCTTATCAAAAGAGTTGGATTTCTTACATAGTGATGCATGCTGCTAGTGAAAGCAGTTTTCATCTTTAGGGCAAATGTTAAGTAGAAACACTCTAGGATAGTGTAATGGGCTAATGGCAAAACAACTACTTGTAGTAAAAAACTAAACCGTTGTTGTGTTATTACTTCGGCCATCCCAAATAAAGAGTCCTGCTTTCCTTTTTGGGTTGTCTCAAATTAAGAGTCCCATTTCCTTTTGAGATGGAGGGAGTACCTCATACCATGTATCATTTTGTCGACACTCCATAAGGCACTCAATTGTATCAGTTTCGTGGCTTTTGCCATGTTCCACGTTTATTGCTGTTGCATTTTGACCTGCCTATAATATCTATTTTGCAACTTCAGAAGAGCAGAAACTGCACTCTTTTCTTGAAATTGTATTTTGTTGTTCTCTATGTTTTTGGCTCCCTTTTGGCAGTCCGAACTTTTTCGTATCTGTATCAATATAGGTAAGGAATTCTCCTTGATATAAAGTAATTTGTGTCGTTGACAATATTAAATTGTAGTGGAAACCCGTGCCAAAAGGCCCTATGCATCTAATCTATCCCTTTTGTATCTTTCGAGTCTCAACTCTTAAAAAGGCATCTTTCATCTGAGGCCTCTTTTTTTCATCCCCTTGTACATTCATCTCAACTCTTCAAAAGGCGTCTTTAATCTCAGCCTCCAATCTTTTATCACTTGTACATTTTCAGGATTCATAAAGTATTCTCGCTTATTATATAGATACCAACACACAACTAGAGCTTGGCTGCAAAGTTTACAGGCTTGGCAAAAGGGTATTACTGCCATGGATTTGCCTTTATTTGATTCAAATGTGCTAGATATACATCGGTACCTCAGATGGTCCCAATATTGGAGTTCAATGTTAGCATTTATGGAATCGGTAGAACTATTTTTATATTACCTTTAATGCTGAAGTTAATAGAATCTTTTGAACTTCAACTTCCCTTTGTTGTGGTTAGGTGAACAAGTTCTCCAATAAAACAATACAGGAAAGAAAAATCCAAGTCTGCTAATATTCCATCCTATTAATAATCATGCAAAAGTGGAACTTTGAACTCTTTTTATCTTTCATCATGCGTAGATTGAAACAATATGCATCATGATATCATTTCATGTTTTGATTTATTCGTTTAAAGATTCATTAAAGATATCATATGTTGGTATCCCATGGACCTTTGTATTGAGACAATACTATGCCTTGGTTGTTGCCACCTTATTACCAAGGTAAACCATACCGTGTCAATAAAAAATGTTTTCTGAAAAGATTGAAGTTGATGGTTAGTTTTTCTTTGCTCGGGGATGCACACTGTATTCAGGCTCATTTCTAAATGTATTAACTTGCATGTGTAATTGGCTATAATGTAGCAATGGTCCTAATATGGTTATCTATGCGCTAGACATTTTAATGGTCTCTCTCTAAAATGCCCATTATGATTCTGATAACTTGAGTATTAAACGATCCCAGGTCCTCGAAGAAATAAGGCCCTACCTTGTTGGAGCAGCAGGCGGGTCCCTAGAACTTGTGACGATTGAAGAGCCAATAGTTAAAGTCCGACTCACAGGTCCTGCCGCAAGTGTCATGACGGTCCGAGTAGCAGTTACCCAGAAACTGCGAGAGAAAATCCCGTCTATAGCTGCAGTTCAACTTCTGCAGTAGAGTTTTTTTTGCAGTTTTCCTCCATTCCATGTATATTATTAGATGAAACTTTGTATAATACAGAAGAATGAAAGGTAGTATGATTTGACTGCTGTTGGCTACAGATTATGCTTAATAATATTTGTCATACATTCTTTGTATAGTTTCATTCTAGCTGCAATGCTCAAAGTGTCAGCGAATATAACTTTATTATTTAAAAGATATTGTTGTTATTAATTTGTTGTTACAGAAATTTGTGGCGAGAATAGCAAATGCATTTTTATTTGTGTGAAGAGTTATTTCCTGAATAGCAAATGCATTATATGATAATAATAGATATTTACATCCTCTTGCGTGTTGCAAGAGATATTTTGGAATTTACTAACCCTTGGTGTCTCGATACAGAAACTTATTATTTGGAATTTCTCAAGATGGTTCTTTGCATTTTGCAACAATTTTTTTCAACAGCTTCCATTTAAGCAGAGCAGCCAGGGACTTCCAAGTTTTTTCGATTATGTTTATTCTCTTTTGGAAATCTAAATTATGCAGTATACATGCATACGTGCGTTTCACATTCAAAAATCAAATTACATGAAGTTCTTTATTAAAACACAACAGAAAAAACAATATTCCCTCCATCTCAAATTTAAAAAAAGACGTCTCAAATTAAGAGTTCAATTTCCATTTTCGGACATAATCAATGTAGGAACAAACTTTGTTCTTAACTGTCACTTGGGTGGAAACTGAAAATTGACTCTTAATTTGAAACGTAGAGTATATTATAAGAAGAAATTAGACAATCTCTAGTAACTTGAGTTTTCTAAGAACCTTTACAGCAAAAGAGCAAAGGAAACAAATCTAACAAAAATTTGGACAATCAACCAATATCTGATACACTGACCAACAACTTGAACAACACAGGAAAAAAAAAAAAACTCAAGACTCCGCTAGTTCTTAATGCGGAATCCAGACCGGTTTCCCCATTCCACAATCTGGTAATTTTACAAGCAGAGCAGATTATCAATGGAAAATGACTAAAGCCCCAGTTTTAAAAGAAGTTTGCGCCATCTTGGGGTTTCCTCGTCGAAGATGTATGTCAGAGGAGATACCAAAACTCCACTACCTCCAATCTGCATCATGAAGAAAACCTAAGAACCTGTTCACTTCTGAAAAAATAAGTTTTCCTGTGGTAGTGGGGAAGGGCTGGGGGATTGTATCCGAAATTATCGGATTTCGTGTTCACAATTGATAAAAAATTCCTGACTGTCACGTGAAATTGCAAATGTGAACTCATTCTAGAAAATAATATTTTCCGAGGTACCATCCGTGTCAAATTGGTTGTCTTATTTTTTACTTCGATATTTTTTAAGGAACGCTAATTTCAACCTAATGAATGGTCGCGGATACAACTTACTTTCTATTGTGAAATTTAGTACATTGATTATGTCCTAAAAAGAAAATGAGACTATCAATTTCCCGCATGCTAGCTTAGTGTTAAAGCACCTGCCCTTGTATAGGATAGGTCTAATGTTCAAGACCCTCCCCCTCAACTCAACTTTGAATTGCTTGTGGTTTGGGTGGGTTTCTCTCTCACAAGAGTGCACGCGCGCACACACAAATGCACACACACCCACCCAAAGTAAAAGTGGAACCATTAATTTGTTTTGGCCATACGTTGGTTGTGATGGTGCTGGTGGTGGGCAGTTTAGATTGTTCTAATTGCATAATATTGTTTTGTAAAAAGGAGGGTGTCTCACCGCTCTCAACTGCTGAACAGACTTGTAGAGCGCCTGTTTGGGTACACAGATGACAATTGCATAGTAATCAGTCACTACCTTCGAATCACGCTTGCAATAAACTGGACTTACAGTGGGTCCCTGCACATTCCAACACAAAAAAGGCACATCAATAAGGTCGACAAATTATGCCTCTACATTTTCGGAACAGTGGAGAGAGAGAGGGGGGGGTTTCTCCTTTTATTTTATAGAGATAGAATTTAACCTGCAAACCGGACAAAGACGATTGGCTCAGGATTCGCTCAGCCACTTCCTCTGCACTGCTTCCCCTCATGTTTGCAGTTATCTGCCATTAAACGCATAAACTACATGTAGAGAATACAAACTAAAGGGAACTGCAGCTACGGTTGGCAATGGACTGTGCATGTTAGTTTCATATTACACGACCACTTTGTAGCAAGGTTCGAGTAGCTGTGTATTTGGAGAAAATATGCAGCAACCCCGGAATGTCCCGGACAGGGCCGGTCCTGAGGGTGTGCAGGGTGGCTAACCACACAAGGCCCTTATTACAATAAAAAAAATTATAACTTATGCATGGGCAAAATCTAAATATTGTATTGGGATAAGGGCCCAAGAAGTACATTATCTATGGGGAAAGAATCCCACTTTCAAACTTGTAAGTGGCCTCAGGACCAGCCCTTAACCCAGTACTGCCACATGGTACACCTTAGTGCCCCATAAGTACCACCTCAAGGACATGCCCTCCTGCATCATTGGTGGCATCCATGTGGAGCTTTGCCATTCGCTGGGTTTGGACCGCATGATGAAGAGCTGTAGAATTTTATAATGGCTTTGGCTTACTCAATATATATAAAGTAGGGTTACAGTGAGGATGAAAAATAAATAAAAAGTTGAAAAGGGACAAAACAAACTATGAGATCGAATCATAATTAAAAACTAAGTCTATAAGATCCCTTATTTATATGGGAAGGACAAAAGATACCTAATAACAGCTAATAACAATAAATAAAATATGATTTCCAACACATGGCGGTACTCCAGGTTTATGCAAACATTGTCGTGCAATTCTTGCCTGTATTCATGTCATGTATAAAAGCCCATGTTAGCCATGGTGGGACTCTCTGGTCAACCAGTTAAGGACCCAAATGGCTAAACCCATACACTACGGCTTCATTTTGCATGTGTTAAGTTAATGGATCGTATTTAATAATTGTAATCACCAAGTGCAACCATTGACAAAGTAAAGAAGAGTTGCGCACCGTGAACTGACCCGTTGCCCTCAAGTGGGCCTCCAATCTTTCAAGCATTTCATGTGTTGTGTCAAGCACGCCTTTCCGCTGGATCAGAGACTTCCTGCTAGCAACAAGGACAGCCTGCAGCAAAAATGTAAAATCAATTTTAAATTACTTATAAAAGATATTTCTCTAGTAAAAACTAAAAATTTCAAAAGGCTAGGGCTTGCATATGTTTAGGTAAGCTGCAAAACAAAGAATTCACCTGACTTTCCAAGAGGACTCCACCTTCAATTTCTTTCAAGTTGTTCTCTCTCAATGTGGTACCGCTGCTTACCAGGTCCACAATAGCATCAGCTATGCCCATCTTAATTAAAAAGTGAAAAAACAAAGCATCAATTAAAGTACCCCTTGGAATAGCTAGAGTTATATATCAAGCAAGCTATATTAAACTTCTCATAAGAGGGGGTAAAGGTTGCTAACCAAGAAACCTACAAGTATTCAATGCCAAAACAATATAGTGAACTCATTATTATTAAAATAAACTATCAAACAACATGATAATTATATTTTTGTTATAACAGAGTCTAATCATTTAGGAAGAAGTTCCTCTTGTACTATAAACGTGACTACCAAATACATTTTTGACGCAAAAATGGAAACAGTAAAATACGCATAAAATTGTTTAGAAAGGGCAATGGCAACTAAATGAATCTGCTTATCTTTTTAGTCAAAATATTTCCGGACTGTCAATTTTTTTCGTCAACTTTACAGGTATGTGTTAGATAATCCCTAAATTAGTTATGTGCAGAAAGAATTCTCACATAATGAAAGTTCATAGAATCAAACGTAATATTGATAGGTAAGAGTTTTTTGGAGGCATTGTCCTTATATGTTTTGGAGACCATGATATGTATGTTGGATACATTGGTTACAAACTCATAATTTAGTGCTTAATTATTTTTCCAATTCCATATAAGGGAGAAAAAATAACGGGAAGGCCAGAAGTCCAATTGTGCTCTATGGAGCAACATGCTGTCTCTACCCTATTCATAAGAATGAGTATGGTTGAAGTTGATAATGCTTGGCAGTTAACAAGTACCACCATAAAGGAAGTTAGCCTGTGGGCCACATTCAGATAGTAGAGGGAAGGTCGGGGGGGGGGGGGGGGGGGGGGGGGGGGGGGAGAGATGTGAGACGATATGGAGGAGGATTAGGCCATTGGTGAATCCATTCATTCGGATAATAAAAAACCTTCTTTCGGACAGTAAAATTAGAAAAACAACAAATGTTTTGTCAAGTAACTAAGACTGGTAACTGCATTATTAATAGAACTGCAGGGAAATGTTAGGGAAACTTGAAGTAGATTCAAATAATAAAATATGGTAATAAGTTGACGTTTAAGAGGAAATATTGCACTAAAGAACCTTGAAAATATTAGGACTGCGAATAAGTTAAGCCAGCCATACTGATCTATGTTGAAGCTAGATTTCAGCCTCATAGAACTTTTCAAATTCATTGCTATTCAACTATATCTCACCTCAGTCCTAAGGCAACTCATTTAGAACTCATTTTTTTCTATCAGACGTTTCCCTCGGTAAAACTTACTGTAGTGAAAGGTAACAATAAATGTAATAAGTAAATTAGAACATGAAATGGGAAGGGATTGTTAGAAAGCATGATATACATTGTTGGTCTACTATCTAATAGCTTAAGCTTTTGGGAGAGATGGTAATTTAACAAGTGGAACATAAAGAACAGATTGAAGGCCAATTATTCTTTATGCTAAATGGTGAGGTCTGGTATGCGAGTTTTATTTGGAAGAAAGGCAAATTTCCCTATATGCCACATAAATTTAAATAAATACAAATATGGCAGCAAACCTTGTTGATGAGCTTGAATGCAAGTTGAACCTTCATTAGCGGCCCAACCCCAATTAGTTGGGGTGATGTCCGTGAGTATAGAAGATAGAGCATCGAATTTAAACAACATAAATTTTGTATTTAACGTATTCACCAAATGTAGAGAGCAACATAAGAGAGAAAACTAATCCCCTAGGAGGCTAGGAATAATTAGTGTTAGACAGAACAACCATGCCGAGTAAGTAATAAGAGCAAAGTTCTATCTGTCTTTCTGAATATTAAGTATGGAGTTTTCGAGTTTGAGATAAGGGAGTAACTCACCGCAGGAGCTGCTTCCAGTGCACCGTCAGCAGTCGAAAAAGTGACATGCTTCAGTCCATTTTCTTTCATAAATTTAGGCCCCAGCTGATAATAAAAATATAACAGAAACTAAATCCGAAATGAAATTTCTGACAATTTAACACAAGGAAACTGGTTTATAAAAGAAGAAAAATGAACACGATAATTGGAGCAGAAAAGAAAATGAAATAAACATACATAAGTGAAACCAGTAGCAACTCTCAGAGGTTTATCCGCTGTCCATTGAGGCATTTGTGCTAGCTCCCTCATCGAATTTATGTTCTCGAAAATTCCATATTTGGGTATCTAAAACAGGGGGAAGGAGAGAGATAGAGAAAGATTACGGGACTACCAGAGCGATACTGTTAAGCAGATTTTTTTTTTTTGATCCGAAACCAAATGCTTTATTAAAATAAAATAATGAAAGCATTACAAAGATGAGAACAATCCTGGTGAACCAGCAGTCCACCAAACCCCTTATAACCTCAAGCTAACTGAGGGAAAACAAGAAGAAGAAAAAAACAGCAAAACAGCTCCAAGCACATCTCCATCACTGGATAGCTGCACCTCAATTCGAACAAATAACAGAAATAGAAAGGTTGACAAATAAACTAGAAGAGCTAGCCCAAATAGATGATAACAGCTTGATTTTAAGCCAAATTTCAGCGGCTTCATTGGATTTGTCTTCAAAAACCCTCGTGTTTCTCTCTTGCCAAATGCACCATGCTAATGCTAGACAACAACAATTCCACATTAGTTTGGACTTCTTTTTATTCCCTACAAACTGCCATTCCATGCTCAAGAAATCACGCCAAGAACTAGGTTTGGCACCAATTGAACCAAATACCTCGCCCACCTTGTTCCACATATATCCAGTGAAATTACAGTGTAAAAGAATGTGGTCAATGCTCTCTCCTTTCTGTTTGCACAGAATACACCAAGGATTTAAGCAGATTTAAATACCTCGTGTTTCTCTCTTTAAGCATTACAAATACCTCATTTTTCTCTCTTTAAGCAGATTTAAAGGAGAAATAATGACTTACTGCCAAGGATAAGTGACAATCTCCATACTCAAGCGCATCATGAACGATTATTAGATCTTCGTCTCCCTGCAAAAGCAATTCAACAGATAAAATTGCTAAATAAATCTCAAACAAGTCTTGAACATTTTGAGCTACCTAAGATGAATTTATTGTTACTTTGACATGAATCCAGCTAGATGATTTCCAATTCAAATTCTAAGATGTCGGCACATTGCAAATTCATTTTAAAAGTCAGAAACAAAACACCACAAAACTTAAGAGATGTGAGACATCAGATGTGTAAAAAAAAATATCTCAATCTGTTGACGCCGAGGTTCCTTAATATGCATAATGTTTATAAAAATTAATTTACAATAGAAGGCTGATTACGAAAGGGGTTCTAGAATTGGAGAAGGTAAATCATAAATAAAAATGGTGAATAGCAGAGACAGAGAGTGACAAGAAAAACAACCGGAAGGTTTTTTCTTCAATTCCATTGTAGAGTTAGCACCCAGTGCCATGGATGTAGATTGGAAATTTATTTGGAAGGATGGCATTCCTTCAAAAAGTCAAAAGTTTTGGTTTGGGTTTGGGTGGCTTTTAAGAGGAAGATAAATACATAAGATTTGCTTCAAAAAAGGAGGCTTTCCAAGTGTTTATCTCCTTATTGGTGTGTTCTTTGTAAATCAGCAGGAGAGGACATTGACCATCTGTTCTTACATTGTTCCTTTACCTCCTTTATTTGGCAATAAGTGTTTAGTATTTTTCAAGTACAAGGTGCAGTTCCTCGGAGCTGGAAGGAATTTTCAAGGGTATTTTGGTTTCTCCCTGGTCACAGGAAAAGACTCAAAGTGCTAGTGCTACGGAGATGTATATTTATGGCAGCAGCATGGTGTATTTGGATGCAGAGAAATGCTCGTATTTTCAAAGATAAGGAGTGTAACAAGGAAGGCATTTGGGAACAAGGCTTTATTTGGCATCTCTGGGGGCGTCTCTTTCTAAGGAGTTCTCTGGTTTGGGAATCGATAACATAATGCAAAACTGGGCTGAGATATGTTTAAATTGATTTTTTTTGTTTAGGTATATGAATTCGTTTTTTGTATTTTCTGATGCTGGAGGTGAAGTGGGGGGCTGTCCTTGTTAGTGGGAACTAGCTTCTTGTTTTGGTTTTTTAGGTTCTTGCAGGGGACATCTTGTTCCCCTTTAGCTGCACTTTTTGAGTTTATTTTAATATAATTTTCTGTTTCTTATCCAAACAAAAAATAGCAGAGAGAGGGGTAAATCAAATGAAAACTGAGGGTTCAGGGGACATGCATTATTATGCATGCCTTGACTGCAATTGCCATTTAACCTTTTAAGAATATTGCCTAATGCAGTTCAAACTTATTAAGGGCAACCTTATAATATTGAAAATTTTATATGCTTGCATTGCAAGTTCAAGTAATGGTCTGTTGCCCCAAGGGAGGTTGGTGAACATGAAACACAAGAGTATTCCGTTAAAATTTTGTTAAACCAGTTAAGTGACTTTCTCAAAATAAAAATGTACAAAGATCATAGGCATAGTACGCTCCAAGCAACTTCTTTCACAATGTATGCAGAAACAAGAAAGACCATGAAAAGGTGCTTATTGGAGCGTTATTTATTTGTTTTTTAGATAAGAAACAGGAACTTCTGTTAATGATACAAATTAAGTAAAAATCAGAGAACAAGATGTCGTCGACAAAAAGAAAAGAATTACATTTTAAATAAAATAAAGCAACAATACTAACTAGATAAAGAGCATTCACCAGTTACAAGGCTAAGAAAGCAATGCAGTCCATCCCATAAGATCTAGGAAAGTGAAATTTCCTTTCGAATTGTGGCAGCATAGACATACATAAAGAGGCCAGAAATCTAGCTTTTTCCCTAAGCAATAGAAGGGATCTTATAACCTTATGATTGATAATCCCTCCATCTCAATTTGATAGTCCCATTTCCCTTTTCGGGATGTCTCAGATTGATAGTCCCAATTCCTTTTTGGGACATGATCAGTGTACCAAATGCCACAATGCAAAATAAGTCGTATTATTGCAAATTGATTAGGTTGAAATTAGTGTTTTCCTAAAAATTACCAAAGTCAATTTGCGTCTATCAATTTTAGATAGAGGGATTATAATGTAGGGTAACTAATGGTGGTATTTTCGCATGTTGGATCAATTGAAATGATAGCAATGCCAATACGCATCATAGCTACAAATTCAATATCAGAAAGAAAAATGAGGAGGAGGAAGGAGGGGAGAAGAGAGGGGGGGGCAGAGTTTGAAATTGATGTTCTTCAGATGTAAAAGAACACGGGCAAGAAGACAACTGAAAGAAATAAGATAAAGTAGAAATAGAAAAACTCCAAGTTGTGCTCCTGCTCCTTGGGGATTTGAGCAATAGTTTCTCTGTTCATCAGGGCTTATAAGCGATGGATTTAAGCTCAAAAGCCGACTTAGGTCACGATATATTATGCAATTGAATCGATTCAAAATAAATGGTCAACAAAATCAAGAGCCTTCCTCACACCTAGGTCCTTGTGGCGTATTCCAAGAAATGGAATAGTTCCAGTTTTTCTTAACATTCCAAATCCTATCAAGGTCAAATTTTCAAGGGAGGAAAAGATGAACATGCAACTTTCTTAAAATATAGATGAATAATTCATTAGATAATAATGCAAGAAACACTGTACTCTAAATGTAACATCTTGTATTTGAGTTAATGTTAAATATGTTGTATGAAGTGATATGGTGTGGCATTTGTAATTCTAGAAAATTTTCTATGCATAATTTGGAGAAAAGCTCTTCCCGTAAATTGTAGATCTCTGAGTTACTTTCCCGGGGACATAAAGATTGTCTCAATCGGAGTTCTGAGTGAGAAGTTATGGCCAAAACAATATGGGAAAAAGTTTACTTGCAGACCGGTATTGGAGTTTTGGGATACCGATCCGGCATGTGAATTTTGGGAAAAAGTTTAGGTGCGGACCGGTATGTGGGTTTTGGCATACCGGTCCGGCGTGTAAAAATTTGGGAAAATTTTGACTGCGGACCGGTACTCACTTTTTAGCATACCGGTCTGTCGTATGGCACAGTGCACCGACTTAACCCATTTTAAGTCGGTTTTATCTCATTTTTCCACCTATTTCAACCCAAACACTCCCACACACATCTAGAGAGTTCTAAAGAGAGAAAGAGAAAAGTTCTTAAGCGATTCTTGCTTGTTTTCACTCCCGATCAAATATTTAAGCTCCAAATCCTCCTATATTCACTATTCATTGTCTTCCTCCTTGGGATTTCTGCGAGGGAAGCTTGGATTATCATCTTTCTTTCTTTTATACGGCTAATAAACACGAGATAGGGGTTCTTTTGCTTCTAAAACTCGATAAAATGATTTTATAGCTTGATAATCGTAATATTTAACTTGTTTTGGTTTGAAAATTTATGTGTAAGAAAACCCATGATGTTCTATGACTTTTGTGGTTTTATTTGCATGATTTGACGCAAAATATGCCATACACACTTGCTATGAAGTATTATTTGAACGATATGTGGTATCCCTTGGTGGTGTAAATGTTGTTTGTGGATAAAATGGGTTTGTTGATAGTTTATACACACCAAGGGATATGGTATGGGATTATGGGAGTGAATATGACATAAATTGCTTGGTGTTCATGAAATAGCATGTTTTACATATCATGCATGTTATTATTGTGTCAACCAAATGCTTGGAGAATTCTTGGCATATCCGGATCACTCATATGGCTCGTCGCATTGGGCGTATATTCTTTATTGATGATGATGATGAAAGCTTGTTATAATCATGTTATTATTCGGGATGTGATATGATCCTGCTATGGATCCGAATATGATTTTATTGTTGCCCTTCGATGGTGAAGGGATTGTGTATTTATTTGGTGCCTGCCAGTATGAAAATAAGTAGGGCCTGGTGCCCTTGGGTTGAAAATCCCTAAACTTCCCGGGGACAGCAAAGCGTCGGCCGTCTAGAGCTACCGGTGAGTAGCCCGAAATCTAGACAACGGTAAGGCATTAACGATTCTATTGTTATGATATTATTGATGGACTGGGGGTCCAACTCGGTTATGATTCCATGATATTCTCTGAGGCCGATGGGTCAAATTATGATCATTATCGGATTATTCTCTCGGGCGGTTAGGCCCATATTATACTTTGGTTCAGTATTGATATATTCTGACTACGTGGTTCTAAGGTTGACACAAAGGAGGTAACATGCATTGGCATATGCATGCATTGTTTACTGAACATATGGTTTTAAACTAAGATATGTTTTACATGGGATTTCTTCTGTTATCACCCACCCCTACTGAGCATATAGCTCACCCTGTTCTTTAAAATATTATAGGTACTCATGAGTCCCATTAGGATAAAGAGACGACGGAATCAGGGACGAAGTAGAAGCTCTGATATGCCTCATTTTTAATAGTATGTACATGCTCACGGGCAGCCACGGCTAGCTCGAAGACTGTTTATATTTTTGTTGTTCATATGGTTTGACCATGTATATCTATGATACCGGTTTGCAAATTATAGTATCATTTTTGTATCCCATGCTTGTTGTTGTTTGGTATACATATTGTTGTTGATTTATAATCTCCATGTACACCTGCCTTAGCCCTACTAAGATGGGGTAGTAGCACTCTAGGTCTTAATTACGGGCGTTATCCTGTAAATTAAAGCGGGGGTGTTACACTAAAAGCTAGCATATAGCTAATCTACGATGATATCTCTCCAAATTTCTTGAGTGCAAGTTATCACAGCATTCTCTGTATCATCGGCGCATAAATAGCACCTAATAATCTAGTGCATACGGTACCACATAGTATGACAACCTACTCTGTTACTAGAGGTTTGATCAAACCGGGGAAGCATCTCCCCCAGTTACCTAAGGTTATTAATGTTCAGAAAATTATTAGGTTTTAATTTTTTTTATCAGAAATGAAAACTATATTAATGTGAAAAATCAATACAAGATAGGAAAAAGCCAATAGAGGTCGAGAAGACCACCGAAGGCAGCAGCAAACAATAGGCGACAAAACACAAAAAGAACATCAAAATATCAAGCCGCACAAAACAATAAGAATGAGAACGTTTGACGACATCAAAATGTTGAAAGAGTTAAATCCTATCAAGTCATAATAAACCTAATCCAAAACACTTGAGCCAACTAATTGACCCTTTCTTGCGATTTAATGTTAGTACAGCCATACCCCATCTTGGATCCTTCAAGGTTCATCTAGTGAATCACTTGAACAAATCCCATGGTTATCAAAAAAATAAAATAATAATAATAATAAATATCAAACGACCACAGAATTTGGAAATATGCACATTGTTTCAACACCACTCAGTAGTATTTAATAAAAGAACCTAACATATAGTGATGCAATCAACATTTACTTGTGCATATGTACATGTTCAAGCGCGGCGGCCCGCGGGTGTATAGATTTTTATTTTTTTTTAAATTATAGTTTCCCGTCTAGGTGGGTGGGTGGGTTGGGGTGTATAGTTTTTTTTTTTCAAATATAGTTTCAACTTGAACAAATTTAAAAATCTTTACATCATATCTGAGTTCTTACCTGTCCATATTCGCAAACTGTATCAAGACCCACGATGCCAAGGTCTAGGTCTCCTGATACCAATTTTCTTACAACATCTTTTGGGCGCTGAAACCAAACTTCTAGGTTTGAGAGCTGCAACAAACATTTGAAAGATGTCAGGAAACAAAAGATGTAAACTTAAGCATGTCTAAACAGCATTGATACATCAAGTAAAATGTGCATAAGTGGCAGAATTATCCAGATATACAATAGAAAAAATCCCAGTAGTGATCACTGCTGCAAATTGGAAATGCGAAAAAAGTATTGGACAGGTTAAGGCTGAAAATTGAGGAATATTTAAGTCCAAGCAGAGCATTTAGGTGAAGATGGGCCATTCAATCCCTGGCTCCAATCACCTTTTATTATTGGAACATAAAATTTTATCAAAGAGAGGACTTTTAGACTAATAATAGAACAAAAGCTGTTCTCCAATGAACAACCAAAAAGAGAAGAATAAAGAGGGAAATGGAAAACAAATATCAGAAAATTACGGCACTCTCAGTCTCACTGAATAGCTGGTAAAGAAATTCCTCGAAAAACACCCACTGCACGAATGGATAGATAAGCGAAAAAAACTACTCTCTATCGTAGAACCTGAATTCATGAGATCTGATCCCTGAAAATTCTGGCGTTTCTCTCTGACCCAACAACCCAAATAATAGCCAACATACAACTCTCTCTTGTAGCAAAATTACAAGGTCTCCTCTTCCGTAACAGATCATTCATATGAGCTAAACATGAGTATAACTGCTGATATTATCCACAGAAAATATACATGACTTCATGAAAACTTGTAATGAACTATTATTAGGAATTAATTGGTTTTCAATAATGCACTTGTGTTGGCAATACTACACGCTACATAAATATCCAATAACAGCTACTAATTACTAAATCTACATGAAGATCCAATTACACGTTTCCCTGCAAAACAAGATCCAGGGATTGCCCCCTACGGCCCTACCCAAGGACTCACGTAAAGTACCTTCATCTCCAAAAATATGATGTAAAAATCTAAAAAAATGACCAAGCATGTAGCCCACCAAGTACTGGTATACTTGTCCTTATCTCAAATCAACAGACTGTATTTCTCACATTTTTCAGTTTACATTTTAAGGACTACACATCTGTATATATATCAACATAGATAGATTTGTTGCAGATCCGAACTTCTGCTTTAGTATGGTCAATCTACAATAACTAACCTATATGTAACGTATGAATCACTACATAATATTTCAAATATATATATATATATATTCAAGAACAAGAGTGATTTAAAAGACCAGAAGTGACGACAAGCAATACGACTCTTCTCAAGCCTCGAGGAGCCTTCTTCCATCCCTAGCTATTTGCAAGTCTGCTGAATCAGAACTTGCACAGCTCACACTCTGCATTGCATCTTAAAGTGCAGTGGCCACCGATCAAGGTCTAGGTGAGATTGGAATCAGAACTCCAAATTTGGATACACAAGACCAGCCGAAGCACAACTTCCAAAGTATCAATCCAGATCTCTTAGTGATCGTAATCACAAATTCAGCATTTGGCATCTGCAGTTCTCACACTCTGATCCCACTAAATCAGGTTTATGAAAGGATTCAAAAGTGGGTTCAAAGGTTGGTGCAAGAGCAATCTCTAAAAAATTAATTTTATCGAATGGAGTCTACCAAGAATCAAGACAAGAATGTAGAGCATATTCACAGAGAAGGAAAAGCTCAAAAGTTTAAACATATGACTAAGATGCACAAAGACCTTATGCCAACTAGAGTAAAAATTGAAGTTCTACTCGAGGTAACACACAACTAGGTTGGCCCACATATGCACCCATTGTTAAAATCTGGGAAACATGACCTGATCAAATAAGGCATGGAACATGCAATAAGCCTCTTGTCTGAGCCGTGAATCACATTCGAAAATGTTGTTTAAAACATAAAGAGCGTATGCATCCTGATGGACATGCGTGAACACCCTTCACGCCATTCAAACAGTTTATGTGAACTGAAAAATGGCAAGTGGGCTACGCAACCAGCTTTGAGATGTACGCATTTAACAAATGGTTTAAGAGTTTTTCAAACAGAAAAATGACACATGGGCTATGCAATCAGCTGTTGAGATGTGCAAACTAACAAATGGTTAAGAGTTAACAAACTAGCAATCGAACTTGTTTGAGGTTTGCCTATTGTACCAGGTGATTTAAAATAGCAGGTAGCTATTTAAACGAATTAAAAGTAACATGATAGAAGTTTCACTAGTGGTCAAGACAAAAGTGATTTGGCGGGTCATGGGTTACCCTCTCCCTTCTTTCATTTCAATAGGTATTCCTCTTTTTTCAAAATACATTAATTAGATAAGGGCATCTTTTTACATTCCCAGACTCCCAGTGGAAGCCAAAGGTACAAGTTCTCCTCGGTCCTCTCCCTAAATATACTGTAATATAGTACATGAGGTTCCATCTAAAGGCTTAAGGTCTCTAGTCTAACTTACCATCCCTAAACAATGTCACACCAATACAAATGGGCTCGAGTCATCATTTTGGTCTTCATCACAATATATTGGATTCACAGCACAGTAATCTAATCTTTAAAATTTGTTCTGTCACAGGGAGAAAAGCAAACCCTCAGATGAATATTTGCAGTTACAAGACGTAAATATAGAGCTAAGAAGAAGCTATAATGATCATCAACATAAATAATAATATCATATGGACCAGAATTGTACGATAATGGAATCACAGCAAGAATATTAAGAGGGAAATGCCAGGTTTTATGATTGTTGATCGGGAAGAAAACAAATGTAGGGAAGAAAGTATACAGTCCAGCATTTAAGAGATTTTATTGTTGTCTTGGGCCATAATATCAAGGATTTGTTGGTAGTAATCAGCCACAATTTCCTTGGGTAAGTGTTTCCTCCAGAGTCCTTACTCCATACCCAGGTCAACTACTTTTTGTTGTGGGCAGTGATGCCAATAATGGCATCTATTCTTTTGCACATATAATGGCATCTATTCTTTTGCACATGTTGTGGTTGGGACAGAAACCTAACTCATAGGTAAGGTTTACTGGAATTACTTTCACAAATACTGGGATTCTTTTTGATGGAGTGTAATTATGCATGCATATATATAAAAATATATGAATAGTTCAAATGTTATTATAAACTTCGGTGTTGATGTTTAGGTGTTCTAATTTGTACCAGTGTCATAATCTTTTTATACAAATGTTGTTTGTCCCTAAAAAGACACCCAGATGTATCATTGGCCAGTTCTCCACCAGACAACTAGCCAAAGATGCCGAGTCCACCAACTCAAAATGATCTACGTTAATCCCTGCCAAACAACTGTCTAAGCCCGTAAAATGAGACTAAAACTCCCCAAGAATTTCTAGAATAAGTATATTATCATCCACAAGCTGCAAATGAGATTCTTTCATCCCCTTCCAGTCAACCATATACCCCTCAATAATCCCTGAATCCTCCCCTTGACTTGCTAGATGACTCAAAATATCCAATACCAAAGTAAACAAATGGCAGAAAGCAAGTCTCCATATCACAAAACCATTGAAGCCGGAAACCAATCATATGCCTTTCCATTTACTAACACCAAAAGTGAGAAGATTGAAAGCATCCCCCTAGTCCAGCCCCTCCATCTATTCCAAACCCAAAACTCTGCATTACTCTATGGAAGACTGACATCGCACCTAATCACATGTCTCTTCAAAATGCATCCCTTCTCCTCTAGGACATTAAACATAAACAAAAACAACAACCCGTTACATTGCAACTGCGAATTATCAGTTCATTAAGTCAGCTCCTAGTTCATCATAAGAGTCAATTTCAAGGTAGAACTTGTATTGGCCTAATTTTTCCATGGAATACCAAACAAGAAACACCACCCTACATTTTTGTTTTCCGTTGATAAATTTTAAAAATTCTACTAAAACAGGCCCTTCATATTATCCATAACTTTAGAGATCTAAATGCACTAGTTACTAGCTATAAGAAAATGCACCTGTGGGATTTTCGCAACATACTGTCGAGGATTCACCTGCTTCACTGATAATTGGCAATCCTTTAATCAATAAACACCAAAACAACATAATCAGCAACTTATATAACCACGAGAGGGAGACTCTGCGCCAATTACATGGAGCAGTGCTCAAACTCACTCAATTTTTGTACAAGATTTTTACACAAACAGTTGCGGCACCAATCCGATAGGAGGAAAAACACACGCCACATCAAATATGTAGCCACACCAGATCATTTGAGTAGTGTCACATTAAGTTGTATAAAAAAAAATAGTACAAATATTTAGTACACCTGGCATTTTCCAGTTAAGCTGAAAGTTCAACAAAGAAAATGCTAAGCTTCCTCAATTTCCATACAAACATTTTGTACAATTTCAGTACAAACATTTTGTACAAATTGACGTGACACCACTCCAATGAACCGTTGGGACCACACATTTAACTTCTGTCTGCGTTTCTATTGATTTTATTAGTACCACACAACTGTTTGTATAAAAAATTGTACAATTTGTTAGTATGTTCAGCACTGCTCTTTCATCAAACACCACCTAAATGCACATAATTTCAAGAAAAAACACACACACATATATATAAACATTACACTGAGGAGCTCGAGAGTATCGGAGGCCATTCGACCTTTACTCGGCAAACCGAGGCGAATTTCAGCCCTCTCATTAGGGCTTGCATCTACGTTGCCGTTAACTACCGTCACCGAAGGCGACAAAGAACAACAGGAAACTGAAAATTTCACAGAAAAACTACGAGTACCGAGCGAAGAACAAGGAGAGGGGAACGAATTAGTGTAAGGCAGGGAGCATTGTGGAGAAAAAGTTTGAATCAAACTAGACATGGTAGTGGAATTGGATCGGTGTTTCTCGCTCTAGAAAATGCGGAGAGATAGAGAGAGAAGTGTGAAGAGATTAATCGCCGCCGCGGAGGAGAGAGAGGAGGGGGAGTTGGAGTATGAAGGACTGAAGGGATGTTCTGTGTAGATTCCCCATTATGACATAATAAGGGTTCGTCTGCAGTTCCGAAATGTGACACGTGGGTGTAATCTCCGGTACTCTCAATACGATTCTATTATTGCTAAACCAACAATAAATTTATATTAGTACACTCACCTTTTATTAAACAAGCTTTATTTAAAAAATATTTTAATAATTTATTATTTAATGTTAGACAAGTTATTATAAACAAATTTTCTTTAAATAGAGCGATTGTGTGCATCTGCGGTTACCTCTCATTAGGCGAATCTTAGAGAGTGTTAGTAATTAAAAATTGAGCTTTGGAGAGTGTTTTGTGATAAGTGAGGTACTTGTGAAAGATTTAGTGGGCGTAAATAACGACACCCCTATAAAAAACGCAGTGATATTAAATGTGTGCAAATATTTTATTTTAAAATTTAATTAAAAAAATAATCTCAATATTCTTCTTATTTATTAAAAATATTAACGCTAGTACTTGATATTGGGTGAATATCTAATAATATACTTTCTCCATTTGAGTAAAATTTATGTGAGTGGCGTTTATTTTTATTAGGTTAACCTTATTTGAATAACACTCCAATACACTTAACAATTTTTTTAAGTGGGTCGATTTATGTAATTGCACTTACCTTTTAGTATGTGAGCCTTATTTGAATAAATAGTAACAATAAATTTACCTTAGGGTTTCGTTTGGTTTACGGAAGGAAAACCAATTCCTTTATCTTTTCCATGGAGGTGGAAAACTAAAGATCCTGTCAAGTTTGCTTTCTTGTATTTGGTAAAGCATGGAAAGTATTTAAGTATGGGTATTGTTGTTCAAAATTTTTATAATAAATGCTAGGAAATCACAAAGAAAAATCAATCCCATGAGTTTTGAGAGAAATGACTTTACCCCCTACTTTCCCTTTTATTAAGAAAGTGTTTCTAGAATTTTTGCTTACCAAATAAAGGAAAGGAAAGACTTTCCTTTTTTGACGGATCAAATCTGTGAACCAAACGAGGCCTAGGTGTTTGTAACAATTATGAGAGGTGTAAATATTACCGCCCATCCAAAAGTGTTATAACACTCTTAATTTTAAAGTGACACTTTATATAGATTTTTCGGAATACTTTTTGTCACTAAAGATAACTTGGAATGCTAGAATGTTTGATGTAAATGGTGAGATATAGCTCTCCAATTTTATATCCAAAACATTGTTATATCTTTAACGTTATAATTTTTTAGCGTTATTGACCATGAAATCTATATGGAAATACCTCAAATTTAAGATTCAGTATCTTGTTACCGAACTTTGACATTCAAATCAGGCAATAATTGTTGAATTTGTTATCCAATATCGGCAATTTGTTGCCAAACAAATTTTATCACTATCTTAGTTAAACTATGCCGAGTTTTTTTTATTATTATTTTTTGATTGAAGGACACCGAATTTTATACATACATTCAGTGACAAGTTGCACGTAAAAAGCTAAAATTAATATTTTGTAACTTCAATACCATGAATTATTAATATCATGAATTATTATTTGATTACTTTCGTAAAAATTTGTCTTTTCTAAAGTTTTGGTGTACAAAACCATTGTGCATGTATTATGACCCTTGTATGCAATTGCAAAATTGTTAGTTTACTTCTATATACACGGATGTACAAAAACATCCCCAAAATAATTTATTTTTTTGGGGAACAACAGGAAACAGAAAAATATCCCCAAAATATAAGTTGGTTAAAGGTCCCTTAGGCCATCTCCAATGGTGTTTTCTATTTTTGCATTTCTATCCTATGTGTCAATATTATTTTATAATATTTCTATATCTATTGGCAATATATTTATATTGGTGTAGAAGGATAGAAAATATGATCTCCAATGGTGATTTTTATTGTTCAATTTCTTCCTTACTTTGTCCCCTATTTAATGAAGAGAGAGAATTAGTGGGTGTACAACAACCAATGAAAATTTGCCATGTCACATAGAGAATCTTCTTTGACATCATAGTAAATATTTTATCAGAAGAAGCTGTTACTTCTAATTAGAATATTTGTAAAATTAGTGAAGAACTTAATCTTTTCAAAAATGTTTTCAAAAAACTCTTCTCCAAAGTTAAGTAAATCTAGTAGTTTGTCTTCCTCTTCTTCGTCTTCCAGTATATAAAGGCAATAACTCCAATGGACATATCTGGTATGATGAATGTCATTGTACAGAATGTCAAGAGGCGATGTATGAAGATCAGCTTGACCCAGCTGAATTAAAGCGTTATAGGCGGAAGAAAGAGACCTTCCTTCGCTGATCTTTTTCTTCCGCCTATAACGCTTTAATTCAGCTGGGTCAAGCTGATCTTCATACATCGCCTCTTGACATTCTGTACAATGACATTCATCATTCATCATACCAGATATGTCCATTGGAGTCCTTGCCTTCATATATTTTATGTATATCAGAGAATGGCAATTACTCAAGGTTATACTCACCTGCACTTTGGAGCAATCCGATTTGCAGTTACTTTTCACGGACGAAAAGGACTCTCTGTTGTTATCAATGTTGCGTTGATAGACTCCCGGTTGAAGACTTATTCCCAAGCAGTTCTTGGTACTGTCCAGGCAACCCTTAATGCTGGAACAATATTTTTCACCCTTTACCCCAATTTCAACATCCCTGTTGCAGACAAGCACTTGGCAACAGCGTTGAAAATTCAAGTTCAAATCAGTGGCGTTTCCATGGTTGAAGGAACGGCAACAGCAACCATCCATCATCAGATGATCACCCGATTGCAAAATCATTCATATGATCTCTGTATCCAGGCTTAGACACTGCAGAAGCATTGATGCTGACAATTGATTCAAACGCAGCACCAACGGCAAGCTTCATCCCAAAGCAATTACCTCGTGAAGAACTCATTAAGTTGTTACCAGAAAAATGGGTAACTTCTTATGAAATCTTACATGAGCAGGCAAGCAATGAATCGATACAAACCACAGATCCGGTTTATATCAAGCGAGCAAATCGTCAAATTGAGGTGGCTTACAACAGAAATTCCTCTCCCCAGCATAATCCTTTTGTAACTGAGATCAACATGATGGAACCACTTGAGCGTCATCCCGATGATCCAGAATTCAAGAATCTTCCTCTGAAGATCTTGTGTTTCACCTCTGAAGGAATTCCGGTATATGAAGGCAAGGACTCCAATGGACATATCTGGTATGATGAATGTCATTGTACAGAATGTCAAGAGGCGATGTATGAAGATCAGCTTGACTTAGCTGAATTAAAGCGTTATAGGCGGAAGAAAAAGATCAGCGAAGGAATGTCTCTTTCATCACAGGAACAACTGCAAGAACGCTATGAAAATGGCGATCCCACAGTTGATTTACTTGGTGAACCCTCTGGCAAGTTTGATTTTTATGTGACTTATGGTGATTCCCCAAAACCACAGCAACCAAAAGTTACTCCCTCTCCACCTCCATGTACTCCTCCTCCAAAGCCTTATAAACCGTCCCCTCCAAAACCTCAACTATTACTCCCTTACGCCCAACAAGCTATTCAAGCCTTAAAAAGCCCGTCTCTTTTCCAACCCAAAAATTTCACACCTGAACCTATATCTTGTTTTTTGATGGAAGAACAAGATTCTTTCCCACCTCCAGAAGATTTTGATAATCAGTCCCAAAACACTTCTCATATGTGGAAGGTCAAAAACCCTCTCCATGGTGAAAGAAAAAAGGTGTCCGCAGCTGAAGCAACATTAAACTGGCAAGCAGAGAATGCTATTGTTCAAAATTCCATGTTATCCCAAATTGCTCAAAGTACCAATTCCATGAGCAAACGAATTTCAAAGTTGGATACAATTGAAACATCTATCCAAGAGATACGTGAAAAATTAAAACAAATTGATGATCGCATGAAGCATCTTTACAACACAGTTACTGATTTCTCAGTCGTTAATGCCCAATTTTATGTCATGCAGCAAGAACAGAAGTCTCTACAAGCTCAGCTCAATTTTCTCCAAAAAGAACAATCACATCCACCCACTTTTCCAGGCCTCACCCAATCACCCCCTACCACAGGAATGTCCAATACAGATTTATGGAAAGATGTTCCCAAGCGACGTCTTTCTCATTGGCCAAACCTAAAACCAAAATCTCGTTCTCCAAAACCAAAATCCCATTATGCCTATGTCCCTAAATCAAAGCCAAATCCTCCCCGTGTTACAACCAGAAACCCAGATTTTGATGATATGTACATAGAAACTTATCGTCAACCAACCCGGTCTTCTCTCCAACCTCTCCAGTATTCCAACCCAGTTCCACCAACCCCCTCGTTCAATAAACCTACCAGTACCTATTCTCAGAAAACCAGTGCATCATCCAACCCATTAGCCTATAAGCCAAAACATGATGATGATCCCACTAGTGATGCATCCACCAAACAGATGGATATGTTGTTTGTCCATGATGACGAAAATATGCCTGAAAACCAAATTGCTTCATTTTTGAAAACCATTGCAATGACTGATCGTGAACAGGTCAAAGCATCCAAATCTAATTTGTTTGCTAACTTTGAAGAAGTTTTTATGGCAAAACAAGTTCCTTGTCAACAACAACAACAACCTCCACAAGAAAATACCCCAGAACCAATTGTTGAAGATCCCTCTTCTGATGACTCCTCAGATCATGATTATGTATTGCCAAAAATCCCACCTGGAGAAAAATACCAACAGTTTACCATTTATGATATTCCTCCAAAAGAATGGCGAACTAGATTCCACATTTTCACTACGTGGATTCAAACTGATCTCCAACATTACTCTCAGCCAGAAGTCTTTTTAAGATTTCTTGCAAGATTAACAGGTAGATTGAAAGATTGGTATAATTCCCTTGGCGAATACAGACAGAAGACTCTCCAACAACAGAAATCAATTGATGAATTTTTTGGTCTAATATATATTGAGTTTGTTGGAAAAGCATCGCGTCATCTTGATATCATGCGTGAAGAATTGCTAAGCATGAAGTGCTGTTCATTAGACCTCAAAGATCTTGAAAAGCACTATGACCGAATTTCTCAGCGATTTTATGTCCTTGGCGGCATTGATGATGTGAATCTCAAGCACATTGTGTTTCATTCTTTTCCTGATCCCCTCGTAGTTGAAGCAAAGAAGATTTTGAAAATTCAAAAGCAAGAAATCAAAGATCTCACTCTTGCAGATATCTACGAGCTTTTCGTTGATTCTATTAAACGAATGTGCAGCCAGCAGACCCTCATGGTCAACATCCAGAAAAATGCTAACAAGATTCATGACTCTTGCAACAAAGACTGGATGAAAATCAAGTGCAAAAATGATAAGCAGTGTGATTGCAGATCTCACAGTAAGGGAAAACATATGCGAAGACATCACAAAGGCAAGCGTTTTAAACACAAATCCTATGATGATGATAAGCCTTGGAAGCGACGATCCAAGCACAAAAAATTCAAGAAAAGACCCTAGAAGTTTGTCAAGCGACGATAATCATTGGAACCACTCTCCGGAAGCTCCATACACCCCAGATTACAGCAGCAATGAGACAGATTAGTCCAACTCGTTCTTGACTCAGTGTCGGCAACGACTTGACTCTCATAACTCGCATCTTGGCAAAGTATCTAGCTTTATGTCACTTTTAATATTTTATTGGCCAGCTTTGTGTCCTTGTTTGTCGGCCATCTCGTCTAGCTTTAACTTTTGCTTTTATAAAGTTATTTGTCGTGTTTGTATAATTGAGAATGAATATTTCCTTTTTCAAAGTTGTAATTATTATTACTTTCCAACTGTATGGTTGTAAATGTCTTGGCTCAGCTATTTATAGTGAGCTCTTAGTCTAGTTTTAGGCAGAGTTGGAGTTTGAGAAACGATTGTAGTTTGGTGAAGAAATCGTGTACTTCTCTGTAATTCCCGCTTTCACTTCTAAATGATAAATGCCTATCTTTATATAATTCTTAGTCTTTTGTTATTTCTTAGTATTAGTCTATGTTTGGTTATTATTAAGCATGCCTATTCTCTGAAAATCTGGGGGAAGAGGTACTGGAAAGAACCGTTCTTCTGAACCAGATGGCACGATCAGGGAATCAAACTTGCTTGCTTGCACGAATTCTTTAATTGGGAGTGTCGAGGATTTACTGGAGATGAGTTTTCGAACTTGTCTCGTCCATGAAACAGGAGTTGGTTTAGCAAAAACATTATAAGGATTCGCAGTGGGCAAATCCGTTTGTGGAATAACTGTTGATGGAGTATGAGTAATATCATAAAGCGATTCTATATTACAAGAAGAAAATCTAGAAGACGAAGAAGAGGAAGACAAACTACTAGATTTACTTAACTTTGGAGAAGAGTTTTTTGAAAACATTTTTGAAAAGATTAAGTTCTTCACTAATTTTACAAATATTCTAATTAGAAGTAACAGCTTCTTCTGATAAAATATTTACTATGATGTCAAAGAAGACGACCTTAAGAAATACTGAAGAGATTTTATGTATATCAGACCACTTCTGCGAGTCATCGAGCTACACACGGCACACTCTGCCTTCAACGCTCTTTCCTCAAGCACCCTGTCTGAGATACTACAAAATATCATCTATTTCTTAAGAACTACACTCGTTTTCTGAGTAAGAAAACTTTAGATTTCTGATACGAGAGATCCACTTAACAAGATCTGAGTTTTCTGATGTGAGAGATCCATTTTCGTGGCAGCCACAGAGCATACTAATCACAGATTTGCTAATTATATGGCAATCGTAGAGCATACTTTCGCAAGTATAAATCTCATACTAATCACAGTATAATTATTAAACATTTTCAGAAATATTTCATAATTAGAAGCTGGAAATTCTACTTAGATTATTTGAGCCATTAAATTAGAACTTAAAAGGGGTTCTGTTGACCTAAAGGTCTTAATCTTATTTTGATAATAACAATAATTTAATCATGTGTAATTTAACTTGTTTCTTGATATAAGTTTATAGTTCATTTATATGAAATATCAAGAATAGCATGATTGCTCAAAAGGAAGTTTGACAAGGATTATTATATCAATATCCGATCAAGTCAACAAAGCATTGGATAAGGAGTCAAAGAAGATCAATCTCATCACAATGCAAATCCATGGAGATCAAAAGAACAAGGATCAAAAGCTTCAAGACAAGAATTCAAGTGAAGAACAAAGAAACTAGCTCAAGCACTTTGAAGAATTGTAAACTTGTTACATGAGTGAGTGTTTAGCTTTTTATGTAAAGTTATTATCATTGATCACAAACTAAGCTCAAACATGATCATATATCATTCATTGCATTCAAACTCTTTCTAGATCAAAGTTTGAATTGGACATCCTTTGCAAAACTATTTCACATGAACTGGTTTTCTTGTAAAAATTATATCTAAATTATCCGGTTGTTTTTATGCTCAAAACCAACTCCAACATGCTTAAAATAACCTCTAGAACATTCCCCAAGAGTTTGGTTGTTTTGAGGTTTGACTTGTGCTAAAATTCCAGAAGCATGTAGTCGACTACACATTTTATGTGTGAGTCGACTACACCATGTAGTCGACTACATGGTGTATGGGTGAGTCGACTACTTGGCCAAAATCTAGCCGTTGGAGAGTTGGTAAATGTCTAGTTTTGACTCATAACTTCTTGTAACCACTTCAAACGGCCATATTCTTTCACAAGCTATATATATGAGGTCTTAGACATGTTTTTACATACTTGAATGATCATACAAACTCATTTTTCATATATCCTCATTATTCAAGTTTTCAAGCTATTGCATTGATCATATTCATCATATTTGAGTTTAAACTTATTGATCAATCTTGATAACTCTAGTGTGAGCTTAAATTGTATTCTTCAAACACTTGAGAGTTGTTATTCATTGGTATGAGTCACCAAACAATTTGTATTAAATTGTGAGAGGTAAATCTCATAGGAAAAACAAGAAGGTAAATTCTTGTTTAGAAATTGTGAGAGGTAAATCTCACAAGGTTAGCAAGAGAGAGTTTCTTGTGTGAATATTGTGGTCTAGCAATATTTGTAAAGAGTGTGTGAGAGGATACACTTGTAGTGGTTTGATCTTCACCCGGAAGGAGATTAAGTTTAGTGGAAATTCTCGGGGAACTAACCGAGCGCGGATTATGGTTTGGTAAACCAAAACCGTGTGGACAAAAAGCCTTGGACTTCAAATCGGTTCAATCTTTCTAACTCAATCTCTTTATTTACTTGCTACATTATTGTTTGCTTGAGATTGTTTATTTGCTTGATTGTTTATTTGATTGCATTCTTTGATAATTTGTTTAGCAAATTTGTTTTACTTAAACGTTTTTCGAAAAGTTTTTTAAATTCCGCATTAAAGTTTTTAAACCCTATTCACCCCCCTCTAGGGTTGAAATCCGACCAACAGGTTCACTCAAGAAACATTACTTCTGCCTCTGATACCAATAATGGGGGTACAAATATCCGTAGTTTTGGACTACGCAATACCGCAAAAGACACACAGTTTGTTAAACAAGACAACAATGATAAAAGAAAATCATAAAGGGATATTATAAAAATTAAGTATAAATAGGGCCAGTTCTCAGACTTTACCCCTCTCCTTGAACCTTTGGAAGCAATTCTATATCTACCCAGTGAAATCCAGGATATGATTTTTGTCAAGTGAATCAAGCTCAGTGACAAGGAACTTGTCATAAAGTTTCTTGAAATCACTCTCATGAACTACGGTCTCGTTTGAGTGCTTCTGGGGAAGTGGGAACTTATCACTTAAGAGAAAGTGATTTAATGGCTGATAATTTATAACGAGACGCAAGAATTGCTAAGCATGAAGTGCTGTTCATTAGACCTCAAAGATCTTGAAAAGCACTATGACCGAATTTCTCAGCGGTTTTATGTCCTTGGCGGCATTGATGATGTGAATTTCAAGCAGATTGTGTTTTAGAAATGGTGATAGAAATTCCCAATCCCAATAGACTTCCACCTAGGATAGAAATAGAGATAGAAATGCCCATTGGAGAAGATTTTTTCTATTATTCATTTCTATCATAGAAATTTGCTTGGGTAGAAACACCATTGGAGATGGCCTTAAAACTGAGGCATGTCCTTTCCGAAAATAAAAGGATGTGTTGTCTCAATCAGGAATAGACTTCATGTAAAATTTACTAAAAAGGCTAGCAACCCATCACGAGTTTAAAATAGAGTCGAATAAATTTAGGGCGGTGATATTGACGTCTCAAAAATACTTAATAACATTTTTATTTTTATTCGATTCTTGATAACCGAGTAAGGTGTTTGTTATTCAGTTCTTATAGGCCAAATATAATTCTATATACTCAGTCCTTGACAACCGAGTAAGGCATTATTAAGTTTATACTCGATCTTTCACAGCCGAGTAACATACACATTACTCGATTGTCAAGAACTGAATGAAAAGTGGGAGTGTTTCCAAAAGATATTGGGGGTGCCAATATCACCACCCTAAATTTAGACCGTTTATTTAAAATATGAATGCTCAAAATTTTTCATTAAATTTTATTTTTAAGACGAGTTTTTGTCTAAGACAAAAATTACTTGATAATTTCTTATTTTTTTTAAATTAGTGCCCTAGATTACTACTCTACTTTATGATAATTCCTATCACTTGAGAGAAGTGTGACCCAACATCTTTATTGGTTGTGGGATTTCTTAATAGTCACTTTAAATATTTATTTAAGGTGATACTATTGCCATAGTAATATAAGATATTTAAAGTATAATGTAGAATCATGTAATGCATTATTTATTTTGGCATTAGTGAAAATTGCTTTGACAATAATATTACTCTTTATTTTATTTAGGGGTGGGACCGGTTCGGTTCTTGGGAATTTTACGAAGAACCGTTAATATTATAACGGTTCGGTTCCAACTACATTTTAGTGAAGAACCATTTAAGAACCGAACCGGTTATAACGGTTCGGTTCCTCGAGGTTATTGGTTAACCGTTAACAAGAAAAAAACCGTTATTAAAAATTAACCGCAAAACTTAAATTAACCGAATTATAATTAGGAACCAATATTTATTTAAGAACCGTTTATAAACCGGTTCTTCAGTGAGGAACCGTTAACAATTTGATTGAATTTTGAAACAATCCCAGTAGCTACTGCCTACTGGTAAGCAAACAACAATCACCTATAAATTCCCAGTAGCTGGTAAGCAAATAATCACCTATAAATCCTATAAATTAGCTAATCAATAAAACAAGTAAAATTCAAACTTCAAACTTCAAACACATACATATATTTAAACAATAACTTAAAAAGCTCGAAGACTCAAAAAAGTCTAAATTCAAAACAAACACATACATACATAGTTGGCATATTAACTCAAAACAAGTAAAATTCCAACAGTCCAACAAGTAAAATTCAAACATACACACATAACAACATGTTTAACAGTTCAAGTCTTTAAAAACAATGACATAGAATTAATTCATGCAACTTCAAATTAAGACATTAAGTTTTGGAGGCATTTCCGGCGTCAGACCCTTTACTTCCCTTTGCTACTTTACTTTTCTTCTCTTCTTTTTGTTTCTCATTCTTTTCTCTTTCTTCTTTCTCTTCTTGCTCAAACTCTACATTAGCCAATTAATAAAACAAGTAAACAACTAACTGTCTAATTCAAATGAAATTATGAATTATCTATTGCTTGGTATTTAAATTACATTGAATTTTAAAAGTGGTGAAGTACCTTGTTCAGTGTTTTCTAACCACTCCATTTCCTCAGGGGTAGGAGAATACCCTAGGTTTGTAATTGAGTATGACTTCAACTAATTTTGTAGACAAATCAATGCCTCAACTGATCTAGGAGTTAGAGAACTCCTATGAGGATCAATTACCCTCTTCCCTGTGCTAAAACTAGACTCAGAAGCAACTGTACTAACTTGAATTGCCAAAACATCATTGGCCATAGCTTGCAAGCAAGGGTATTTTGCTTCGTTTAGCCTCCACCATATCAAGATATCAAAATTATGACTTTGTTTCTCTATGGGGTCTAAAAGGTGCCTGCCTACTTCATGAGCAACAACAATTGAATTCCCTTCTTCAAGATCTTTTTCCCAATCATCAAACATCATCGCCCTTTTGCCCGAGAGTTTTTGATACCTACTAGATTAGCAATTATATATTTAGATTCAACACTTAATTATTTCAGTTTTGCCTTTAAAATTCAGCACTTTAACTATTTCAATTCTGCCAAAAAAAATTCAACAATTTTATACCTGTTGCTACCACTACCGTTGCCAAATTCTGTTGTGTCTTTCCTTGTGTTAGAACTTTGACTACCTGTTTAGCAATTACATTATAAATTAAATTAATTCAGGCATTCAAAATTTTTAAGTCATATACACTATGTTATAAATAAATTAAATCATTACCTGACGCAGAAGCATAAAGGTCACTCAATGTGACAATCAAGTCCTTTAATTGATCACTCTTTTTTTTCACTGTTTCTTTATCTTCATTCAACATCTTCTCAAGAATTCTATTGAAGTATTTAAGCTTGAATCTAGGGTCTAAAACCAAAGCAACATGGAGGAATTGGTTCATATCATCTACCGTATCAAAATACTTCCTATACTTGGTTCTCATTTGGACTGACATATCAAACAATGTTTTGTCTACATCACTCAAATTTGTTGAATCATTTGCGTACATCTCTTCAATCTCAGATCTGATCGTCGCAATCTCAAAGAATGCTTTGTGTGCAGTCGGCTTGTTTGATGCACTAACATTCAAAGTAGCTTCAAAGAAAACTTTCAAAAACTTCACAAACTCCACAGCCTTTCCCCAACCAGCTTCAACTGGAGGACCAACTCTTTTTATACCTTTCTTTCTTATGACAAACCCCAAGTCATCTTCCTCCTCATCATCTTCTTCATCTTCATCAAAATACCCAATATACTTGCAATCTTCCTTCTCTGCCAACCTATCAAATGCTCGTCTAAGCTCAAGTGCAGTCTCGAGCATTATGTAGGTGGAATTCCACCTCGTTGGCACATCTAACACACATACTTTTTTACTCTCCAACTCCTCTTTCTTGACGCATTCTTTAAAAGCATCAAGTCTAGCGGATGAACTCCTAACATACCTCACTGCATTCCTAATCGATGCCACTGACCTCTCCATACACCTCAAACCGAATTTAACAATGAGATTCACAATATGAGCTAAACATCTAACATGAAGATACTTCCCACCCAACATAAGTTATTTATCACCATTGTTTAATTTCCTATTTATGTAATCTAATGCAAGTTTGTTATAAGATGCATTATCAACAGAAATTGTTAAAAGCTTCTTAATTGACCAATCTTGCAAACATTTTTCTAGAAGCTTTCCTAATGTTTGATGGTTTGGAATGACACAACAGTTAAGAACCCTTTTGTGCATAGTCCAACTATTATCAATAAAATAGGCAGTCACTACCATGTAGTTGATGTTTTGGATTGAGCATTGGTCACTCACTCACTCCTCCAACCCTCGCATAGAATGATATAATGCATTGTTAATTTGATGTTATTTTTTATTTATGCAAGTTCTAAAACAAATAGGATTATATAAGCATATATATGCAACACATTCATATTCATATTCCTATTCCTATTATAATAAGGCAAAAAAAAATGGAGACTGAGATCTGAGGGACGGAGATAAGTAAAAGTATAAAACACCAAGCACCAAAATAAAAAAATATATATAAAGCAAAAAAAGAACAACAAGGTAATGGTGGCTGCTGGCTGTGACGGAAATAGATAGAGAGAGAGGTAGAGCGACTGAGATAGATAGAGAGAGAAAGAGCAGCGACGGAGATAGATAAAGAGAGAAAGAGCAGCGACGAGTACCTTTGACGGGATTGGGGTTGAGATGGGGTCGTCGGTGGTGAGACGGGGACATGGGATTGGGGCTGCGATGGGGTTGAGGCAGCGAAGTCGTCGGTGGCTGAGAGTTTGGGGCAACGAAGTCGTCGGTGGCTTAGAGTTTCGGGCTAGGCTTTCTTTCAAAATCGTTGGTGGCTGCGGAAAGGGGGCTAGGGTTCGGGTAAAAGAAAAGAAAACGGAGACCAATTTTTGACTGCTTTCAGCCTTTCAGTACTTTGTGCCTTTGTTAAATCTTAAATGTTAAATTTGTTTTATTATTATGAAGTATATATTATATTATATAATAATTATATATATATATTAATATATATATATGTAAAATTATAAAATGAGATAACGGTTCTTTAACGGATATTACACATATAAAATATGAAGAACCAAGAACCGAACCGTTAATTTTGCAACAAGAACCGAACCGTTAAAACCATTAATATATTTTCAAGAACCGGACTGAACCGGTTCTTATCGGTTCTCCGGTTCCCAATTTTTTTTCCCAGCCCTGATTTTATTTGAAATATGTTTTCTACAAAATAATTGAACAAACACTCAAAGTGAGTAAGATAATGTGACATTAATATAAGGCGGTATTTTTTGCACTCCCATATTTGTCAGGAACACCCCTTTTGTCACGAACACTCCTATGGTAAATTTATTACTATCAACGCCATCATAAGACTTGTCTAATGAGAAGTGAGTGTAATCATACACTTGGCTTACACGGGGATAATTTGTTGGGGAGATTTTGTTCAATTAATAGGTCTACTTCTCATCACTCTGCACTAGCTACAAAGCAATACACTAGTTACACTTGGAATGTTAGTATGGTTGATATAAGGGTGGATGTCCACACCCCACACCCAAGTTTAAACTACAAAAACACTCCCCCTTCTCTCGCAATTGATTACCGAGTATATTTTTGTATTATTTGTATATAAAAAAAATTACTATACTAATGACAAATCATCTAATTCCAGCTCCCTCCCAAATTAGTTCTTAGACGATAATAACAAGAGCACTATTATTATTATTATTATTTCCACAAAACCTCTTTGACACCACATCTACTCGTGCCCACACTAATATTTATATAGAGGAGAAAAAATAAATTAATTCATATTTTAAATGAGTATTTTAATACTGTAAAATTATATTTTAACACATTTTTGATGCATTGGATATACTCTTTGAAGCATTAGATCATAAATTTTGAGTGGAAAACCTTTTTAAGTGTTGGTCAAAATATCATGAGTTCAAGTAATCTTTGAAAGGGTGGGAATCCCTAAATCTAGTTGAATAACCTATAGCTTGCACCGGATTGGAGAGCACTTAATTCAGTGCGTGCAAGGTAACCCAGTTTTAAGGTTGGGCACAATCCAATCCAAATTGATGAAATTGACTAATTCAATACAATCCAATCTAATCTAATTATTTTTGACTATCTAGTTTACACAATCCAATTCAATTCAATCTAATTTTTATTTATTATTTATTTTTTGTGCCACATGTCTATATTATGTTGATGGTAACAACATAAAAAGAAAGGAATGTTACTTTAACCTTAAAACTTAGGCCAAAAGATGAAAGAATATGCCTAACAGATCATTTGTAGGCAATATAATTATTCATTTTACTTATATTTCAATTCTTAAATTTAAAATTATGGATCCTCCACTGCGCTGACAGTGCAGGAATACTCTTTGGGGAATTTGTTATGTGGATGATATATAATTATTATTATTTGCGGATAAAACTTGGCTTTAATGGCGGAGGTGGAGTCATAGTGTACACTTTCTCAAACTAAGTCCAACACACAGTCTCTTCTGTTTTGGCAATATTACTTTATTAAATAAATTCTCTCTCTCTCTCTTTTTCGATCTATCCAACACAGAGTTCCCAGCTGTGACACCAGCTCTTCAGCTGTTCTCAACCGACAGATCTCCATAACCACACAAAAAAATCACCTAACGTAGAACTAAACTTACTTTACACAAGATCTGATTCAGTTTAATTCATTGATTGGTTCAGTATGTACTTGTAGTAGTAGCTTGGATTTTAATGTTTATTTGAAGCAGGAGGGGGAGGGAATGGAGCTGTAGTGAAAATCTAGGGTTTAATTTGGCCCTGGTTATGGAGTCGGAGGGTTCTTCTTCATCTTCTTCTCATCACAGTTTCATAGATTCGTACAAGGGCATGTCCTCCGACAACATAAAGGGATTGATATTGGCATTGTCTTCCAGCTTATTCATCGGCGCGAGCTTCATTGTGAAGAAGAAGGGGTTGAAGAAAGCTGGTGCTTCTGGAGTTAGGGCAGGTATGTTGAATTGAATTGTTTTCACTTCAATTTTGAGAGTGCTTGGATTGAAATTGAGCTCATTTGGAATTAATATTGATTAGTTTTTGGATTTGGATTTGGATTTGGATTTGGTGATGATGTGATAGTTAATTGACTTTGCTATGTTTGTGATTGATTCAATTTGGTTTGACTGTTGAAATTTAGATATTTGTTCATTAATTGAATTCAATGTACACGTCAATTTTGTGATGCAGTGCTGGTTAAATTAAGATGCCTATATAAATTATGTTTAAGTGAACTAAGGACTACCTCATATTTGACTTGTTTTGACTTAAGAATTGAGAGTGCTGGACTGCTGGGATTGAAATTGAATTTATTTTGAATTCTCAGCTTTTGGATTTGGTAATGCAGTGATAGTTAATTGACTTTGCTATTATGGTGATTGATTCATTTTACTTTGATTGTGTTTGATTGTTGAAATCTAGAGATTTGTTTGTTAGGTAAATTCGATGTACACATGATAGTGTAGGTTTGTTTTTCACCTGGTTAGGATTCAAATCAAGATGCCTATGTAAATTGTGTTCATGTTAGTTGAGGGCTGCTTTATGTTTGAATTAGTTACTGTATTCAAACGATGGATTTTCTCGTGCAAATAATAAAAATGAAAATGAGAAATTATTGTACATCGACGAGTATGTTTTGGAAAGCTTATTCATCGGAGCGAGCTTCAATGTGAAGAAGAGAGGTCTAAAGAAAACTGGTGCTTCTGGAGTTTGGGCAGGTATATTCAATTGACTTCAATTTGAGAATGCTGGGATGGAAATTGAGTTGATTTGGAAATACTATTGCAGTGCAAGACTGCAAGTTAATTGACTTTGCTATTTATGGTGATTCAATTTGGTTTTGGTTGTATTTAATTGTTGAAATCTAGAGATTTGTTCATTAGCTGAATTCAAAGTACGCGTGATAGTGTATGTTTGTTTTGCCATAGAATTAACTATGCTAGAATTCAAATCAAGTTACCTATGTAGATTGTGTTATGTGAATTAAGGACTGCTTCATATTTGAATTAGTTACTGTTGTGCAAATGAGTGATTTTCTAGCGCAAATAGTAGAAATAAAAATGAACAGTGTTTTAAATTGAAGAATATGATTTGATTAGATTGTTTGACAGATAATCCTTCTTATGTGGTGGCATACCTTACCTTCCATCGTTTTTCTTAATTTTCTTTCTTCTTTATACAGAGTGATGCTACATCAACCTCCTTCATAGTTATTCACAGTGACGCATCATTTTGCATACCAACTTTTTGTGTTCTCATTTTGTGGATGTGTCTAGCATTATTCTACTATCTTAAGGTGGTATATCACCCCCTCATAGGCCTTTTCCTTGGCCCTTGCTAGCCGGTTTTAGGGGAAAATTTTACCCATATGGCCATGTGTTTGCATCTAATGCCAAATGGTATTGAAGTAGGTGCCATTTTGAGTAACAGACCATACAGTGCGTGGGCCGCCGCTGCTGGGTTTGGAATGGGATGCAACACGCTGCCTGATTTAGATGTCCAGGCAGTCAAATGCTAAGCCATTGATATGGAATCAGTGAAGCCACCAAAGATTGAAAGGGCTAAATTAGGACTGGTGTTGACACCCTGGACCATGATAAGAAATAATAAGAATCGTGGAGGGGGCAACTTGTGGGCTAGATTAAGATATCATGGAATTACATGCTTAAGTCATTGAATACCGATAGATGAGTGAATCAACCTAAGAGGATGAGACTGCTATCGAGCGAGTGGATAGAAAGGGCGTGGAAGAAAGGTTGTAAAATGTGGTAGACTGTCGCAGATCAAATTCCACATGAAAATTATATAGGGCGTGGATGATGTTCTCCCACTGGGTTCATATCATGTAGCCATTTTGTCAGCTTTGTTTTTTCTTTGGGGTGTACTTTCTTGTATACGAGGGGTGTGCCCTTACATGTTTTCAATATTTATTTCGGAAAAAGATGCAGGTGCATGGTATGTTGGGTTGGGGACGTGAGGTTATTATCTGTGTTGTTCAATGGAATTTTGTGCTTTTTCTTATCCAAAAAAAAAAGGAATTTTGTGCTTTAGAGCACCTTCAAAGGTGGTGTTTATGTGGACATCAATGTGCGGGTTGGTTCTTTTTTCTTTCTATTAACCCTTTTTTTTTTGGGTGGGGCGGGGGAGGGACCATTCTTACTACTAATATCATTGGGAGGGGGAGGAAAGTCAATGTTAAATGGTCTCGTATATATGAAAAGGCGAAAGAAATAGTGGACCTTCTCTTTTACCAATTTCCATGGTGAGATGATCTGTGTTTTGAGGCAGTTGCTATCCCTGATTGGAGCTGCGTGGGCCATGTCTTGTTCTTTTGGAACCTTGATTGCTGGAGAGGTGGCAACGGTGTGTATACGAAGGTGATGAAATTAAAGGTTTTGTACCCCTTTTGGCCTATGTGGCAACTGTGGAGGCAACAATATAAGAATTTTCTAGTAGTGAAACATATTATTCAGATTTCAGAAGACTTTGGCTCTGAATTTGAGCATTTTTTTCTCTGGATAAACTATTTTTATCCTGAAAATAAACTAATTCCTTTTGACGGGGACCTTGCTATGGGATACAACTGTTCCCAACTCATATAGAACTGGAAGTTAACTTTTGTGGCTTGCGCTTCATTTTTCTTTTACACATTCAGTGAATATAGTTACTTATCTGACAAAGCTGCGAACGTGTAAGCTTACAATTGAAATAAGAATATGAAATGCCTCAAGTATAAAGCATTTTAAGATATCACACGCTTGGGTCATTCCTGACATCCACATTTAGCCCTTAAGATGCATATGATTTGACTTGTCACATACCCTTTTTTTAATGGCTTGCAGCACATATTTTGTGGTGACTGGAAAGTTGCGGTCTGTTTAAAATAAATTGTTTGTGTTTTCCCCCTCAGGAGTTGGAGGATATTCATACTTATACGAGCCGCTGTGGTGGCTGGGAATGATAACAAGTGAGCTTTTTCCCTCTGTTCTATAATAGATTAGAATAGATCTACTGAGAATTTCCTAGAAGAGTTCAGTCTGCATGTCCCCTCCCCCCCTTTTTCTGTATAAAGAATATACTCATCTGTGTGTTCCTGATGAAAGTTGAGCTGCTGAGGTGTCTTCTACTTAACTTTTTCTATATTTTTGAAGTTTGTTTGATTCAACATTCATTTTATGTTGTGAACCAGTGCTTCATCACCCTCTAAGCACTTAACTTTTCCTATACCCTTATTGCTGTTCTATTGTGGCCTTTGTTTTAATCACACTCATCATTAAACAGACAAAAACTAATTAAATCTCGAGTCTTGTAAATAATACATAAAAGTGAATCTTCCATCTTACTACTTTACTAGTCTGAAAGGTAAAGCTATTTTATTTTATTTTATTTTATTTTGAGCTATTTTTGAACCCCTCTACATCCTATTCTATATACTGTATTAATTACTGTAGCAAGGTACAGCAGTGTAACAAACTCGTATAAGGTAACCTTTTCAAACGTTGAGAATTGGGAGTCACTAATGGTGTGTCAACTGGATCTTTATCCATGAAACATTGAGTTATTTTTCTTACGCTTTGCTTTATTATCATGAGTTATCTTCTTACTAGAAATGTCAATTCTAATGTGCGGTTGCCCTTGTGACAGTGATTGTTGGAGAAGTTGCTAATTTTGCAGCCTATGCGTTCGCACCAGCTATTCTGGTCACTCCTCTTGGTGCACTCAGCATCATTATCAGGCATGATAAAATTGTTAGAAGTCATATTTTAAATCCAATTCTACGGTGTACTAATATCAGTATATTGTATTGCAGTGCTGTACTTGCACATATTATTTTGCGAGAGAAGCTACATATTTTTGGAGTTCTTGGCTGTGCTCTGTGTGTTGTGGGTTCCACCACAATTGTTCTACATGCTCCTCAAGAACGTGAGATAGAATCTGTGACAGAAGTGTGGGGTCTTGCTACTGAGCCAGGTAATTTTATATGTTTTCATCAACTCTTAGGTCATTTATTAAATGCACCTTGTTGCTTACCTATTTGATATCATGGCTGAAAGGCCCGACCTGGCTGGTTTTCAATCCGTCCCGCAGGTTCGAGTTTTTCAAAGTAAAACCCGTCTCGGGTCTGGTTTGTGTAAAATATGTTTGACCCGAGCCAAATATAATTCCCCCCTTCTCCTGGGTTGCTGTCCCTATATCCATGAGCCATTGTTGCTGCTTTCCTGATAATGAATTATTACCAACTGAGCTTAATGATCATACATTTTTCCTGCAGCTTTTCTGTTCTATGCAGCAATGGTGATAACAACCGTCTTCATACTTGTCTTTCACTATATTCCACAATACGGCCAGACTCATATATTGTTTTATATTGGAGTTTGTTCACTAGTAGGTTCTTTGTCGGTATGTGGTTTGTTCTGGTTGTTGGTTCTGCTTCTTTTCTTTAGCTATCATTCACCTTTTCTTCTTACCTCCCTAGAAAGTTTTTCATTTGACTGGTATGGTCTGACAGGTAATGAGTGTCAAAGCACTTGGAATTGCTTTGAAGCTAACATTATCTGGAATGAATCAGCTAATATATCCGCAAACATGGGCCTTCACTGTGGTGGTTTTTGTTTGTATAATCACCCAGATGAATTATCTAAACAAGGTATCAGTTTTTCTTTCTTGTCCACATTTCATTGTATTCTATTTCCTTCTATGTTATATCAACATAATCTTCATATTAAGCTTGCTTTTCGTTTAATGTTATATTCATCTTTGACTTCGTTTCAAAGCTGGTAGGTGAGTATATCTTCACACTGGCTTCGTTGGAGCTGCAGTTCTAGAACATAAAAACACGAGAAATACAGAGGAGATGAAACCTCCTCCTGTCCCAGAAATTGTCATTTATTTGATATACTTTTATCTTATACTAGGATTCATTTGGCGAGAAGGTTATATTGATGCACATGCACATAATGCACTATATGATCTTAACTTGAAACATTGAGGGAGACCTTGAAAAAGATCACCAGCTTCAGGGTTTATTTTGTAATTAACTTGTATTCTTAGAATGTAACCTGTACTTTTCGATCAGTTGCTAGTTAACACATTCTGTGGCTTGTGATTCTCATTTCTCTTTGGGGTCATTATACTACTGTTTTCTAATTGCTCTCTCTCTCTCTCTCTCATGCAGGCTCTTGACACATTCAACACAGCTGTTGTTTCCCCAATATACTATGTTATGTTTACATCGTTGACTATTTTGGCGAGTGTGATCATGTTCAAGGTAACCCCTCTGCTGTTCAGAAGCATTATTTATTTTTTTGATGCATGAATAATTATTACCCTGTAACTGCAATACAAAGGCCTGTACTTATTGCTATAGAGAACCATGATTTTAGTGTACAGACCATTTCACTTCCTGTACTCTTTTTTTTTTAATGACTAATCTTCTAGTTAATCAACTCTTGATGAAGATGTGCCTGAAGCAGACATGTATAACTTCTTCAACCTATGCTTAATGTTCTTTGTAGCTGTAATATATACTCCTCTGTCTGAAAAAGATAGTCCCACTTTGATTTTGGTACTCTTTACGGAAACACTAATTTCAACCCAATCAATTGTCAAGAATACAACTCATTTTCTTTTGGGAAATCTAGTACGTTGATCATGTCCTTCGAAAGGAAACGAGACTTTCAATTTGAAACATACCGAAAAGGAAACTGAGCCTATCTTTTGAGACAAAGGGACCAGGGAGTATATTGTTTGAGGCAGGTTCAACTTACACTTGTAAAATGAAGGAGTTTTACATCCATCAATAACTTTTTCTCTAATTCATAATTTACACTTGTAAAATGAAGGAGTTTTACATCCATCAATAACTTTTTCTCTAATTCACAATTTATTAATCTAGCCTCCAGATTAGATACTTATTACCCCTCTAAGATGCATGCCAAAGTTTAATTGGAGATCCAGAAGTCTCTTCACACTTATGCTTCAAATTTGACAATGGACCTTACAAAATTAAGAAAAAGTTGAGGAAAGTGATTGATGATTATGGAGACTAATTGATTTGAAAATTTATGTGCTTGATACACACAAGAGAAACATCTTCCCAGCGGTTAAATTGATGAATTACGAATATGAGAAAAATTTATATCTATGTAGTATGTACAATATCTTAATCTTACACTGTTGTCAGTGGAACCTTGCCTGTATCATTTTTATCTTTATAGATTTCTAATTGTAAAAGTAGGATCATATTAATGATAAACTTGGATGAAAGTAATGAAACAATTACTCCTTATTTCCCAAATTGAGTATAGTTTCCTTCTTGGGACATAATCAATGGACCTAAGATAGTAAACAAGTTTTATTCTTAATCATTGATTATGTTGAGATTAGTTTGTCCTTAAAGTATGTGGAAGTCAAATAGAACTCTTAATTTGGGATGGAGAGAGTATTATCTTAGCTTAATTTTCACTTCCTCCTTATAAACTTGAACTAATTTTCTTTTTACCTTGGCAAAAAATGAAATAAAACAAAATCAATGCTGTATGTTGAAAGTTGGAAAAACCTGTTGAATATTTGTGAAACAGGACTGTGAAAAAAATAAACTAAAACAAAATCAATGCTACGCGTTGAAAGGTGGAAAAACTTGTTGAAGTTTGAATATTTGTGAAACAGGACTGGGACAGGCAGAGCCCAACCCAGATTGTGACAGAAATGTGTGGGTTTGTGACAATACTTTCTGGAACCTTTCTTCTTCACAGAACAAAAGACATGGCTGATGGTATTGCTTCTTACCCTTTTCTTATAGGCCTCTGATATATTAACTATTGAGATTAACTTAGAATCACTGCCTGCCGCACCCCACCCCAAATTTTTTTTTTGAAGGAAAACGAAATATATATACACATTTTGCTTGGGGTGCTAATGTGCATTACCTAAAATGGTGTGAATATTCATTACAATGGTTGTAATGATGATGCGGTGCAATGAATTTAACAGCGCGCATTGAATTTGTGTCACAAGGGCTTGGATTCCCGAGGCAATTTTTTTTTTTTTTGGGTGGGGGGGGGGTTACTGTGTCCCTAGATAACCACAAAAGAGATACCAAATTGATCTAAACCCTTGATTTTGTTATCTAGTGAGGTATGAAGTTATGCCTAAGAGGTATTTTATAGAACTAAAACTGACTATACTACTATCAATTGCTATGTAGGACCTTCATGTCTGCCAACACGAATACCAAAGCACGCAGATGAGGATGATTGTTTTAGCCAGGAAGGTATCCCTCTAAAGCGGCAGGATTCATCAAGATTGACGTAATATATATATATAATTTTTCGGTTCGTCCCATTTTCTCTTGCAAATTGCATGTATTCGCTCGACCGCACTAATGTGATATTGTATTTTCATCACGCATTGGATCCATATCCGTCAATATATTGTATTTCAATTTTTTGGAACAGTGGGGGGTAAAAAGGAATTTTTTTTCTCCTTTCCTTTTCTGGAAATGGCTAAGAAAGCAAATTTTAAGTTTTTCGCGAGCACACGAGATTGTAGCCTTTGCAGGTTCCCTTCTCTTTCATGTGAAGGGCTATTGGCAATGTAATTGTGACAATTTGGTTATATACAAAATGTATATTTATCATTGCATTTTGCTTATATCGCCTATATACGTTATACCATTTTGAAAAGAAATCTATTTCAGTTGAAAGGTATGCGAACCTTTTGTACTTTCATAGGACTTTAATGGTTCTTGGACAGGCCCTTTTCGGGATTATTATAGAAACTCGATTCACAATATTTTTATGTAAAGTTTGAATCACGTAATGTGAATTTTTTTTTAAGCTCAAATCTTCTTTTTTTTATACAAGTGGTGTATTGATAAATTTGGTGTTCGAGCTTGGGAGAAGTGAAAGGGTGGCATGGCCGGAATCCTGGAGGTGGCCGTGAAAGTTTAATCTTTTGACCAAGACCCAAAATATAATCACTCACTTATATCTCCAAAATATAACGAAACAAGCGCACATACAACATCAATTTATCAAAAGTCACAATTTAAAATTAAAATATGAAGAGTACTAATATTTTAGAAAGTAATTATAGAAAAATTGGTATTTAATTGATTATACAAGTAAAAAAATTATAGTAATTGATTTGATATCTTCTTATTAAATTCATGATATAATTTTTATTACTAAGTCCTCTGATTATCAACTACAAATTTATTATTGTATATTATCTTGTTCAATTATTTATAGGTTAGCTACAATAAAGACGCATATTGATTAATCTCCAATATGTCAAAAACAAGAACAAGAGATTAATCTCCTATTAGTTAAACCATCAAAATTCATGTATCTATATCTATGGTACAAGATAGAGCACATTTGATATGACAACAATAAAAAATATCCAAGGGCCAAGAATGCATCTAACAAAACAAACGATTATGATTATTTTTGGGTTAGAATAAAAGAAAAATAAATAAATGAAATTATGCATGGGCCTCCTCATCTCTCTCTCACCTCATTTGTTCCATTCTCTCTCTCCCTCCCCTTCTCAACATTTTCCTCAATCTTTGATTTAAATTCCCTTTCTCTTTTCTTTCTTTAAAACATCTCTCTAGAGCTTAAAGTATGAACACTTAAAAAAGTAAAAAGTCTTATCCGTTTTAAGCTTTAGAGAGATGTTTTAAAGAAAGAAAAGAGAGAAAGGGATTTAAATCAAAGATTGAGGAAAATATGGGGGGGGGGGGGGGGGAGAATGGAACAAATGAGGTGTGAGAGAGATGAAGAGGCCCGCACATAATTTTATTTATTTATTTTTCTTTTATTTTAACTCAAAAATAATCATAGCCCTTTGTTTTGTTAGATGCATTCTTGGCCCTCGAATATTTTTTGTTGTTGTCACATTAAATGTGCTCTATCTTATACTTCTCTAGAGCTTAAAGTATGAACACTTAAAAAAGTAAAAAATCCTCTCCGTTTTAAGCTTTAGAGAGATGTTTTAAAGAAAGAAAAGAGAGAAAGGGATTTAAATCAAAGATTGAGGAAAATATTGGGGGGAGGGGGGGAGAATGGAACAAATGAGGTGAGAGAGAGATAAAAGAGGCCCGCACATAATTTTATTTATTTATTTTTCTTTTATTTTAACTCAAAAATAATCATAGCCCTTTGTTTTGTTAGAAGCATTCTTGGCCCTTGATATTTTTTGTTGTTGTCACATCAAATGTGCTCTATCTTGTACTATAGATATCTACGAGGAACTGCAATTTTTTAATTTTAAAGTGAGTGGACCAAATCTTTTAACTTCTTGTGACGAGCGATCTTATGCAAAAGTACCACGTTATTTATCCTATAGTGCCAAAGGCACGGGTATACCCTGATTACTACGCAACCTTCAATACTTATTTAGGTACATCTTTTATTAATTTTTTGGGGTGGGGGTAAACATTCGAGAGATCATTGAAACCCTTCTAAGAGCAAAGCCACTATTAATTCAAGTAACAGATCACCAAGGCAAAACGCCATGGTACTAGAATTGTATATGGCTCAGATAAAGATGGGCAAACACCGATTCATGTAGCAGCCAAAGAATTGAAGGTCATACTAAAGTAATCAAAAAACTTATACATTGCTGTCCAGAATTCTGGAGAAATGGTGGGCTTAAGTGGACGGAATGCACTTCATGCAGCCATCCTCAACGGAAAAACAAATGTTATTAGGTATATGCTTGACGCAAAAGAGGTAGAAGGGTTCATAAATCAAGCAGATGGTGACGGAAATACCCCTTTGCATTTGGCTACCGCAGGAAAAAAAATGTTGTATTGTCTGTTACCTGACTTGGGATGGAAGAATATATCTAAGAGCCTAAGAACAAGATTGGTAAGACTACTCTCGACATGAATGATTCGATCAGTGACCGATACACAACATTTCGTAGGGTAACATAGAATATTCTTATTTTTTGATTTTGATTAAATCAATGTGGTAGTTGTTTTAATCTCTTAATGCTATGGAAGCATATTCAGCATTAAGAGGTAGCAATGGTGTTTGTTTTCTCACCTCTTAATGCTAAGAGGCAAGTCCTGCATGTGCTCAATGCTTAATTTACCTCATAATGCAATAGAAGTCTATTTAGCATAAGGTATCGATGTATATCATAATAATAATTAGTAAATCGTAAAATGCCATCTATTCAACATTTCATAGCTCCATAAAATCAAATATATATTTCAAAGATTCCATTAAGCATTAAACAGCAAAAGTTTAGCATTCAAAGGTTAAAGAAACAAACGGCTCCCAAAAGTGACATTTCATAATTTGGGCTAATTAGGGTACGTGTTAGCATGCTAATGTTGCATCAATCATACTTACATTGCAGATACAGACACCAAACATACAAAGGCAACTCAATTTCCTAAAAAGAAACAAAGAAGAAGAAGAATCAACAGCCATGAAGGAAAACTTATAGAAAAATGGGTCATGCCCTTTTAAAGGTAAGGTTTGCCTGGTGGCTACGACAACAATATTGGCCCGGAGGCCCCGGACCAAGGGTTAGCTCTTCTCTGCTAGGCCCACTTTTGCATGGTTCATTATCTCTAAAAGCATTGCCATGACCAGCTCCATAACAACAATTTGCATTATATATATTCTGGGGAATCGTTATCGCTGCTAGAGAATCCTATGTTTACTACTTTGCAAGTGCCCTGCTATTAACATACATTGCAATCGAGCCACTGGTATTGCTTTCGTAACAGGTGTTCATGCCGTAATTTCCCATCTGGGGTTCTTTCGTATCGTCGCTTATATAATAGGAGTGGCATTCCATACCGGTACTTGTTTGTTTCTTTTTTAGCTGGTGAAAATATTTTCTCTGCATGAGGTTTATCAGTTGTTAGCGTACCCTTTCTGTAAGCTCATGACCAAGTTTATCAAATGAAAAGAAGTTGTTTCATATCATACAATGCACTCATAACTGTAGAGATTATTGTTGCAACAATTTAATAAATACACGCGTAGGTACCAAGACTAGCAGTATTGTTATGCGATCAAACTCCGGGTCATTAAAAAATTAATCGTTTGTAAGACATCGTTTGATAACAAGTTGAAAAACGATTTAATAAACAATTGATTTTTGTGAGAAGTTAGAAAAGAATTGACTAATGTGGTGAGATAGTCCTCCATCCTCCTCTTTTATTTTCTGTTTTTCATCCTCACCACCCAAAGATTTTTCCCATGGAAAAAACGAAAAAGTAGAAGAGGCCACTCAACTTATTTTCCAACTTCTCACAAAAATCAATTATTTTTATTATCATTTTCCATGTTTTTATCAAATAAAACTTAAAATTCTGTGCCGGAGATACTGCCTGTGGAATGCCCACACAAGAGGTTTAAAGAAATAATGCTTACAATCGTCTGTGTAGGGTAAGGGGAGAAGGAGAGAGGATCAAAATTATGGTTTTATGTATGTTTTAATTGAACTCTCATTTTCTGCTCTGGTAGAAAAACTTGTTGGTTAATGGAAGAAGTAAGAACACAATAATAGCCTAATAATCATAATAAAGCAAGTTCAAAAAAATGTGATAATGATATTCCTGCATATACATCTGCCTGTGGTGTTTTATATGAAACTTTTTTTATATTATATTTATTAGCATAAGCAAAGATTTTTACTATATGCGTGAAATTATAAAATTTGTCTGTCACACTTTAAAAATTGCGAGCAATAAAATACTATTTAAGCACAATTCAAACCAATGAATTTAAAATTAATTAACACACGGTATGGCCAATTAACCAAATATCATTTCATAATCTTAATTTGTTTTAAAAATCTTGACAAAATGTTAAGAATTATTAGGTACATATGCACATGTGCAGAGTGCATGTAGTATGAGACTGAAAAAAATTATTCTGCTTACGATATATTCTTTTTTATGTTTGTATAAGAAAAATATGCTCGAGGGTGACAGAATGATAAGTTTGTAAGTAAGTCTTCGTTGAAGAGTTTGAGGGCGGCAGTGATACATGCTCGAATCTTAGGGGTAGTTTTAAAAATTATTTTTAAGGGATAGTTTGATTTCCGGCAAGATTTTTGGCGAGCCATGTAGGAAGCGACCACCACTGGAGTACACCTTACAACTCGAATTCTAAGCACCCAAACTAAGATCTGAACCTGAAAAACTGCAATTAAAGTTTTCCTCCACTCATTGAAGAAGAAACCAAGCGAGATTTAGAAAGAGAAACTCAAATATGTGAATGCCAGCGTAAGGGTCTCACCGAAGATGCCTTTTCTCTTACCGGAAAAGCCTTTTTCTTTGCAAATTGTGGACGCCGGCATGAGGGTCAGGCCGGAGACCTTGAGAGCAAGAAGGTTTGTAGTGAGAGAAATCCATAGAAAGGCTTTTTTGGCCGGTCTTAACAAATTCATTGGAGTGCCTTTGTCTATTGTCAAAGAACCATATATTAGCTATCATTTAGTGAGCTGAGTTGACTTCAATATGGCATTTAAAATGTAAACGATTGGAGATTAGATCATCTCCAATGGAGATGTTCATTTCTACTTGTTAAGGTGCCATGTCAGCACATATTTTTTTCCGCTAATTTACGCATTATTTGCTCGCTAAATAACACACATTTTTATACTTCAATGGTTCTTCAATTAATCACTCGTTAATTACACATGTAATTATTTAAGTGGCTCTTGTAAAAGGTTAAGAAGTGGAGCTCGCGTTATTACTTAGCAAATTATCTTAGACAGCGAAAATGATTGTTAACTGTGGCCAACAATTTAATATCTGACAACATTTTTGTGAATTACACAAAACTTCTGACGTATACATTGGAGTGATTACTTACGGTACTAACCAAACATTTGACACTAACATAAGGTTAAATAATAGATCGGTGATGCTTTAAGTTCAACAGTGCCGGTCAAAGAAGTGTCAAATAATAAATTAAGGGTCCGTAATCCCATACTCCCATGCAATTAACACTTCAGCATTGCCGCTCAAAGAAGTGTTAAATAAATAAATTAAAGAGGAAAACAAAATAGACAGGGAAAAAAAAACGGAAAAGAAACAAAATCTTTGGCCCAACAAAAGGATACCAACGAGCTTGGTTTTGTAGGATAAACACAAGCAGCATAAGTGAACATATATACTAGTATGCTGTCTCAACGGGTGTTGATTCGGTTGGTAAGAATTCGAGTAGTTGGTTTACAAGATTTAAGTTTGATTCCAACTAACAACTAAGAGTTGGAGTGTTCGCACATTACGCGGGTTATATTCCAAATATTGTGTGGCAGTTCGGTCTATATCTTGTGTGAGTGTTATAAAAACATCGCGTAGTAAGATTATTTCAATCATCCCCTAAACATCTTTTCAATTTAAATTTAGGGGAAACATACTTAAAATCTTACTCGAAACCCTCTCCTTATATTTGAGGGTTCCCTAAACTTATCCTCAAATACGAGGAAACCATAAAGCTCCCAAGATACCATAAACTATGAACCAAAAGCATAAATTTGGAACATTTTCAAATTAATTAGTATAGAATGACTCTAAACACTCCAATATGGGAAAACTATGGAAGATGATTGGAGAGCTTCTCCTCAAATTTGACTTTCCCTCAAATTTGAGGAAACTATAGGGAGAGGATTGTAGTTGCTCTTAGGCATTGCACACTTTAAAATATAATAATATTTATACTATTATAAAATGGAAGCATCAAATTCAGTTATGAAACAAAATTTTAGTAATTTTCCTATTTTGCCCATGCTTTTATTTTTATTTTTCAAATAAAAGATTATATATATATATATGTATATATATGAGACTTGAATCTGTGAGTTTTGGGTTAAAAATTATTATCTTACAGTTAGACTACGTCTTCATTACTTTATCAATTTTCATTTTACTTACATAACTGTATGCATCAAAAGAGAGTATAAAGCGTATATTTATGTGTCTAGTATAATACTAAACAAAAAAAAAAATTGGCTGGGATTAAGCAAATGTTTATCTTTCGTGATAAAGATTGAGTTTCTGCATAATTAACCTAACTATGCATCTTTTATTGAAGCCTATCACACATAAAATTGGTTTATGTCTAATTTTTTATTAAGTTAATAAGCATTAGTGATATGTTAAGAGTAAGTGAGCTATTCAAGTTAGGAGGACACCGTATTTTAAGAAGACTCTACGCAATAAAAAAAAACTTTCTAGCACTTGAATTAATCACTTAAATCCATACATTTATTATCATTACTTTATTTTACATGGAGAGTGTTTGGTATCCTCACAAAATTACCAAATTATCCTTCTTAAGCCGAAAATTAATTATAAAATAAGTAAAAGTGAGATTCAAGCTCATAGTCTTTAGTGTAAAAAGCACAAATTTACTTATCACTAAAACAAATATAATTATATATTTTAAATTTAAAAAATGAGAACAAATATTGCCCAAGCAATTATCTGTTATAGTTACTTTGATAATAACTGTAATTGTTTTGACACTATTGCCACCCTAAAAATTATTGAATATCATATTTCACACACATAAAGTTGTAAAATATAAAAGTAGGCTTTTTTTTTTATCGGTCTAAGTAGGCTAGTTTATTGTAACTGTTTTAGTTGGGTAGTTATATCGTAAAAACAATATTCCATTTGCTAAAATGTTACTATATTGTTTTAAAAAATTATACTAATACTTTTAAAATTGTACATTGTTGTGACAATACGTATAGTTACTTCGATAACATTGCCCTTTTTAGTTTTGAAAGTTAATTGTGAAAATTTTAATTACAAGTAGTCGCCTAGTAACTTGTTTGTATTGGTTTATATTAGATTCGATAGAAAACTCTCGAAGTTAAATTTTCACGTTGTCAAATTTATTGTGGCTAATGGTAGACATTTATTTCGATCATCAAGATGCGTGAAAGCTGATCCAGACTCCCGTAAAGATCAACCATAGGGGGTGTATTCAATTCAGATTTTAAAAGATTCTAACTGACTTTTTAAAATATGTGAATTCTATTAAGTCTATAGATCTTATTTTATAGATTTCGACAAGTATGTTTTAAATATATATTTTTTATTTTATTTTGATTTTTGAATTTAAAGTTATGTTGTTTTAAAAGTTTTTTTAGAGAGATAAAGTAAAGTGAAATAAATTTTGAGAAGTATAAAAGTAGAGTTGATTTTGAGTTGAGTTTTTAAAATTTGGGGAAAAAAATAAAAATAAACACATGCCAAACAGGCCCTTAAAGTTTTTGAGATTTTGGTCAGATTACTATCTAGAGTATTATAAAAGTGTAATAATGCATACTATGTTAGTCCATGAAATGAATTACAAAAAAAAAAATATGTTATGTCCCTAACCTTCGCTTACATTAAAAAATTAACAGTTATTACATAATAAGTGAACTGAATTTTATTTTTGTAAACCGACTTTAACTATGGATGATTTTATGCACCCACAAAATTATACTTCTCACACCACTAATATTTTTTAATGAAATTGACATGAATTGTTTTTAAAAATTTGAACGATAATTAGCTGTATAACCATTTGAAATTATGTTAATGCGCGTGATAACTACATTATTAGTAAAAGAGAAAATAATACTTTATAGGGATGAAGAAAAAATTAATGTGTTCATTACATAATAAGAAATTTGGATTTTAAGAGAGAGGGGGAAGGGAGAGAGAGAAAGAATGTTGAGTAAAGTTCATAAAGGAATTATAAATCCATCTGAAATCTCTGAGTAAGTGAAAAGATTTCAAGATAGATTTTTATCTAAAAAAAAGTTTTACAATCCACCAAAATTCACCGATAATTAAAATTATACTAAGTCATTAGACTTTTAAATATCATAAAATTTAATAATTTTTTTAAAATCTTAATTAAATACATCAAAATTTTAAAAAACTTTTTAAAATTTTAATTAAATATATCATAATTAAATTTTTTTTTTAAATCTCAATTTTCCACTTTAGATTCTAAATCCACTGCAACCCGTACAAACGAAAAAAGGATTGTGAAAATCTTAATCAGAGGAGGAGAGTGTGCAACTGTGAAAAACAAAACACCCGCAAGAATCAAAATAATTCACCATCGGCAATGACCAGCGTGCTCCCCAGACTTCCGATTCCTACGACAAAATCACATAATCTCCCCCATTAAATTCCCCGCAGTCCCAAATACTATGTTCCTGCCCAAACCCTAACCCTAGCCCTAATCCCCCATTCGTCTTCATCGAAACCCGCAGAGACTGTTTAATTAGATGATGATGGAAACTCAGATGAATCACAATTTCTTTGAGAGACGCACCATTACCAAATCCAAAGCTCCTGCTGTTAAATGGTTCAAGGAATGGTAAATATCCCTCTCTCTCTCTCTCTCTCGCTTTCTCTCCCCTAGCTCTTTACTTGCTTTTAAATACACCCCCCTTAGACTAAAAAAACAAACAAACCAGATTTTGAAACCCGAAATTCCCTCTAAATCTGAATCAGAAAACCCCCAGTTCGTTCTCCTACATTCCCAAATCACAAAAATGGCGTCCAAAACTGAAAAACAAGACCCTAAAAAACAATGGTCCTTAGAAGACTTCGAGATTGGAAAGCCCCTCGGCAAGGGCAAATTCGGACGCGTCTACCTCGCCCGTGAAATCAAGGTACACACATACACCCAACTCTAACAGATATCAATGTAGACAAAAAGGTTTTAGAGAGAGAAAGAGAGATTTGAGAATTGTTTAGAATTGGAATTGAATTTGAAAGTTTTTGTGGAACGAGCCAATACATAGTGGCATTGTTTATAATTGGAATTGGAATTGAATTTGAATTTTTTTGTGGAACAGAGCCAATACATCGTAACATTGAAGCTGATATTCGAGAGAGATTTGAATTGTTTAGAGTTGGGTCTGAATTTGAATGTGTTTTGTGGAACAGAGCCAGTACATAGTGGCATTGAAGGTGATATTCAAAGAGCAAATAGAGAAGTACAGATTTCACCACCAGCTTAAAAGAGAGATGGAGATCCAAACTAGTCTTCGTCACCCTAACGTTCTCAGGCTCTTTGGTTGGTTTCATGATGATGAGAGAATTTACTTGATCTTGGAGTATGCTCATGGTGGTGAGCTTTATAAACAGCTCCGCAAAACTGGTCATCTCAGCGAGAAACAAGCTGCCACTGTAATCTCTCTGCTTTGTATATATATAAATATTATAAACAAAAGGACCGTCCATTTTGAGGTGTAAACGGATAAATGTTTTCATAAAACTTGGTGGTGATATTTTTATGATGAGTAGTAGATCATTTTCATCAAATTTTATCAAAATACTTAACTTAGAAATGGGCAAGATATCATTAAGAGAAGCAAGGCCCGTGTTTGGCTCGGAGAGAGATGGAAAATGAAGTAAGCTTGAGCCTATGATCATCTAAAACTTACAAAAATGAATATATGTATGAATTTTCACAACACCTACTTTCAGTTTGAATTTTGTGACGAAATTTTGTAGAGGTGTTCTACTCATTGTAGAGATCATCTCCACAAAATTTAATGGAAAAGCTCATCCATTTACCCCTTGAAATGAATGATTCTTGATTTTCTTAAAGAAATGACCGTTCTTTTTTAGAGCAAACTATATATATATATATTTTATCAGAAACAAGAGCTTTTATTGATGCGCGCTGCAATATTAATTTGTGTTACGTTAGGGTTTTTAATCTGGTTCTACAAATCTTATTGTTAGCATGTGTTGCAATTCTAACTTGCATTATGTTAGGGTTTCAATTCATGTTTGCCGTTTGGTAAACTAAATTTGAGCTATACTGTTTTGCAGTTCTTACAGATATGATTTGTTATGTTTAACTGAATATTAGGGTTTGAGTTGTGCATATTTTTGAGATTTTTCTAATGCTTTTGGTTTTGTGAGTTCAGTACATATCAAGCTTAGCACAAGCATTGGCATATTGTCACGAGAAGGGTGTGATTCATAGGGATATCAAGCCTGAAAACTTGTTACTTGATCATGAGGTATGATGCAGAAATGAGAAACCATAAGTCTAACTTCACTTTAACTGAAATTAGTTGTATTTCAACTCCACGAGTGTTGCAAAAACCTCGTAACTTCGTCTTCTTTAAAGAATTAAGTTGTATTTTAACTCTAATGGGTTTTTCCAAAAAAAAGCAGAAACTCCGAAGGATAGTCCTGGATTAGATTTTGGTTTCGCTATAAGTCCGCAGCTAACCATTTTGTAGACTTAGATAAGGATATGGTTGAATATGCCGATATTTTTCCGAGAAGTTAGGAAGGACGAGAGTTGTGTATTTTCTTTTCAACCTGATTTCGCACTTGGATGGACTTCTGACTAACTAGTTCTGCCTTACTGTCCTGTTCAACTATCTGGTTAGACAGACCTTCTTTATCTTTCTCTTTCTGTTTCCCTTTTCAGCAACTTGAGTAAAAATAAGACTAATTTTTGCTAAAGTTTGAAGTTTTGAAATTCTGATTTCCTATATTTTATTTTGACTTTTTTGTTTAGCATGTCTTTGGAAACCCAACTTCCTAACTGTGAAATTGGAATTGGAGTCGTATTCTTATAAACCAGAAATTTCACATTGATTAAAATGGTCGACTTTTGTACATTGAGTAACTTTTCAGCAACTGCACCCAAGCGAAGACTAATCTGAAGTTTGAAACAACCTTCAAAGGGTAAAACAAAGGTTTCACATTAAGTACCTTTATGGTCCATTAAATTGTAGGGTGTATTGAAGATTGCGGATTTTGGATGGTCGGTCCAATCGAAAAGCAAGAGACACACCATGTGTGGAACTTTGGACTATTTAGCACCAGAAATGGTGGAGAACAAAGCTCATGATTACGCTGTTGATAATTGGACATTGGGTATCCTTTGTTATGAGTTTTTGTATGGCAGCCCTCCATTTGAGGCAGAAAGCCAAGTAGATACGCTCAAAAGGTAAGGGATGCACATTTGATTCACTTCATTTGTTGTTTATAAATCATATGATTAGATATATGGCAAATAAATATTTGTCATTCTGCGCAGGATTATGAAGATTGACCTGAATTTCCCTTCCACCCCTCAAGTTTCTGCAGAGGCTAAAAATCTCATTACTCGGGTAAGTTTGTAAATAGGTATCTCCTCATCATGTGAATGAAAAGAAACAATAGCAATGGAAAGTTTTTGTTTTCTTTTTTGTAAAATGTGAGTTAAAATTTGTGCAGCTTCTAGTGAAGGACTCTTCTAAAAGGCTCTCTCTTGGGAAGATAATTGAGCACCCTTGGATTATCAAGAATGCTGATCCCACAAGTACCTGCTACAAATAACATAATTGTGTTCAGTCTAAGTACAACTCTTCAATGTGCTTGAGAGTGCTTATAAGTGCAGTCTGTAATATTACTTTCTTGTTTGGTTGTTATTAGAAGAAAATAGTGTAAAAGTAAACTACAATCTTTTCATTTTCAATGCCAACCAAACAACATTTTCCTCTGCAAACTAGTTCTCCTGCAGCATTTACTTATCAAACACAATGTCAAGGTTGGTTGTTTTTCCATTGCATTAGTTCTTACGAGATTGGTTCTTTATAGCCCAAACTCATCCAGCATTTGATGTAAATATATATAGGCATAGTGTATTTTGCTGTAGGTAAGGTATAATTTGCGAGGGTGGAAAAATGCGCCCTGAGAAGATTGTTTAGTTCAACATGTTCTTGGAGAGAAAATTGGCACTGCCCCTCTGAGTCAAAGTCTCTCTGTATGTGTGTGTATTGTGTTTGTCCTTCACTGGATTAGGGAAGTATAATTGGGCATTTCATTTTCATGTGTTATTCAGTATGTTTTTTCTTGATAACCTTTGTCCATTTTTTGGCATGCTAAGGTTCTGTCCTCTGGACCTAGGTCTTTTGCGCAATAGACGAGTATGACCAAATGATATGCTAAAAAGTGTGTTAGTCAGTGCATTAGACTTTGATGTATAGATTGAATCTGAAACCTAACACTGAGCAACGCATAGATTGATTCACACTTTAGTTCATCTAATTACTTTGGAAATTTAAATTGACCACAGTAACGTTTTCTTATTTAATAGTAAGCTAGCCGAGTATCTTAAATCACTTAAAGCATCTCCAATGGTTTTGTGAAAGTGGATTAGGTGCTGTGCAATTCTAACTTGCATTATGTTAGGGTTTCAATTCATGTGAGTGTGAGTGAATTCACTCGCCTCTCGTTTGGCAAGTATAATTTGAAAACACTCAAGTACACTCAACATTCTATTGCCTTATATTAGGCGAGTCCTTTACAACACATTCACCTTATGTAGGGTGAGCGTGACATTTAAGTAATCTATGTATTAATTTTTAATTGGGTGGAACGGTGACTAAAAATTGGTCTTAAGAGGTTGTTTGTGACAGATGTGGTGTTATTGACAAGAATGTGGGAGTTAAATACCCCAAGAAAATAATTGAGATATCAAATATCGGATGACTACGAATTGAAGAAAGATTCAGGCTTGAGTATCAATTCCCCTTGGGAAAAATGGTAAAGCAACTTTCTCTTTCTACAATCCTTCTCTTTCTCTCTCTAAATTCACCAAATTGTGTTTCAATTCAATTTCAGAGATGAGTTTCTTCAAAGACCTCGCCGACTCTTTAGGCTCAATCTTCTCCGATACTTCTTCTTCCTTCTTCTTCTTCTTCAACAAAACCGTAATTCCGACAACAATGGATCAATGGACGGTATATCTGCCGGCGGAACTCCGGTCTCGAATGAACGGACTGCCTATAAGCTGAAGGGATACTTCGATTTGGCCAAAGAAGTGATCACCAAGGCTGTTAGGGCTGAGGAGTGGGGATTGGTTGACGATGCCATTTCGCACTATCAGAATGCTTAATGGATTCTGGCTGAAGCCATTTCCACGCCGGTACCTTCGTATATCACCTCTAGGTATTGTATTTGTAAAGTTTTTCCAAATTTTGTTACTTGCATACGTTGATAGGTGCGCACTCATATGATTATTCAAACACATACAATGAACAAAGTTTAGCAAGTAAGAATTTTTTTTTTGCCAGATTAGCTCATTAGTCATTACAGACTTACAGTTAGGAAATATTGCGATACAAGCTGGAAATTTTGATTGGAACATGAACCAAGGGTGTGCTTGATAGCAACCATAGAATTAGGGTAGAAATTGTTTGGATTCTAGGCAATTTCTTTTCTAGCCAATTGAATTCCATGGAAAAAATCACGTGTGTTTGATTGTATTTATTTTTAGCTGGATCTTTCCATGCAATGAGGACACATTTTCTTTGGTGTTGGATTGCCACATTTTACCTATAATTAATTGAACTTTTTGCCTTTGAAAGTTTTCCAATTTTGTTCTTGCATACATAAGAAACGTGCATGAGAATTTCTCTTTGAAATACGTATATAAATACAATGGTTTAGGGAGGATTCTATTTCAGGTTGTGAAACTAAGGAAGTTAATTGGCCAGAGTAGCTAATAAAAGGTAGGAAATGTTGTGGTACAAGATGGAAATTTTGATTGGAATAAAGATAAAGTTTAGGAAGAAAACTGAAAAATGCTTATGAGATTGTCTGGGCTCAAGTTGTCACAGCTTTTGTTTTAATCTCATCATTATGCTATACTTCCCAAACATTATACTATTACAACTTCTTCACCATGGGAATAATAACTACATTTAGCAAATGTAAGATCACAGATATTTGAGGAAAGACCACACAATTGATTGAACACCCAAGTACTTAGGACCAATACCCTGCTGTAAAACCCAAAATAGATTAATCACTATGATACCAATTGTAAAATCCTAGTGTCTGTGCAGTACTGCACTAGTTCCTAGAGGGAGGTGAACATGATAAACCAATCTCTTTCTACAAATTTGCTCAATTTTAAAACTCAAAATTAGAGAGCGAGACAAGTACCAACTTTATTTGGGAACCCCTTCCAAGTGATTCACAAATAAACTGCAAAAAAAATAGTAGATTTCATTGGAAACATGTTGGTAACTCCTATGCCTTCTTGGCTATCGGAATCAAATCCAATTTTGCCTCCTCCCTTTGATAGAAACTCCTGGTCTCTCAGTGAGTACCTTTTACACCTCCCCTGGTCTTGAAGATAAAGTTAAAACATATGAAAACAGTGTATACAAGCAAGAGAAAAAACTTGTGGGTCGATATGCTTAGAAACATTTGGATTTAATTTTTTTAGGGATCAAGCACATATTTGTAGTGTTTGCACGAGAACTCGCACAAACTTTGTGATACAATTCCCTAAAAACTTCCAAACAATCCCCTTTAATGTAATCTTAATTTTTTTTCAGCACTAACACTGTAAATTCATGGCTTCCCATTCTCCCATGAGAATAATTTCCTCTTCGTCAGAAGTCTTTCCTTCTATCTCTGCACAGTTGTTGAACTCCAAACCACGCGTTCGACAAGAAAACTACCCCCCCTCAATTCCACTGTTCAACTCCAAAAGAACCCAAGAATTTCCCTACAATCTCATTTTGAATTTCAGAGTTGTCAGACTTGTATTTATCAGTTTATTCGTTAACTTGTTAGATGAGAGAACTTTAAATTTTATTCTAATTAATACTAAAACAACTTTATTCCAATCCCATAAACGCCCACGTACCATCTTAGATGGCTGATGAAACCTTCCACAGGGCCTGAGCTGTCCTGGTGCCAGCTATCAACCATTCTAGGGTGAATAACATTACAGATGTTCACAGCAATGGTTTTTTCTCCCTGATAAATGTTTAGTTGGCGATGGTTAAAAGGTTCAACTCATCATTTACTACTACTTTTCTTAGCATGTTTGTAATTCCATCACCCTTGACATCCTTTATGACAATTTAATAAGTCCGTAGTTTTAATACAAATCATTCAACATAACTACAATAGTCTAAAATCGAAAGAGTTCAAGTACTACAAGTGCCCATTGATTAAGCATTAGTCTTAGACTTAGGTTACCAGGCCATTAGATTAGACTTGGATAGTGGAGACCCAAGTTAAATAGGGGCTAAGTGATTAGAGTTTCTAGTTCAATCCCATCCTTACTGTGCTACCAACAGAACATGCTATGCTCTAAACAATGTGAAATCTGTCCAAGTGTCACCATCAATAGACAATGGGCATATGACATGAAATGCAATGCTATATACCAAGCATGACATGCCGTGCTTTATACCATGTGAGAGCATACTCTCCTTGTGTCTTGTGAGCATGTTGGCAAGCATGTATGATCGGAAAACTGCGGTTTGCCAATGGACGGATCAATACACGAACAAAATGAGTTCCACAATTCAACTTTAAAAGAACTCAAATTTCAAATCCCAACTGACTGCAAAAAAATAAGACCTATATATACAGGTAAAGCTATAGAAGCTTCCAGCAATATACCCAATAACCTACTAAAGATAATCTTAATTTCCAAAAGAAACTCGTCCTATGAAAAGAAACAAAATATTTAAATAGACTCCTTCCATTATCTAAAACATGAGCTTCCAGTGATGAGTGCACCCCTCTTGTAAGTGAGAGGTCGTGGGTTCGAAATTGTGAGGTGTGTTCACCATGTAATTACATATGGAATTTTCCACCGGAGCTGTGGCATATCTATAGCAAAGACGATTCTTTAGAGAAGAGCTCAGGGACCGTGGAAGATGTAGGCTTGAAACCCATCAGGGATTGTTTCAAATCCTTCTAAGGGACAGTTGAAAGGGGAGGGTTAGCCCCATTGCGTAGCCCATTATTTCTCTTTCCTAATTAAAATTTTGCTCTAGTCCGTGACTAGAGGTTTTCTTTTCTTTTCTTTTTTGTTAAAAATGAAATACTAAAAAGAAAAAGGGAACATTAAAGTGATTGACTAGAGGTTTTTTTTTTCCGCTCTAGTCATTTGGTTCCTCTTTTTTGGTGACCTTAATAGAGCATAAAAGTTATTTTTCTGCATCTTCCCATTCCAACTTTATGTGTTTTCAACAGTGAACTAGAGAAGGTGAGATCGTATCGTCAGAAGATATCAAAATGGCAGGGTCAAGTTTCAGACAGACTACAAGCTTTAAGCCGCTGAACAGGTTATTAAATCTCATTCTTTTTTGACCTTTCTATTATAACCGTCTTTTTATATGGATATTAAATGATAAGAGAATTAGAGACCACTTTTATATCCTTTTGCTTTCTTATGCTCTTCTCGTATCAGGTCGCACGTCTGTAAACAAGGTATGGTCTTGTCTTGTTAAAGTGTAATCTACCATTCTTCCCCCCCCTCCCTCTCCTCTTTCTTCTCACGAACTTGAAGCATTCTTAACCTTTCTATTTGAATCGAGTGGGTGCAATACTGTCCTTTGATGGTAGCAAAATACGGTCATTTAGGGAACTTCCAACATTCTTTTATATTTATGGTAACTCGTGGAAGTAGTAGCCCTCATATTGTTTAGTTATAGAAGGGATGTGAATTTTTATGGTAAAACATCAATGCTGAACGTGAACCCAGTTTTGACTTCTATGCAAAATCAAGCATGCTTATGAAACTCTTTTTTATTATTAGTACTCTATGCTTGCAATATGCTTAATTATGTTCTCCACAGAACATCTTACCCAAGGCACACACTGCAGCAGTTTTGCCAACAATGCCTGCTACTAGAAAAGAGGCAGTACACAAGTTTTTTGGTCCCAGTGGAAGGGGCTCTGTTGTGAGGAGCCAGTCTAACAAAGTCGTAAGCTCAAAACCTACACAAGAATCTAGCACTGGTGATGAAAAGCTGGTTGAAATGATGAATTCTGTGATCGTGGACAGAAGTCCTTCTGTCAAATGGGAAGATATCGGTTAGGAACTGTGAGACATTAAATTTTTCTAGGACCTTTCTTACTTTGGCCCCATTTTATATGAGAAATTGGACTTACCCCTGTTTTCATAATCTTTAGACTTTGTCCCCCTACATTTGGGCGAATCTCGGAGAATTACATAAAAACAGGGGGTTAATTCAAAGGACAACGTTACAAAAATAGACATTGCCCCCCCCCCCCCCCTCTCCCTCACATGCTATGAAGCATAGACTCGACATGCGACACACAACTTTTCCAAATGTAGGATATGACACGTGGGGGGGACACATTCTTAATTAATTAATTATATATATGCAATAAACATTATAAATATTTAAGAATTCAATAAAATGAAACTAGATTGCATTAATAACCCAAATACTCAAAACATGATCACTAAATTGTTTCATAATTAAAGCATCAAAAGCATACATAGACTAAATTGTTCCATAGAATGATAGAAAACAAAAGGGGAATATAAAAAGTGGCTTAGTGCGTCATCCTCAGTTGATGTTGCAGTGAAGAAACACTAGGAGTAGTAGCCATCTAAATCAATTATCAAGTATTCGAGACTATAATTAAATCCAAGTGTCGGAGAGTATCAGAGTGTCCGACAAGTGTCGGGGCCAACACGTGGCCTCCAAGAGAGTGTCCGTGCTTCATAGCTCACACGTGAATAATTTTTTGAGATTTACCTCCATGCAGGGGCAAATGCTATGGTTATGAAGATAGGGGGCAAGTTTAATGTCTCATAAAAAGTTGGGGGGGAAGTTAAAAAAAGGCCCTTTTGTCAATATTTGGTTACTTCGCTTATGATCTTTATACTTCTGTAATAATCATCAGTGATTGTTTACAGCTGGCCTTGAAAAGGCTAAACAAGCCTTGCTGGAAATGGCAATCCTACGAACAAGAAGAGACCTATTTACAGGCCTTCGTAAGCCGGCTCGAGGTAGTGGTTTGAAGAATTTTGCCTTCACCCATCTAAAATTCTACTACTTAAAGAACACTTTCCTGAAATGGTTTCTGGTTTCTATTTTCAGGTTTGCTTCTCTTTGGTCCACCCGGTACTGGGAAGACCATGCTTGCCAAAGCAGTTGCTTCAGAGTCCGAGGCAACTTTTTTTAATGTTTCTGCTTCTACCCTAACGTCTAAATGGGTGTGTCTCTGTCCCTCTATTTCAAATTTACCTCGGTATTGATTGTTACTATGTGGCACTTTCCCCCTTTATTGAAGTTCATGTATGTTCACTGGTTCTGAAATAGGTGGGAGAGGGTGAAAAGCTTGTTCGGAGTCTTTTCATGGTTGCTATTTCCAGGCAGCCATCTGTAATATTCATGGATGAAGTATTGTACTCTCTCTCTCTCTCTCCGAAAACGTTGTTGTCGGGGTTGATTCTACCGGTCACAGTGCTTGTTTTATTTGTAGATTTTCTAGTGACATATGCCATTGGTTGCATGTAAAAATATGCCTCATATTGATTAGGGAAGATTATGAATACAAAGCTTGGATGATTTACTCTCTTGAATTGTTTTTACAAGTTAATTTGTTTCATTTATTTTGTATAGTTACTTGACATGTAAACAATTACTTTTTTTTCAATTCATTTGGTCAGTATGGGATTGCGTATCTAAGGCCTTGTGAAGAGGGTCCGCTGCAAGAGCAAATTTGGTCTTCCCAGTGGGTGGGATGCTATAATCTTGGGCCAATGTTTATTTGCCCTTTGTCCTCTCTTGCACCAAATCAATTCCTCTCCCCCCCCCCCCCCCCCCCCCCCCCCCCCCCCCCCCAACTTTTAGTAAAAGCCTCCATCGACATTTCTCAATGGAACTTCGCACTGGCAGCTGGGTTTCCTATTTCAGGGCATCCACCTCAATGTGATTTTGGCTAGCCTTTTGGTTTTGGTTCATAAATGATGGGGTTTGCATCTCAACCAGTATTTTGATATGGCACGCAATTGTGTTTTTCTCCGGAAAAAGCGCAGCTCCAATACGCTATTTTACGCTAAACTCACGCTATTTTACGCTATTGGCAAATTACTCACGCTATTTGGGAACACCAACTTTAAAAAAAAAAAGGGGAAAAGAAAACCCTAGCTTTATTTCCTCCACCAAATCACGTTTTTCTCCTTCCTTCCGTTCTCTTTTCTTCACCTTTCTTCTGAATGAAGCTGGACAGTGGAAGAACGAAGGATAAGAAGAGAGACGAGACAAGAGAGGAGGTAGCTGGACAGTGGAAGAACGAAGGAGAAGAAAGAGACGAGACGAGAGGAAGGAGGAGGCTGCAAAAGACGAGAGGATATATTTTATGTTTAGGTTTTTGTAAAGGTTAAAATGACTCACGTACCCTTGGTCATATGAAACATTTACAACATTTATTTTCACTCTTTTCTAGTGTAAAGGCCTCTCTTAATGTATTATTTATTAGTATTATCTTATTATAAATAATAATAATAAATATCTATAACTAGTTATTTAAAATAATATTGTGTTTTAATATTTTTATTAATATTCTTTAGTATAATATATATATATATATATATATTTTATTATTATTATTACGCAATTTATTATCCGAATTGCTTACGCTATTAATCAATTAGTGAGTGCTACATAATTCTAGAAGCAAAAAGCAACGCGTTACGCTACCGCAATTTAAAACATTGATCTCAACTAAGGCTGTATCAAAGTGCGATGCAACGCACCGTTGCAATTAAAAACATAGATTTAATGTGATAGCATGCGTTGCTGGCCACCTTTCTTTTATTTTGGTACCCCTTGTGAAGGACTGGTATTTATTATTGAAAAGGATATATAGTAAATAAATATACTCTGGCTATTATTGAAAAGGATATATAGTAAATAAATATACTCTGGCCTTAGAGAAATCATAAAGATATAGAAGTTAGCACAAGGCTTCATTGAGTTTTCTTTTGATTGTTGTTTATTTCACTCTTGTGCCACAACAGTTAATCAACTTCTTTTTTTTTTAAAAAAAAAAATGGTTAACAGATTGAAAGTATTATGTCAACAAGGACATCTAATGAGCATGATGCAAGCAGAAGATTGAAGTCGGAGTTTCTAGTTCAGTTTGATGGTGTGAATTCAAATTCTGATGATTTAGTAATTGTTATTGGTGAGTGTGAATAACTAGTCAATAAAGCTTTAATTTAACTTTTTCAAGTTAGTACATGAATGCTTTTATTCCATTATATTCTACCTAGGGCTCAATATGTATATATCTTAAACTATGTACTATAGCATCTTTCCGTAGAAAGAGGGAGAACTCTTGTAAGTTGATTTTTAGTCCCCCTTCAACGATTGAAAATAGTTGATTGAGATCAAGTAGGAATGCTTTTTGCGGATTCCTCTTTTCATTTGCATGTTTGAGCTGTTTGTGTTTTGTGTGTTAACTATGAGAAGGAGAAAATTATATTCTATATCATTAGAGAGAAGATTACACACTTATATACATGAGACTTCTACAAAGATAAGGAAACTACTACTAATTAGGATTCCTAAATTATCTAACTTCCTAATACAATATTTACAACTTATAACACTCCCCTTCAAGCTGGAGTATAGATATTGATCATGCCCAACTTGTTACAAAAATAATCAACCCGAATCCCATTTAAGGCTTTCGTGAAGAGATTACTCAATTGCTCTCAAGTCTTCACATATCCTGTGGAAATTAAGCCTTGCTGGATCTTTTCGCGGACAAAATGGCAATCGAGTTCAATATGGTTTGTTCGTTCATGAAACACGGGATTAGACGTAATATGTATTGCAGCTTGATTATCACACCAAAATTTAGCCGGTACCGAAGTCTTAATCCATACTTCATTTATGAGTTGACATATCCACATTATTTCACACACAGACTGGGCCATAGCTCTATATTCTGATTCTGCATTGGATCGTGACACAATATTTTGCTTCTTACTTTTTCATGAGACCAAATTTCCTCCAACAAAGACACAATAGCCTGATGTTGATTTTCTATCCACTTTGGAACCTGCCCAATCTACATCTGAAAAACTTTCAATACGAGTGTGTCCATAATTGGCGTATAAGATACCACGTCCAGGTGCTCCTTTCAGGTAACACAAAATTTGTTCTAACACTTCCCAATGATGAATTGTTGGGGACGACATAAACTGGCTCACCACACTGACAGAATACGCAATATCCGGGCGAGTCACTGTAAGATAGTTCAACTTCTCTACCAATCTTCTATATTTCTCAGGATCCTCGAATAGTTTACCATCTTTTGTCAATTACACACTAGGAATCATTGGAGTACTACACGACTTTGCCCCCAATTTTCCTGTCTCAGCTAATAAGTAAAGAACATATTTCATCTGAGATAGAAAAATACCCTTTTTACTCCTTGTGACTTCGACATCCAAAAAGTATTTTAGCATCCCTAAGTCCTTTGTATGAAATTGAGCATGAAGGAAGGACTTAAGAGGAGATTCCCGTAGTATCACTCCCAGTAATGACAATGTCATCTACGTACAAAACCAACAAAATGATGCTTGACTCAGATTGTTTGTAAAACACATAGTGGTCAGACTTATTTTTCGCCATGCCAAACGTCTCACTAGCCTAACTAAATTTTTCAAACCAAGCACGAGGACTATGTTTCAAGCCATACAAAGATTTACGAAGATGACAAACTTTTCCATACTCCCCCTGAGTAACAAACCCAGGATGTTGCTCCATATAGACCTCCTCCTGAAGATCACCATAAAGAAAAGCATTCTTGATGTCTAGCTGATGCAGAGGCCAATGATGAGTAGCTGCCAAATATATAAATAGCCTGACAGATGTTAATTTAGCAATAAGAGAAAAAGTATCAGAATAATCAACGCCATATGTCTGAGCATAACCCTTAGCAACAAGGCGGGCTTTTAAACGAGCAGCAGACCCATCAGGATTGACTTTGACGGTAAACACCCATTTGTATTCGATAGCCTGTTTTCCTGCAGGCAAAGTGACCAAGTCCCATGTACCATTATTGTCTAAAGCATCCATTTCCTCTATCATTGCATTACGCCATCCAGGATGTGATATAGCCTCATTAACAGTTTTAGGAACAGATATAGAATCAAGAGATGCAATGAATGAACAAGATGAATGTGATAAGTGATCATAAGAGATACAAGACGAAACAGGATAAGTACATTGGTGTTTACCTTTGTGTAAAGCAATAGGAAGATCATCACTCGTCACGGAATCTGATGATGAAGAAGAAGCTTGTAACAACCCGCCTAAATAAGCAGGTGTTAACGGATGCTGTATAAAATTAACAGCAGAAAAGTAAGAAAAATCTAACAAAATTTTGGCATGAAGTATCCATAAATATAAGAAAACCCACCTAGTTCAATAAACCATAACAACATAAGGGTATGGAATACAACACCATCTGATAAAAATCAAACCTTAGTAATCCAACATACAAAATACATAACAAGGTTAAACTACAAACCGAAATCTAAGTTACGAAAGATGTCTAATACTATGATTCTAACATAATCATCTACAAACTAGGAACGAAATACAACCAAGTTTCACAACAATAATACATATTTCCAAAAATGATACAAGGTTCCCAAACTAAATATTAAAAATACTACAAACTCACAACATAACTAAAATAACAACTAAATCCATAAGAAACATCAGAGGCGACTCTAAGAAGCACTCGGACCTGAGCCACGACCTCTACCCGAAACACGAAGTGTACCTGAAAGATAAATGAGGGAATAAGCCACAACTGGCCCAGTGGGAACTATAGGGAAAGAGAAATACAATGCATGGGTGTGAATCAATAAAAGATTTGCCACATTAAACTTGTTATCAAAAAAATTAGCCAATTTTTGCCATTTATAAAAGAAATCCATTTATTATATGCCAAGTGCAACAATTGTTATCCACGTGAGACTCTCACGATAACTGCTCACACGTCCATCCAACTCCTCATCCTCCTCGACTTAATACCGGTACTAGACGGATTATGACACTCATATAGGCACCCCACCTTACCATGGGTCAGTGCACTGGTAACCAGATTTCTACCACCCCATTTTATCATGGGTCTGTGCAATAATATCAACTTAAGCATTTCTATACCGATACTTATCTGGTTCCAACTGTAGGTCGAAAAATACCCTAAGGGGGGGGGGTGAATAGGGGTTTCAAAACTAAATGCGAAATTTAAAATTTTTTCAAAAAACGTTTAAGTAAAACAAATTTGCTAAACAAATTTATCAAGGAATAGAAGCACATAAACAAATAAACAAACAATCCCAAGAGCAAACAATTAAGCAATAGCAAAACAATCAATAATAAAGAGATTGAGTAAGAAAGATTGAACCGATTTGAAGTCCAAGGCTTTTTGTCCACATGGTTTTGGTTTACCAAACCATAATCCGCGCTCGGTTAGTTCCCCGAGAATTTCCACTAATCTCAATCTCCTTCCGGGTGAAGATCAAACCACTACAAGTGTGTCCTCTCACACACTCTTTACAAATATTTCTTGACCACAATATTCTCACAAGACACTCTCTTGCTAACCTTGTGAAATTTACCTTTCACAAAAACTAAACAAGAATTAACCTTCTTGTTTTTCCTATGAGATTTACCTCTCACAATTTGAATATAAAAGTTTGGTGATTCACACCAATTTACAATACCTCTCTCAAGTGTGTAAAGAATACAATTTGAGGCTCACACTAGAGTTATCCTATTTGATCAAGAAGATATAGCTCAAATGATAATGATTGATCAAAAACAATTTCTTGAATCTTTAGATATTGAAGATATATGAAGTATGAAGTATAAGAATGATTCAAGGTGTTCAAAATGTGTCTTAGATAGTGTATATATAGTCCCAAAAGTGATATAGCTGTTCTAGAGGTTTGGTAAAAGTTTGGTACCAAAAATAGTAAAAAATCAGAAATTCAACGGCTATATTTTGGAGCATCAGTCGACTGATGGGGCCTTAGTCGACTGAGGACAAGCCATCAGTCGACTGATGGACCAGACGGCTCATCAGGCCAAAAAGCCAAAAATCCCAATTTTTGCACTTTTGCATTTAAGCTCCGAAATCAATTCTAATGCTTTGGGGACCTTAAAAATAAGTTCCTAAGACACTTATTTTAGGGAAAAATCAAAATAATGATTGTTTGAATTTAATATGAATTTATTTCAAAATCGGTTTTTGCTAAAATGATGTTTTGAAATGATTTTCGATTCAAACTGATTTTGATCAATCTAAGAATGATGTATAAACATGTTTAAGCTATATAATCAATCAATTAAGAAACTTTACATTAATCCTAAGCAAACACTCAAATACCAAATAGGTGAGTCTTCGAATGCTTCGATTTGTTTCTTCAAATTGATTCTTCCTTTGAAGCTTTTCCCTTGAAACTTTGGCATATGATCCTTGATCTTTATCTCCATGGATTTGCATTATGATGAGATTGATCTTCTTGCTAGTCCAATGATTCGTTGACTTGATCGGATATAGATTGAATGATCCTTATCAAGTGGCATGCTTTCTTGATTTTCCAAGTAATAAAACTATAATCTTAAATCAAGAACATGTTAAATTACACATGATTAAATTATTTATATTATCAAAATAAGATTAAGACATTTAGGTCAACAATCTCCCCCTTTTTGATGATGACAATAAATTAATGTGTGTTTTCAATAACAAGCATAAATAGCATATGAATAAATGATATATGCTCCCCCTCAATTTATGCATAGATAAAATAAATGATTTGTAAAAAGCATTGCAAATATTTGAGATAGTTTTAAAACCAATAAAACAATTTTGATCTCAAATAAGGTTTTCAAAAGAAAATAATTATCAATGTTAAAGACATAAAGCATTTAAAGTCTTACCAACATTGATTACTACCAACACACATTTTCTCCCCTTATGGCAACATCAAAAAGGGATCAAGGCCACGGAGAGAAAATGGTAGACGTCATGTGTGCTTCATCGATGAGGCAAGGATTTGTATGCCCTTCCATCTTTTGCCATAAGGCAAAGGTCGGCCGTTTCTTCATCACTTGACTCAATATCGGATTCGTCTTCATCCGATTCGCTTGAATGCCCTTTGAGAGCATCTTTCAACCTCTTATACAATTCTTCCTTCTTTGCTCTTTTCTCCTTTTTTCTAACCGGACAATTCGTCTTGTGGTGTCCTGGTTCATGACAATGGAAGTATTTCCTTTCCTCATTGTCAACTTTAGGATGAGTTGATCTATCTTTTACGTTCTTTGAGGATGAATGATAGTTATTGAGCTTCCCTTGAAAGAATTTCTTCTTTGCTAGGAATTTTTAAAATTTCCTAGAGATGAGGGCTATGTCTCCATCTCCTTTTCCACCTTTTTCTTCATTTGGCTTTAGAGCGAATATTGTCATAGGATTTGCTCTCCCTTCTCCTTCTTCTCTTGCCAATTCCTTCTCATGGGTTTTGAGAGATCCCAATAGCTCATCCATTCTAATAGTTTTAATATTCTTAGCTTCTTGAATTGCCGTCACATTAGGCCTCCACATCTTGGGAAGAATCCTAAGCACTTTTCTAATCTTCTCTTCATTTGAATAAACCTTGCCAAGAAGGTCCAAAGCATTAGTGAGAATAGAAAATCGACTATACATGAAAGCAAGTGATTCGTAAGGCTCCATCTTAAATAATTCATAATCATGGACAAGTATATTAATGTTGTCCTCATTGACTTGGGAGGTTCCTTCATGGGCAACCTCAAGTTTGTCCCAAATCTCTTTTGCGATTTTGCAACAAGAGATTTTGTTATATTCATCCATACTTAATGCACAATGTAAAGAATTTAAAGCTTTGGCATTGTATTGGATTTTTCTAATATCATGCTTATTGTACTCGGATATTGACTTAGGGATAATGTTTCCCCTTTCGTCGGTTTTTGTGATCTCATAAGGTCCAACAAGTGTGACATTTCATTGTTCAAAATCATTTGCTTGTAAAAATGTACACATGCGATTTTTTCAATAGCTATAGTTTTTGCCATCAAACAATGGTGGCCTATAAATAGAAGCACCTTCAGAAATGCTGGTTCCTTGATAATAAGACATGATCGAGGACTCTTAGATTGTGAAATCAAAAACAAGAGTACAACCTCTGATACCAATTGTAGGTCGGAAAATACCCTAGAGGGGGGGTGAATAAGGTTTTCAAAACTAAATGCGGAATTTAAAAACTTTTCGAAAAACGTTCAAGTAAAACAAATTTGCTAAACAAATTTATCAAGGAATGGAAGCACATAAACAAATAAACAAACAATCCCAAGAGCAAACAATTAAGCAATAGCAAAACAATTAATAATAAAGAGATTGAGTAAGAAAGATTGAACCGATTTGAAATTCAAGGCTTTTTGTCCACATGGTTTTGGTTTACCAAACCATAATCCGCGCTCGGTTAGTTCCCCGAGAATTTCCACTAATCTCAATCTCCTTCCGGGTGAAGATCAAACCACTACAAGTGTGTCCTCTCACACACTCTTTACAAATATTTCTTGACCACAATATTCTCACAAGACACTCTCTTGCTAACCTTGTGAAATTTACCTTTCACAAAAACTAAACAAGAATTAACCTTCTTGTTTTTCCTATGAGATTTACCTCTCACAATTTGAATATAAAAGTTTGGTGATTCACACCAATTTACAATACCTCTCTCAAGTGTGTAAAGAATACAATTTGAGGCTCACACTAGAGTTATCCTATTTGATCAAGAAGATATAACTCAAATGATAATGATTGATCAAAAACAATTTCTTGAATCTTTAGATATTGAAGATATATGAAGTATGAAGTATAAGAATGATTCAAGGTGTTCAAAATGTGTCTTAGATAGTGTATATATAGTCCCAAAAGTGATATAGCCGTTCTAGAGGTTTGGTAAAAGTTTGGTACCAAAAATAGTAAAAAATCAGAAATCCAACGACTATATTCTGGAGCATCAGTCGACTAAGCAAAACCATCAATCGACTGATGGGGCCTTAGTCGACTGAGGACAAGCCATCAGTCGACTGATGGACCAGACTGCCCATCAGGCCAAAAGGCCAAAAATCCCAATTTTTGCACTTTTGCATTTAAGCTCCGAAATCAATTCTAATGCTTTGGGGACCTTAAAAATAAGTTCATAAGACACCTATTTTAGGGAAAACTCAAAATAATGATCGTTTGAATTTAGTATGAATTTATTTCAAAACTGGTTTTTGCTAAAATGATGTTTTGAAATGATTTTCGATTCAAACTGATTTTGATCAATCTAAGAATGATGTATGAACAAGCTATATAATCAATCAATTAAGGAACTTTACATTAATCCTAAGCAAACACTCAAATACCAAATAGGTGAGTCTTCGAATGCTTCGATTTGTTTCTTCAAATTGATTCTTCCTTTGAAGCTTTTCCCTTGAAGCTTTGGCATATGATCCTTGATCTTTATCTGCATGGATTTGCATTGTGATGAGATTGATCTTCTTGCTAGTCCAATGCTTCGTTGACTTGATCGAATATAGATTGAATGATCCTTATCAAGTGGCATGCTTTCTTGATTTTTCAAGTAATAAAACTATAATCTTAAATCATGAACATGTTTAATTACACATGATTAAATTATTGTTATTATCAAAATAAGATTAAGACCTTTAGATCAACACCAACAACCTCGTTATCTCACCGCGATTAATAAATTTGCCAAAAACATTTTTAAGAGGTTGTATTATGTGATCATAGCTTCAACCAATTAATAATCATGGTTCTATATGTATTCAACATGAATCATAATGCCATTTGATTAAAAACAATAATGTATACAATACCGTAAGCGAAACATTGAGAAAAATCACTAGGAAATTGAGAATCAATTCCAAGTATTGAGTACATGTCTAGTAACCAACTAAAAATGAATTAAAAAGGGTTTATTTTCCTGGAAATTTATTAATTTAAGTAAAATTAGGAGGTATTAGACATGCGTCATGTTGCTTCTAACTATTTAAGTACCAAATTCTCAAATAAGAACACAATTATTAACATGCAGGACAATCAGTCCTCATATACATCAATTACAACCAATATATCATCGATAACAAAGCTAAAAGGGCTAATTCTATGGCTACAACACATGCATGAAGAGAAACTCTGAATTTGGTACCGAAATCTAGTGATTTCAACTTAAATTAATTCAAAACTTTTAATAATTTAGGAAAAGAGGGGAGTTCCCACCTAAATAGCTAGAAGAACAGGGGTTTATGGCCTGGCTGAGCTCTAGAGACCCTCCACTACGCACATGCAAGCCTGGAAATGAGATAAGAGCGCGAAGAAGATGAAGATTCTGCACTTTCGGATGAGAAGCTTGAGTTTTAAGCTATGAATCTCCAATGATACACCAAGAATCACCCTCTCTCTCTAGAAAAGACCTGAGGTCTCTCACCCTCGAAACTGAGCTGTAATGGTGGAGAAATGGGTTTAAAAAGGTTTAAATCGAAAGCAAGGCGTTAAAAACGAGGCTATGGGGTTACCCATTGTAATTTGGCCGTAACTTTTTGCTCGGAACTCTGATCGGGATGATCTTTATATCAACGGAAAGGTAATGAAAATCTCTACAACTTTGTAGAAGGATGTTCCACGCAATTATGGATAGATTAATACCATAATTGCGTCGAAGTCAGCGCCGTACCGAAATGCTGCAGAATTTGATAGAAGCAATTTTTTGTCAATCGGCTGACTTCGAGCTCAGTTTTGGCCAACGAGGAGCGTGAGTTAGATTTTGGTCAAAACACGAAAATTGTAGGGGTGAATATGGTGAAACTACAGGAGTTCACAGAGTAGGATTTGGATAAAAATAGAAAAAGTTACGAGTGACTAAGTTGACTGAAAATCAACTGATAATCAAAAATTTTGGGTTCGAAAAAATGCCACTTTAATACTCGATTCAATTCTGATAGTGAGGAAACTTTTCAGAATATTCTTAAATATATAATAGGACACTATAGAAGCGACGAAGTAAATTTTTGGATCTCCTAAAAATTTTTAAGAAAGTGTTCGAGCTTAAAATAATAAGGATTTGAGTGTTAAACTAAAAAAAATGAACTAAATCAAATGTAATTAAAACATGGGATATTACAAAGCTAGTGGAAGACATGGATTAGGATGTCGCCGTCTGGAGTAGACTTGATGGATGGGAGGTCTGACTAGCGCTGGTTCAGCAATGGGTTTAGGGAACATGATCCTATATACTAATAAATCATCATCCTCCCCCTGACTTTCGGAAGTGGAAGAAGGAAAATATGGTGTTTCTTCCACGAATGTAACATTAGTTGACACAAGGTACTTATTCAAACTAGGGTGTTGACTTGAAAGTCATTAATCTTGTTTTGATAATAACAATAAACTTAATCTTGTGTAATTTAACTAAGTTGATGTTTTAAGTTATAGCCACAACAAAATTGATCACACGTGGACTGAATCAAGAGCCGGAATCAAGATCATTCATCTACAAAGCATTGCTTTCAAAGTATTGCATCTTACACAACTCTTGTCAACACATCCTCAATTAGATTTCTAAAGTACAATGAGCCAAGGAAGAAAAGAAACGAAGAATCAAACAAAGCCCTCGAAGACTCGTTATTGCATATGTGAGTGAGTGGTTTAGTTTCCTTGTAAAGATTCTCATTTGATCATCATAGCTCATACAATATTTCAATATTATAAGATTGATCAAATCAAAAAGTTGAATCAAGTTTCCTTTAGAAAATCTTATTTTTGGGAAAAACCGTTTTGGAACAAATTCTTTTTAAATATTAAACAAACTCATTTAGGAGCTCTTTTTGTTATAGAAGTCTTAGATACTCATATTTAAGTATACCCTTGCTTCAAAATTGATTTTTGAGCTAATTTGCAAAAGTATGAAAAATGGGATTTTTGGTCAAACTGGCAGCAGACCAGAGGAGACCATCAGTCGACTGATGAGCTTTGCTCAGTCGACTGATGGCCACTCAGTCGATTGATGAGCTTTACTCAATCGATTGATGGCCCAAAAACTAGCCGTTGGAGTTTTGATTTTTTACCATTTTTGGTACCAAACTTTTACCAACTCCCTCCAAACGGCCATGTGTTGTCTTAGACTATATATACACCTTCTAAGACTTATTTAAAGACACTTGAATTATTTTTATACTATTCTCTTCATGTAGATTCATTTTCAAAGATTCAAGAACATTGCTTTTAATCAATCATCTTTATATTGAGCTATATTCTATTGATCAAATTTGATATCTCTTAGTGTGAGCCTAAGTTGTAATCTTCATACACTATTGAGCTATTGTACATTGGTGTTAGTCACCAAATCATTTCTTTCAAACATTAAGAGAGGTTTATCTCTTAAGATAGCAAGAGAGAATTCTTGTGTGAGTATTGAGAGAATTTCAATACTTGTAAGAGTGTGTGAGAAAGATACACTTGTAGAGGTTTGATCTTCACCCGGAAGGAGATCGGTTATAGTGGAATTTCTCGGGGTACTAACCGAGCGCGGAGTAGGGGCTAACAAGCCAAACCGTGTGGACAAAAAGTCATCGACTTTGATCGGTTTAATCTTTCTATCCCTTGAACTCTTATATTGTATTATTTGCACCTTGTGATTGAATTTATCTTTATTTCTTGTTGCTTGATTGATTTAGACATCGAATATTTTTAAATTGATTTTAAAAATCCCACTAAGTTTTAAAAACCCTATTCACCCCCTCTAGGGTATTTTCCGACCTACATAGGGCAATAACATCTGTATCCTTTCTAAAAACAAGAATACCCAAGAAAAACACACTTCAAAGACTTGGGGTCTAACTTAGTAACATGTGGACGAGCATCTCGAACAAAGCGAATACTTCCAAATATTATGGGTTCAATAGGAAACAATGATTTATTTGGAAAGAGAACACTATAAGGAGTCTTACCATGAAGAACAGAGGAAGGCATTCAATTAATGAGAAAGCATGCTGTGAAAACTGCATCAGCCCAAAAAGGTTTTGGAACATTTATTTGGAATAATAGGGCTCTTACAGTTTCAAGAAGATGTCTGTTCTTCCGTTTTGCTACTCATTTTGGGATGGAGTATCAACACAAGAAGTTTGATGAAGAATACCGTTCTGAATAATGTAAGTCTGAAAAGACGAAAATAAATATTATTTGGCATTATCACTGCGCAATATATGGACAGAAGTAGCAAACTGAGTTTTAATCTCAGCACAAAACGCACAAAAATGTGAAAACAATTCAGAACGACTTTTCATTAAATATAACCAAGTTGTACAAGAATAATCATTAACAAAAGTAACAAAATACTTAAACCCAGTTTTTGACATAACAGGACATGGACCCCAAACATCAGAATGAACTAATTCAAACGGAGCACTTGCTCTCTTATTAACTTTCGGGCTAAGACTACTACGGTGATGTTTGACAAATTGACACGACTCACAATTTAATGAGGACACCTTATTAAACTGAGGACACAACTCCTTAAGCAGAGGAAGAGAAGGGTGACTGAGCCTACAATGAGCCTTGAAAGCAGATGTGACACCCGAACATGCAATGGATTTAGGTATCGATGTGTCAAGGATGTAGAGGCCTTCCGATTCATGTCCTTTACCAATAATCTTCTTCGTCATAAGATCCTAAAACAAGCAATAATCAGAAAAAAATTAGATTCAACAATTAAGTGTACGAGTAAACTGGCTTACATAAATTAGATTAAAGGACAATTGAGATAAATGTAGAACATATGATAAGTGAAGCAAAGGGGTTGAGGTGATTGTTCCAGATCCCAGAACGGAAGAGGATGTTCCATCTGCTAAAGTAACATTGGAAGGGGATATATGTGACTGAAAGGTAGAAAAAAGGCTAGAATTACCTGTCATATAATTTGTGGCACCAGAATCAATGACCCATTTGGATGATGAGGAAACAAGGCATGTATTTGGTTTACCTGAATTAGCAATTGCAATGACAGAGGTGACTGGAGTGGATGAAAACTTTAGAGATTCTTGGTACTTAGAAAACTTAGCAAACTCATCTGCAGGGATAAGGACTGATTTTTCAACCATCTCATTGGTGGATGCAACATGGGCCGAGTGAGCTCTCTGAGTCTTGTACCAAAGCTTCCTACAATCCCTCATCAAATGTCTTGGAGTATGACAGTAATGACATACGATCCCTCCAGAGCCTTGTCCCCGAGTCACACTCCCTCCTAAATCATGTGCGCGAGGATTAAAACTATTACCGTTTGATCCGCCTTCGTGATTGCCTACCTGATATTGTGATCGCTCAAGTTCTGACTTATTATTTTTACTAACCAGAGCACTATTAAATGAAACATGTGAAGTCTGAACTTGTGGAGCCCCCTCTGTGCGAAGAACTCTACTATACACTTCCTGTAAGGATGGGATCTCAGGACTAGAAAGAATTTGATTCTTAGCAGTTTCAAATTCAACCGGAAGACCAGCTAGAAAACTCATGATAGCCATCTGCTCTCTTTGACTTTGCTGAACTTTGACATTAGGGCTATACGGCAATAGCATATTAAGTTCTTCATACGTTTTATTAAAATCCATAAAATAACTCATAATCGACCTATCCTGCTTTTTTGCACGATAAAAAGCTTTGCACACATCATAAATACGAGAAATATTCCCTTTTCCAGAATATAAAAATTTCAGATAATCCATTAACTCTTTAACCAACTCACAATGGTTAATTAAACTAATCACATTGCTGTCAATCGAATTCCGAATTTGTAAAAATAACCGAGCATTCTCCCTTAGCCACGTCTTTCTCGATTCATCTGAAGGTGGATCACTAGTCATATGATCATCCTTATCGATACTACGCAAGTAAATTCAAATGGTTTTACTCCAATCAAGATAGTTGGAGCCATTAAGTTTATGTTCAGTAATCTTTGACATTACAGAAACCACATCAGAAATAACTGCCGCCTTTTGCTCCAACATACTTAAATAACTTTATAGCAAGAACCAAAATTATGACAAATAGATTATGTCACAAAACAGCATATAAAACATAAACGAGGCAGTAAACAGTAGCAAATTAGAGACAAAACAATACCGGAATGCGTTGTACACGCTAGAAGTAGAAATTAAGCCATACAAATCACAAATAAACTGAGCAAACCAATGAATAAGTCACAGGCAGACTTGAAACCAAGAAACGAGCAACTGAGTGGTGCAGGAATAACTCCAAGAGTCAAACGGGTGCGGTGCGAATCAACCCAAACCAATCACGAATCAACAATTGCAAAGCACAAAACACGAACAAGCAGTCTCTGGACAGATTTTAAAGTCTGGAAACATAGTTATCTCATATTCGGTATGCACAGAACAATACGAGGAAGGCTAAACTTGATCCAAACTCAGATCTACACCAAACAGTGAGGAACCGACCCAAACCAAACATATATATGTGATGTAAACAGTGAGAAGAGGCCAACGACGGTGGCTGGAGGTCAATCACAGGATGCGTGCGCTTCCACGCGCTGGCGCATGAGGTCGCTGGCAAAATGTTGCAGTGGTGCATGAGGGACACGCGCGTGGTTTTCCGACGCCAAATTCTGGGCGAGTTGTGAACGGTGGTTGACGATCCTCCCTAGGCCGGAGGTGAGATTAAACGAGCACTATGAAGTGCTAAACACAAAATTGAAAGTGAAAACCCTAACCAAACCTAGTCTGCCGTCAACTAGCAGACATACACTTTGGATGAAAAAAAAAACCTATTGCTCTGATACCATGTTAATTATGAGAACGAGAAAATTATATTCTATATTATTAGAGAGAAGATAACACACTTATTATAAGGAAACTACTATTAATTAGGATTCCTAAATTATCTAACTTCCTAATACAATATTTACAACTTATAACAGTGTCTCTATAAGGTTATTATCTGAAAATGCTTTTATTAGTTAAACTCAACAACGCCTGTAAATTTGCACAATTTTACAGCGACTGTCTATATGAGGCTACATATGAAAATGCAATTTTTAGTTAATTTTTTACGGTGACTCTGTTCAAATGTGGCTACATATGAAAAATGCAATCATTAGTTAAACTCGAGGAAAAAGAGATATCTAAGAAAATTTCAAGATGGCTCTAAGAAACCAAAGCATTTTATTAGTGTGTTTTTACAGTGGTCCTTTTATTTTAATACCTGCGGTTATGTTTATGCGGGTGCAACTAATAAGCCGCAAGAATTGGATGATGCAGTTCTTAGAAGATTGGTTAGTATTTTGGTGCATTAATTTACTGAAACTTTGTTCCTAGGAAAGTAAAAGTACGAATTGCTGATAAAAATTACTTCAAGTGATGCATTTCTCATGAATCATCTTCGATTTAGTATTTTAAGGAGCTTTGTTTTTAGCGTTTTACTCATTGAGACATTGACCTATCAAAAAGAGAAAAAGTTTATGCATGGTGATATCATTGTTTCTTGCTAAAACCAATTTTCCTTTTTCTTTCAGCAACTGGACGATGCATACTTAAATATCCTTGTAGTATTAATAGTTGTTCTTTTCTTGATTTCTAACACACAGGAATGGATTTTATGGTGACACATACAATTTATAATGTAAAAAAATTCATCTTAAGATTTTTGTTTAAACAAGTGATGTGGTTTACTTTTGTTAAATACAGGTGAAGAGAATATAATTTATACAACACAAATGATTTCAAGTAAAATTTGGTGTAAATTCATCTTAAGTAACCCATGCCAAAGGCACTTCAACCATTCCAAAAAGCATCTTAAATCTCAGCCACACAATCTTTAAACATTTTTAAGATTAAATTGCCCCCATAGAGATTTTGTGAGTGACGTTTGATTAAATTTCATCACTTTGAAATTACAAAATTAATTGTTTGAAAAAAGAGAACAATAGAGTGGACAGATTTGTAAAATAAATCCTAAGAGAACAAAGTTGCAGAACAAAAGCACCCTACCAAAACCGCAACCAAAAGCCCAACTATAAGTCTAACTCAAACGAAGTCAGGCCTATACTACAACAAATGCCTGCCATGCTACTTAAACAGTCACCACCACCATATTGTTGTTAAGTTTCTTTGAATGCTTAGAGTTCAAAAAGATGCTACAAATTTAATCCTTTTTCCGAAAAGGATTCTTTATCACTTTTCTCATCTCCGATTGATTGCAAAGTTGGAAAAACAATTTAATTTTATGAGATGTTGGAAAAAGAGACGAGTGTTTTGGTGAGATGTTTCCCCATCTGCATTTTCATGTAAAGTTTTTCTTACGCCCAAAGAATTGGATTCCATGAAAAACTGACAAAGTAATAGAACAACTCACCAACTCACTCATCTCATTTTCCAACAGCTAATAAAATTATTTGGTTTTTCAATTATTTTCCAATTCAATCAAACGCGTCCTTAGGGTCTTTAATAACCAGGAAGTAAGAGATTATGCATTAAGATTGTGCATCTCTGACTCCACTTTTGAATTGGCAAACAAGATTTTCAAAGTAACAGTTGTTTCTTGCTACATCTAGTGAGACTTTTGGAAGAGACAGAAGGTAAGATAATTCTCTGTAGTATTAGCTTTTGGAATAGCATGTTAGAGCATCCACAGCGGAGCTCTTAAAATTTAGGCCAAATTTAGCATTTCAATAGTTAAATTTTAAAGCAGAACACGGCAGGTAGGCTAAGAAATATAGTGATATGAATGAAGCTCACTCGTATATATTTTGTGTGAAAAAAAAAATGGTCATACAAATGAAGCTCACTCGTATGAGCTTGGAAAAGATATGGCTTCATACGAAATAGCCACTCGTATGACTCATACGAGGGACCCACATTTGTATAACTTTTTTTTTTAAATTTTTGTACGAGTGAGCTGAATTCGTACGAGTGATACGAGTGACACACATTCGTATGACTAAAATTTAGTATTGTAGTAAATTTACTCGTTCTCTACCCTACCTGCTTAAATTCTACCCTACATGTTTGTAGGGTAAATTGATAAATTTACCCTACCCGATGGGGACGCTCTTACAGGATGGAATGATTGGACGAATTTTTAAGTTGGCTAACCACAATGTGCCAAAATATTTTCGACCAATTCAAAAATCATCTGGGAAGATTGTTGTATAACTAGAAATCCTTTTACGGTTACTCTCGTAGGATATTCTGGAAGCGATCTACAAGCCTTGTGCGAGGAAGCGGCAATGATGCCTATTAGAGAGCTTGGTACGAATGTTCTCACTGTCAAGGCTAACCAGGTAGTCCATCTTACAAACTACAAAGTACTATTTTTGGTTTTTGTTGTTGATTCTCTTGTAGTATTAGTTCAAATGGTAAGAGTGAATTGTCACAACACCTAAATTGAAAATACTCACCTGGCCGGTCTTAAATTAAGAGCCTACTTTCTTTCTTGGTAAGTACCAGATTAAGAGTTAGACTACAAAATACCATGATATGCCAACTTCAATCTTTTAGCGTAGTGCAACTATTACAGAGGTAGTCCATCTTACAAGACTACAAAATACCATGATATGCCAACTTCAATCTTTTAGCGTAGTGCAACTATTACAGAGGTAGTCCATCTTACAAACTACAAAGTACTTTTTTATTCTCTTGTAGGTCTTAAATTAAGAGCCTACAAAGTACTATTTTATTCTCTTGTAGTATTAGTTCAAATTGAAAATACTCCTTAAATTAAGAGCTTACTTCCTTTCTTGGTAAGTACCTACAAAATACCATGATATGCCAACTTCAATCTTTTAGCGTAGTGCAACTATTACAGAGCTATAAAGTATCAGTAACTTAATACTGTGGTACTAATAATCAAGTTGTAACAACCTGGGTGGTTTTTCACCCAAACTGGCTTGCCATTTGAGTTCATTGAACCCACATATAAGCTTAGGACCTCTCCAATTCACTTCCAATGTGGGATGCATGGGTTGGTTCATTGTGGTTGGAATTTCAGTTTCTGTATGCTTCCGATTCCAGGTAAGGCAGCTAAGATACGGAGATTTTCAAAAGGCGATGACCAGCCTTCAGAAAAGCAAGTGGGAAGAGCTTGAACACTGGAACCAGGAGTTTTTGCATAATATGGGGCCAAATGGTGACAGAAAAAAGAAAAGAAAAAGACAAATTGTTTGACCCCACATAGCGACCAATGCATTGTTGTCACGTAAGCATGTAATTCTTTTAATGACCCCATGGACTCTTTATTCGCGTGTAAAGATGGTACTTTGGGGTATATTTTTGTAACATATTATAGAGCTTATTATGCACATGCTTGTAGGGAGAATATAAGAGGACAGAATAAATTGGAAAGCATGTAGAGAGGGTTTTCAGGTTGTGGCTTTATTTATTATGATTGTACATTGATCTTACAGAAAAAATAAACTACAGAAATCGTAAAATTTCGTCCACAAGATTGTGAAGCTTTTGAGTTATTTTCCATACTCATCAATTTTACGTGATTGGTTATATAGAGACTAGTTTGCAAGAAAAGTAGAGTGTGGTTTTTGGTTGGTATTGCAAATGAAAAGATTGTTTCATGTAATTTATTGGGAATTGTTATAATGCAAACAATTTTGTCTTCTGTCAAAACAATCAACTTATTAACGACTTGGCATTAGTCATTTTGCCTATTTTTCCTTCCATCTTTTTCAGTACAAACAAATGGCATGTAAAGCAATGAGAAATTAGAGGATTTTTAACTCTTGTAAAATAAACTAATAAAATCATGAAAATTGTTATTAAATAAAATCGAGGAAAACATTGTAATAAGGGTAATCATGTCATATTACAATTTCCTATCAAATCAAAATGTGTAAACCATAAACTTCGGGAATTCATTTTAGCATTATATTATAGGCCTAACGGGTCGTGTACGGGTCGGTTTCGTGTCGGGTTATCGTGTCGGGTAAATTCCACCCGAGACCCGTTTAATAAAGGGGTGAAAAATCATTATATACTTTGAATTAAGACCCGATTCGTAACCCGTTTAAGATCGGTTCATTGTCATATTACAATTTCAATTAAGTAATTTATATATATATTTAAATTATATTCGGATTACGGGTTCAAACGGGTTTACACAACCCGAAACCGACTTGTATATATACCGGGTTGCGGGTTTTATTCGGGTCTGTGTACACGAAAACCGTTTAAAAACTTCGGTCAACCCGAATTCACCCGTTAAGGATTCACCCAAACCCGGTATTCGTGCATTTCGTGTCGTGTTATAAATTGCCGGGCCTAATTGAAATTATGTGACAATTTTATTTCCCATTTTATCCTCGTAAGTTATTTCCTCCCAAAACAAATGAAGGGTAATTCCTCGTAAGTTATTTTCTCCCAAAATTCCAAATAATTTTAATTAGATATAACCCTCCAAAATCACGTCATCCAATCTTCTGTCCATTTATGAAATTTTCATCACATTCTCTATCGCCAGTCACCTCCTCCAGCATCACCTCTAAGTTAATGTACTTTCTTTTCTCTCTCTGATATGCAATTTGTTCATCACAAAAACCTTATCTTCTTACTATTTACTTCAGTTTTGAAAGAAAATAAACTTTCTTACATTTCACATTGTGTTCCTCCTTTAAGGCCTTATCTTTCGATCCAATAAATTTCAAATAAGATTTTAAGGATCTTGATTCACAAATTAAACATTTTGGGGTCAAATGGATGAGTTTTTTTTTGATGAAATATGGTGGAGATATAAATTTTAATTTTGAAATTTGGTAGAAATGATCTCCACTATGTTGTATCAAAAAACCCATCCGTACAACTTTCCAAAACGCTCGATCCTTAAGACTCTTAAGACATTACTTAAAATATATTATATACATATATCTGCACATAACAAGTGTATTTATTATACATACTCATCAACTTCATACTCCACGGTGGTAACTTCTGTTGCTTCTACAACACTTTCATAAATGGTTGGAAGTTGGACGGTCATTAAATTTTTGGAGTTATATCTAATTAAAACTATATTTGGGAGATTTTCTCAAATATCATATATAGTGGGGATTAAGTTAATAAACAACAACAATAAGTTAATAAACAACAAAAACAAAAACAAAAACAAAAACAAAAACAATAATAATAAATTCAAAATACAAAACATATAATGCAATTCTACTTATTCCATTAAGCAATGCCAATCATTCCTAAATACAAAAACACAAATCCTAAAGGCACATATTTCTTTTTGCTCAATAAGCAACTTTTCAACCAAACTATATCCTTTCTCATTTTCTCTGGTAGAGTACAATTTTTTATTTATATTTTTTGTGCTCCATAACATTTTTCTTTCTCTTTTCCGTTTCAACCGAACCGCTTTCATTTTTCAAGAAGTTGAATTAGGCCGGTTTCAGAATTCAAAACCAAAATAAAAAATAAAAAATAGAGAATAAATTGGGCCGGTGGAGCCGGGGATTCCCAAAACCCTGTTAATTTAGATTATAGAAACAAAAAAAGGATTGTGAAAATCTTAGGTGGCGTTTGATAAAATATCTTACAACTGAAACTAAAAACTGAAAACTAAACTAAAAACTAAAAACTGAAACTGAAAAAGTTGTTTATTTACTTCTGAAACTGTATCTGAAAAAATGTTGTTTATTTGAATATAACACATTTGAAAATTAGAAATTTTTTTTAGTATGACAACTTTATCCTTATTAATTTATTTGAATGACATGATTTTAAATATAAATAAAAAGATCATACGAGAATAAAATAGTTATTTCATATAAGGGTGTTTTAAGCTTTTAAATTTAAGCGACAAATTTGCCGAATAATTGTTTTAGATGCAAATTTTCAGATTTAAGTAGTTAGCAACTTAATTTTTTTACCAAACAACCAACCTCTACGCCACTTCAATCCTGAAAACTTTAGTTGAATCAAACAACCCCTAATCAGAGGAGGAGAGTATGCAACTGTGAAAAACAAAACACCCTCAAGAATCAAAATAATTCACCGTCGGCAATGACCAGCGTGCTCCCCAGACTTCCCATTCCTACAACAAAACCACATAATCTCCCCCATTAAATTCCCCCCAATCCCAAATACTATGTTCCTGCCCAAACCCTAACCCTAGCCCTAGTCCCCCAATCGTCTTCATCGAAACCCGCAGAGACTCTGTTTAATTAGATGATGATGGAAACTCAGATGAATCACAATTTCTTTGAGAGACGCACCATTACCAAATCCAAAGCTCCTGCTGTTAAATGGTTCAAGGAATGGTAAATATCTCTCTCTCTCTCGCTTTCTCTCCCCTAGCTCTTTACTTGCATCGTTTTACTTATAATTGTTGATGCTTAAATTTTTGATTGGAAATCTGATTGTGTAATGTATTGGTTCTTTGTTGTTTGCTATTGCCTCAATTGAGCTATATGCGTTATACTTGATTTTTGTTGCACTACTTGCTAGGTTTTTTTTAGTTGAACTGGTGTAGCTTTGTGATCTGGATTGCTTTGTAACTTAAAACTAGTTAAGGTGGATTTAATCAAACGATTTAGTAAAATATTTTATAGTAATTCAAATGCGTATGTATATTTGATACTCTTGATTGGTTTGTTCAGTTGAATTGAATCATGATATGGTTTTGTATTCCTTCCTCTCTTCCAAATTAAGAGTCAGCATTAAACATTGACTTCAACATAATGAGTGGTTTGGATAAAGCTTATACACTATTTTGAAGTTTGATGCATTGATTATGTCCCAAAAACAAAATGCTGTTCCAGTTTGGGATGTCCCCAAAAAAAATACATGACAATTCGTTTGGGATGGATGGACTATCTTACAATTGAGTTACATTATCTATCTGGTAGATTTCAGTGAGTATTACTAATTTCATTTTGCTCTATTAAATTATTTTGAAATTTCCACTACTCTGTTACTTTGTAATAATTATGTGGTTTTTGATGTTAAGGGAACTCATATAAGAATGAATGAATGATAGAAGGAATATAAGATGGGTGAAGAAGAGGAAAAATCAAAAGGATAGATATGACGCTGTAAAGAACAAGCATATCGGTTTCTTTTGGTTGTATTCTTGGTAGGATACTTAGCCACCTATTTAGATAGAAAATTAGAGATTCATGTGTCTCCTGGTCCAAGTCAGGTTCAAGATAACACACTAAACCAAATTACAAATGTGCCAGTTTGAGAAGTACAAGGATTACCAAACTATGCTGGTTTTAAAATAGCAATGATGATGCTTATGAGTTGTCTCTGAGATTACCCTTACTGTCTCATGGTTCCAACAAGGTCAAGCATTGATGTTTTAAGTCAGTAGAGGATAGCAGTCCCCACGAGATTAAGTCACCTATCTGGGAACAGAACAGAGCAAACCAGTTACCCACAATATCAGAAAGGATAAAGATAATCTAAATCATCCGTAATTGGAGCTAAAATTTTGGAATACTGAAGGATGGGTTGAATTGGAAGACAATCTAGATTTAACAGTATGTAAATATTAACTTGGTGCTCAGCTAATTTGACCCTCCAATTGGAGTATTTATATAGAAATATGCAGGGCATAGGTGCTATGTGAACTCTATAGCACGATCCCCTTAAACATATTTATGAAAAAAATATATTGTTTTGTCTCAAATTAAGAGCAACCTGTTTCAAAAAAATAAAATTAAAATTAAGAGCATCGTGTATTTGTATATAGATAGAAAAATGTTGAAGTTGGACATTGTTCAGAGATAATGAAATATATATATATTTTGCTTTTGTTGTTGGCTACTAGTTTTATCTTACATTCTTACCCAAGCATTAAATGGAATTACAATTATGAATCATTTGATTTTCTTATCTATGAAATTCCATTTTATCTGGTGTCACATGATCTAATTACCCATTTAACATATAACCCCATCCCTTGTGGATCTTATATAATGAACGTATTATACGTGCATGTATATATAATTATATACATATATATATATATATAGGTCATATATATAACTTAAATGCATTTAGCTTGCCTGATAGTTAAAGTTAGGTGACCCTAGTTTGATTTTAATATTCGAACTTTAAAATATTGATATAAATGATGGTATAACAATCATAAATTATTTATATTATTGATGCACTAGAGAAATGCCCATGCTTGCACCTTGAACTTCCAATTGATGTACTTCGATGTCACGAGCTAGTTACATTCCCATAATCAGCGCTGTGTATTCTGACATGTTGTTGGAACATGACTCCGACAAAGTGAAGGAATGCGGGATCTTGTTGCCTTAGGGAGTAATAAAGACGATTCCGACGTCTAATGTTGGATGTCCTTTCTCATCTGTTTTTGAGCACTGTCAACGTAGCCCGTAGTTATGCTGAATTATTTATGCCTTCGACACTAGTTAATTCCTCCACCAACAAATATTAGAATGCATTTGACATGTTTGTCCACTATTCTGAGACATGTTAGCGAAGTCATGTTGTGCAAATGGAACTTGTTAGTATGACTTAGGTATTGCTTGTTCAGGATCTCTTGCACTACATGGTTCTGACAGCATGTGATAGCGATACTGAATTGCGTGCATATATGCATCAATGCGTTGCTTTCTCATTTGAAATATCTTGGAGAGCTCTTTTCGAATGTAGAATCTTTGAAAGTATAATACGTGGACAAGGTTCCGGAAATTTATGAAAACATAACACATGATTTTTTGATGTTAGTGCAAACAAGGTGGGAAAAGGTAGAGATGGAGTATGTGAAGTTTGGAGTGGAAAATGAAAAAAAATATATGTTATGAGACCATTGGCATAAAAGTTGCTTGAATCTGAACCATCACTCAGGTTGTTTTGAGAGAGACATTTTCAAAACCTTTTGAGTTATATTATAGTTATGCTTCAGTGTATTGTGTTAAATATTAATCTTGCTAATAATGCTCTTTTTATTGTTTTAGGGTGCCACAAGACGTGGTAGCAACTGGTGGGAAGTGCTTTGTTATGAAATGGGTTACAGGTTAGTTTTTATTTCGTGTAGTGTATTCATCTAAGATTTTTACATTTATATTAGTGCATAAGAGAATGCAGTGTGTAAATACCATCTCGATATTTCGAAATAGTTTGTGGCGCTTTAATTATTTTTGTGCTTTGAGCGGAGTTGTCATTGTAGTGCGTGTGACTTACCGTCTTTTTTCTCCTCTTGCTGTTGTTTCTATTTATGTTTATAGTATTACTATTATTATTGTATCTTCTTATTCTTAGTTTCTTTCTTATTAACTGTGCAAACAAATTTAGACCAACATGTGATTTGCATAGTTAACATGTTCGACATACCACCCTGGAGAAACGTGAAGATCTCTTTAAAGGGTTTATGGGCACCTTCTAGGTTTTCGTTGTGTAGCTCCCATGCCTAGTTGATTACTTGCTGATGAAAACTCAATACTCATAATATAGGTGTGGCATAGAGTAATGGAGAAGTTTCTTTAAAAATACTAACGATTTAGAATTCCTCAATGCTTGATGAATGAAACCATAGGTTTAAAGTGGTAGTTCCCCCAAAGGCCTGCTTGCTTCAAGGTGAAAAGTAAGATGGTGCAATGTATTTTCACCTGTTTGGCATTGGATTTCGGTGTAAATTGCATAGTTACAGTATGTGCATTTATTTATGAATTGAGATGGACCAACGATTTTCTCAATATAGGTTAAATACTTTTCACCATTTTGTTTTAAACGGTGGCGAAAAATGACCCTGAACCAGACAGTCTCTAAATTACTAAACTGTCGCGTTACTTGGTTAACTAGAGGTTAAAGACGCATTTCGCAGTTCTTCAGTAGTTCAGTTAAAGACTGATAGTCTAGGGGTTCAGTTTGGAAATTCCATCTTGATGAGCTGTTTAAACTCTCCTCCTTTTTCTTGTCTTCGGGTTGGTGCTTGTAGTATGGTGTATTACTGTATTAGTCTGCATGTTCAATGATTCTTATGTTTTTTCCAGCTGTGTTTTTGGATCGAAAGATAAGATTCCACCGTGAAAATTAGTTATATAATCGGCCATCTGCTTATCATTTCATGTTCTTTACATGCGTGTCCATGAATTGGTGCTCATGTTATTTGTTGCCTACAATTAGGGGTGTCAGTGTTTGTATGTATAGACTTGAGATTTTTTAATCCAAATGCATAATATTTCTTTTCTTGTATACATTTGTTTGTGTTAATGCTGTTACTTAAGGAACTTTTGATTAAATCATGGATTTTGATTCCTTTGATCACCTGTTTGTGAGTCTTCTTGGACAATGCGATAAGACAGTCGCATTGGTTGTCTTGTGTTGGTATTTCCTTTTATCGTTTGAGTTGGACCTAATATTTCTTCTGTCATTTTTTATTAGAGGCAACAATGAAGGCCCTGAAAGACAAGACAAAAGAGCCAGAGGTTGTGGAGCCTGAACCAGAGCCGACTACTGAGGTACTTTTCCTATGCAGCTATGAAGGCTGTGGAAAGACGTTTATTGATGCTGGGGCTCTGAGGAAGCATTCTCACATCCATGGAGAGAGACAATATGTTTGCCACTATGAAAATTGTGGAAAGGTGATTTACTTGATTTTTGCACATTGCTTTATGTTTTTACTTAAGTCTTTTATACAAGATTCATGTTTTGAATTTTGAGCTCTAGACCTGACCACGGGGTTTAGGACCAAGCATTTGAAAATAAGTCCCATATATTCCGCAACCCCATCCTCCCCCCGGGAAACTTATATCTGACTTACCCTTGTGTGGACATATCTGTTGCGCCTCTCTCACCTCTCTCAGAAAAAGTAAGGGGGGGGGGGGGGGGGGAGGAGGGCTATTGTATCCAAATCATCTTTATTATAATATTCATACTTGGAGGGCGTAGAGAATATCTTGAATGTCTCCCTAATTGTTCTCCTCAAGCTTTAATGTGCTTTATGTTTTTTATAATTCATTTTTTAATAAGTTTGTATTAATAAAATGTATTCGGCGAGATCTACCAAACAAGGTCCATATGCAATATATTGCTTTTAAAAACTTTTGATGAATAAGAGCACAATTTCTCATGGTTAACACACCACTGGAGATTCATTTTTTAGAACTTGTTTTTTAAGTTCTTTTATGCTACATAAGAAGGAAGTCTTTAGACATGCTTACATGTTCGTACTAATCAAAGATCCAATTAATACTCCCTCCGTCACACGTTGATGGTCCCACTTCCATTTGTCACATGTTACTTTATGTTTAGCCTTATGCTTCATCCTATCTGCACTTGTTTCTTCCGCCATTATCTTCTCCATTTTCCCTTTTCAATGGGGATTATCAAGCTGTACTAATCTAACCGTGGGCTTATTTTTGCAGAAATTTTTGGATAGCTCAAAGCTAAAAAGACACTTTCTTACACATACAGGGGAGAGAGATTATGTATGCCCTCACGAGGGCTGTGGAAGGGTACTCATCTGTCACCCTTTTGTTTTATTGTATACTTGTGACAGTATTTCTCTTGCAATCACCAAGCCACCTAGGTAAAAGATAAACTGGGAAAGATAGTTCACCTATATCTATAAAGCTTTTTTTTTTTTTTTTGCGCAAATGAATAAATGCTTGGAATATAATCATGCAAATTGTAAGCAAAAAATACCAAGCAATCTTCAAGCTTGAATAGATGAAATATTTTTCTCCAGTTTTCTTTGACAAGGAAATATAATATTTTTCCATAAGTAAAAACTAGTAGTGGGACCCGTACCAAAGGCACTATCAACACTTAAAAAAGGATCTAACATCTCAACCGTTCAATCTTTTATCCTTATACATTTTTAAATTAAAAAACCTTTCTCCCTTGTTATATGGATTGGAAGGAGGAAAAACAAATAATTTCCAATTTGTATAATGCAGGCATTCTCACTGGATTTCAACCTAAGGTCACACATGAAAACACATTCGCAAGAGAACTATCACATCTGCCCATATCCAGAATGTGGAAAACGTTACGCTCACGAGTACAAGCTAAAGAATCACATTGCATCTCACCACGAAAAGGTTGGTTTTTCCTTTTTCTTTTGTCATATTAGTAGTTGCTATATTTTTTAAACTATTGGTGGTTCTTTGTTTTTCATTTTCTTTGCGTACGAGCATCACTTTGTCGTCGTTAATATGGATCTATACAACCATTTTTCGTATAAATTGTATTATGTTCCTGAGTATTAGTAAATTTGAGTATAATTCATAAAAAAGGGAACATTATTGAGTAAGACCTAATGACCTATCACCTATAAAAAGAAAAGACTATAATCTACAAATACAAAGTTACTAAGGAAATTTATAAAATATTTGTATAACTCAGCAAATGAATTTATCTTTTGTCCGGTGTTGTTTCTCATAAAAATCATCTTAGAATGAGATAATTTCATGTTCCAAGAAGTTATATTTTCAAAGAATGTTTGACAGGATTAGTGAAAAAACACCATTTTCATCTCTTCTGTGCACAAAAATTGTGAAATGCAAGCATGATTTAAATTACTTGTGGGAATTATATCAAACCTTCATTAAAGAGTAAATATTCCTTATGACAGTAGTAACGATGATGCGGCGTAATGGATTTACGTTGCTCGTTGGATTTGTGATGCGAGGGCTAGGACTCCCCTGCATGCAGGGGGGGTGAGTTGCCATTAACTTGTTCTGAACCTCTGATTTTGTTAACTAATCGTTCAATATGTTTTAAGTCATTTTTACAACGATAGTTTAATATGTCTATTATTAAAGCGACATCTGGTTATCTCATATTTTTGAAATGCCTATTTACCTTTGCAATCTTCATTTTCATAAAAATATTTGGTTGCAAAATGTTCACTACTGATTAATTTAAACTCTGCTTACCACTAGGCTATCTATTGTGTTTGTAAAACCATTTTCTTCAGAGTATATACATGTGAGTCGCACAGCGATAGTATCTTGTTTACAAAACTTCCTTACATGTCAATATATCTATTCTATTATATAAAGCAGCTATGTCATATTTGTGGAATGCCTATTTTCCTCTTACTCTTGCAATCTTCATTTATTAAAAAATTTGGTTGCAACAAGATTCGAACCTTAACTACTGACCAATATAAACTCATGCTTTACCACTGGGAGTTAAAAACCATTTTTCTTCAAATTATATACATGCAAGTCGCACATGCATTGCGTGTGCAGGGTAGTCTAGTATTAGTATAAATTGCTTCTCGTATGCTTTTCTAGTATTTGTTTAAAATTTTTGATTTCGCAAATATTCCAGCAGAACGCGGTGGACATACCAAAGTACGTGCCGCCCCCAGAGAAGCCAGCAAAAGCTCCAAAGTCAACCCCAGCGACTTACGGCTCGGCTTCATCGGACCGCCCTTATGCATGTCCGTATGAAGGATGCGAAAAGGCCTACATCCACGAATACAAGCTAAACCTTCATTTGAGGAGGGAGCACCCTGGCCATTTACCTGACGAAAACACCAAAAATGCCCCCAACAATGCTGATAACGACATGGATGAAGCCAGCGACCACGAGGCGGCATACGGTGGCAAACGTGGAAACGGGAAAGTTCAGAAACAGAGCAGGCCAAAGCCGAGCCTGAAGCTTCCTCCTGCGAAAGTTGCACAGCGTAAAGGGTCGATCCAAGTGGCTTCACCGGCCGTGAATGTAAGTGTGAACACAAGCCAGGTGAAGAAACCGTGGCCGGTTAAAGAAGAGACATATGAGGAAGAAGAAGATAGCGAAGAGACGGAAGAGGATAGGGATACTGTGGATGATGGGTGGAGATATGGCGAGAACAATAATGAGGATGATGATGATGAAGAAACCGAGTACGAGGACTAGGGTGGGTTTCATCATGGATCTCTCTCTATATATCCATCTATATATCTGTAAGGGTTGTAATCAATCTAGAATTAGATTTTTTTTGGACTTTTAAAGTCAATGGGTATTTAATGAGGATTTTAAAAAGTCCAATAGAATCTTGTTGTATTCGATTATGATTTTAAAGGTATTCAAAAATTTAATGATTTGGATGATTTTACTTATCGGTGCATTTTAAGGTCTTGGTATAAGTAACAAATCCATTAAGAAATCTTTTCGTACAATGAAATATTTTACCGGCTTTTATCAATCGTCTATTCACTCTTCCTCTCAAAATTCTAGGTATTTTATTTTCTTTTCTTTTCAAAACCCGTGGTACTTTACTTTGTGATGAGCATATAGGTTATCTTTTTCATTCATGTAAATCTTTATTTTCTTTACTCAATAATTTGGTAATCATATTAGAGTAATAAAAGTTGTTGCTTTCTTCCATGTTTACGTCATTTGCATCCATTGTAAGACTATAAGCAAATTTTATGATATGGTTGATTGTTATGAACTTTTACATTTCGTATGAAGTATAATTATTAAATATATTTTATTTTTATAAATTTATTTAAATCATGATTTGTGAATCTAAAATCTATCAAATATGATATGCAATTATATCAGGTTTTTTAGGTTTTAATTTAAAACATACAATACAAACCATTAATAATAGCGCATTAGTTTTTGTATATGCTAATTTCCATGTATATTTTGTGTATATGCTTTGTTTTAAATTGTTATATTTAATCTGGAATAATGTGTCTTTAATTTGGGATGACAAACTAAAACTTATGCTATGTTTTCAAATTTCTACTTTATTGGCTTAGTTGATTTAAGATTATTGTCCTATACTAATTGCAAATGAATGATGTGTTATATTATATTTCTCTTAGTTTAACCTATCTAAATCTTTATTCGGTTTAACGGTAAAGGTTGTCTTGGCTAACTTACGCAGCTCGTTCTTCTTCGAACGATTTTAACAATGCATTCCCCCACGTCCATAAGCTCTATTAAATAAGAATTAACATGAACCTCATACACGATTGAATGAAATTATAGAAACTAGCATGGCCATAAACGCATGATTTGGTTGGAATAATAAAATGCCTTAAGAATAAATGCAGTTCCCTCTCGTCTATTCTAATGTTTCATCCGAAACCTACTATTCTTGAATTATTAATGATAGTACACATTTGAAGTTCAAGCAATGGGTTCATTTAAAAAATCATTATCTATGAGTGCTTGCTATAAGGTGCCCTAGTTATTATTCATCAATCTTAAATGCATGCTTAAAATGATTGTAATTTAATTTTGCTTAAAATTCCCCTTTTAAATTTCTATTATTTGTCTTGTGGTTAATTTTTACTTTCTTTTTTTTTTATTAGGAGAATCAATGGATTTATTAAAATTCACAAAAATATTAAAGAATCTATGCATTAAAATTAGTCAAACTCTATATGAACTTAAAACAATCCATAAATTTAGCCGAATCCACGGGATTATAAAATTTACAATCATAATTCTTATTAGGATTATAATACCTCTTTATAAACAATTTAATTCTTAGAGGATTCACTTTCATGCGAAGCTATATTTTAATTGTTATATTTATTTGCACAAAAAAAAAAGAAAAAAAAAAACTCCCTCTTCATTATTGACATATGTAAATTTTAAAATTTAAAAGGGTAATGTCATATATTTGAGACCGATAAAGAATCCTAATCTTATTAAAATTCCTAATATTTATTCGTTTTAATTTAAGATACCCTCTTTTATAAATATTCCTAATCTTATTAAGATTTCTAATATTTGATTACTTTTAACTAAAGATGACATCCTTTTTAATTAAGTTGGTGTTCTTGAAAATAGATTTGGTTTATTATCTTAGTAAATTACTTATATTATCCGATCATTGATTCCCGACTATCACAATTAATTTATGTTGGTCTATTAAAACTTACATTAAAATTAATTTAAAAAGCTATCTTATTAAACTTTTAATTTATATGGGAGTTACCTCAGAAAAAATAAAAATAAAGGTTCTCAAAGCAATTTAAAATGTTAGATTTACAAATAATATTAAATTTAGATTATGTGGGAATGTTATATTTTAATATGAATGATATTTATAATATATTATTTAATTTAGGTTGGGATTGGATTTTGGATTCCTTATAAAAAATCATTAAACCATTCGGCTAAATTGTCTAAACGGGAAATATAAGAAAATTTCAGAAAAAGATTTATAGAGAAATCAAGGTTGATTTGCATAAAAGATTAAACTTTCCAAAGTGAGTACTTTTTTTTTTTTTTGGTCTAGTTTATCATTTTTCAAGCTTAAGAAGTTGTCTTCGCTTCTTTTTTTTATTTTTTTTTTAGTTGAAGAAGTTGTTTTGTTCAAGCTCAATGAATTGTCTTATATTTTCATTTTGTTGTATTAAACTTACTTCTTAAGTTATTGGATAATGAGAAATGTTATAAAGAAGGAATCAATCTCTTTAACAAAAAGAAGGTAAGCAGATGAATTTTTGTATGAAAATATGTAGAAATGATCTATATCATGAACAGATCACCTCCACCAAATTTCATCAAAAAAATTCAATTCAAAAGTGGGTGAGATGACAATCAAAAATTTCAACAACCGAAAATGCACATATATATAAATTTTTCATTAAAAACTAAATCTAGATTGAATTTTTAGATAAAATTTTGTGGAGGTAATCTACTCATTGCATAGATCATCTATACAAATTTTCATAACAAAATTTATCAATTTAACCTTTTAAAAGAGCATCATTTTTTTTTTGTTAAAGTGATGAATTATTTCTTTATAGCCTAGCTCGATTGGATGGTATATATTCGAGCAACATCATCATCATAATCATCATCATTATTATTATTATTATTATTATTATTATTATTATTATTATTATTATATATATATATATATATATATTAAAAGAATCCACATTGGAAGAACATTGTTTACAGATGAATTAAGTATAAAATTACACCTATATGAAGTGCTGAGAGTGTGTACCTTAAGTTATTTTATGTTAGCTAGTAAGAGTATCTCAAACCGTTGTGTAAAACTTTTTGTGTAAATTCTATATGTCAAAACACTTTTACACAAAACTTGAACTATAAAAAACATATGCTATAATTGTACATTTTTAAACTTTTGTGTAAATTTTGAATGAACCAATAAGATAATTATGCGTATTATGATATCATTTTATGCAATTTTTAATTATTTTTTCTTGAATTTTGGTATAATAATATTATAACAACAATGGATCTTGATTTGTTGATTTTGATGACTAGATTTTAGATATATAATTTTTATTAAAATATATGATTGTTATTAAAAGTTATTACGTTTTAAAGTTTTATAAATAATTGAGGAAAGAAAAAATTGACACGTGGCAATGTAAATTTGGAGTGTATTTTACACATTTATTTTACACAAAAGCTAAATTTAAAAGACTGTTGGAGCTCAAATATTTTACAAGTTTTGTATATTTTATAAAAACCTAAATATATATTACTGTTGGAGATGCTCTAAGTATATTAAAAAATTAGTAAAAAAAATTTACAAAATTTAAGAGAAATAGGGCAAGATTTTACTGAGTTACACAAGTTATGTAATTAGGTCTATTTGCTTTCTCATATGCATAGTATGGATATAGGTTTTCAATAATAACTAAATAAATTAAAATGACAATGAACTATGATCAATAATTATATGAGTCAGTCACAAACTCTCTCTCTCTCTCTCTCTCTCTCTCTCTCTCTCTCTCCACTAGCCATTAACGACAACATATTGTTCATGATTTTTCCTGCATTGTTAAATATTCATTTTTCAAACATGTTTTATTGTAATTTAAATCAATTTAATAATATCGAACATCGCATGCACGTGCACAGTACGTACCATATATATATTGATATTTGGTAATAAAATGTTATCATGCATAACTTAATTTATATAACTCTTAATTTTGTTGAATCGAGTTTAAAAATTAACTAAGTAACAACTACATTTTTTTGAACAATAATATTATCAACAACTCAATCTACACAAAGATCGAGTATACAAAAAAATAGTAAACAAAATGATGTGAGTTTTTAAATTGATCAACATTCTACTTATTCGAACTACCTTCTGGTAGACCTCAATTTTTGAATAATTATTGCATTCAAATAATGTAAAGGATAGCTTTAGTCCTTGTATAAAGGGTGGGAAATCGTGTTTTCGTGTCATGTTTTGACTTAACACGACCCGACCCGACTCGAAAATATAGAGGTTAACACGAAAACGACACAACATGAAGTCATGTTCTTTTTAGTTAACACGAACACAACCCAATTTCAACACGAAAAACACAAATGACACAATGAATAGAGCAATTCAATTAATCTTCACACAATATATACGTATAGCACCCAATTTAAACACGACCCAAACACGAAAAGTATGAATTCCAGTGAAAATAAGGGAAAGAATAGCCAAGAAATGAAGAAGAAACTAATTAATCAAGGCTAGCGCTCTATCTAGATTGTGTTGAAATTGTGCCAATTTCGTGTCTAAATCATGTTAATTTCGTGTCAATTTTTTATACGAACACGACACGACCCGAGGTCATGTTAAAAAATGAAAGCCCAAACACAACACGAACACGATACCTAATCTCTACTTCGTCCCAATTTCGTTTCGTTTCATGTCGTTTTTTCGTGCCGTTTCAAAAATTGACACTCCTATGTATATACAAGCTGTAGACACTTGCCATACTCAGCTCACAAACGTCATCTCTCTCTCCATGATAGTAACATTATTAATGATTAATAGCAAAAAAATATAAATAATATATGATTCTCAAATGTATTTAAACTAGGTTTTATGCATGTTCTATGCAAGTGATTAAAATTAAAAATAGATCGAAGTTATTTGGATTGTAATTTATTTGTTCAAATTTTTAATTTAATCTACTACAATTACTTTATGAATTATGTTACGTTGTTAATTAATATCAAATTTAAAATACTCCAATTACTTGTACTCCATCATTTTTTGATGTAAGATTGAAACTGCAACTGTTCAAGAGCAAACATGGAACCAAAATACCACATGCATAATCCCTAAGTCTAGCTCAAGTTTTTAGTCCCATCTTTTTGGGATGTCTCGAATTAATCGTCTCAATTTTTTCTTTCATTACATTGCTCTTACAAACGCAAAACTTTGTGTTTCGTTCCAACTGCAAATCAACAAAAAATTAACGAGCGGATTCACTTCAGAACAAACCTTCTACGAATTGTTGAAGATAAAGGATCTCAACTAGTATTATCCTATATATGTTACGATTGATATATATTTGATAAAGTTCTAGATATATTAGGACAAGGAAAAGCATTGCGCGCTGATATATATATATATATATATAGTTAGATGATTCTCATAATGCACAAAATTCATTATCTCTCATCTAGATTTTTATTCTCAATAGTCTCTCTAATTTAATGGCCAACTACAATGGCAACTATATCTTTGTAACATTCGAAGAATGCACGAAAAATCATGGAGTACACTACGGTTACTATGTCTCCGAAGGGTGTAGCAAATTTATGCCGTCCGATTTTGCTGATGCCCCTGGGGGTCTGTTTTGTCACGCCTGCGGCTGCCACCGGAATTTTCACCGCATGGTGGAGCTCCCCCATTTTCGATACTATATTCCGTCACCTCAGCCGCCTCAAGATCATGTATTTGCAGCCGCCTTTGCTTCTCCACCTCCGCCACCGCCACAGCCACCGCCACAACAACATCCACAACCAGCTCAACAAGTGGCGAACAATGTGAATGTAGTAGTAGATATTGAAGATGATGATCAAAGTGAATTATCAGAAGATGATATTCTTTTGCACTAAAGAAATTAAAAATTACCTTTATCTTCTTCTTCTTCTTCTTATTATTATTATTATAATTATTATTATTATTATTATTATTATTTTCTTTCTTTTATGTTTAATTAGGGTTTTTTAGAAAGAAGCCTGAATGACAAACAAATTGATTTGACGTTACCACTGATTTATCGGAAGATGGTATTTTTGTATATATGAAGGAGTCCTAAAACATAGAATTTTTTTTTGGACAAAAACTTAGTATTTGAGGAGTATTAGAACTTTCAAGCAAATTGATTTGACGTTACCACTTAATTGGACTCTTTTTTTTAAACACCACTTAATTAATTGGACTTAGAATTATCTAGTTTGATACTATCTCATCCAAAAATATGATTTTTTTTTATTATGATATCTATATTACTTTTTACAAGAAATTAAGAACATGACTAATAATAAAGAGCAAATCTTATTTTTGTCATGAAATTATGATAATTACTACGCTAGGCTAGAACTTACTCTACGTCAAATCCGAGTGCCGCCACGTACCCTTCTTTAATATTTACAATTATGATATTTTCTCTTTCATTTTGTTTTAAGAACTAATATTCAAAATATAGATATTCACTAACCTTTGAGATGGTTAGGTTGGCATTTCCCTTGTAGAAAATATTTTCTTATTTTCAAAAGGAGTAGGCTAAAGGTCTTTCTTTAACACAAATAATTAACTAAAAAAAACTCTCCTCTCTCATGAAAGTTATATTATATTCTTTTATTCAAAACAAAAATTAAACAAAAAAAAAAAATCTTTATTGTTTTGCTCATTCTCAATCAAATAGGCGAATAATTACTAGTAAATGAAATTGAGCTTTCGGAGAGGAGAGGAGGATGAGCTTTCAATTAACATTGTCTACTTAACCATTCACTTATGTGCGCATTTTCCTTTAAAAGACTTTCATATAAATTAAAGGGTCCATCCATTTTCTGAGTCCAATTTTACACCTATAGACCACTAATGTGGGACAATTAGAGCATCTACAATGGAATAACTAAAATTGAATAATCAAAATGACTTTTGATTATTCATTTAGTAAATTTTTAAAATTAACAATGAAGGTTTCTCCAATCGTTATTTTTTCTCAATAACCAAATTTGTGGGGTCCATTAAATTGATCGGGCACAAATTAATCCATTTGAATTTTGTTTAAAAAAAAGGAGGGAAAGATGATTTAAATTTGAAAAGATCTTCTTTTAACCAATAGAATTAGTGGGTCCCTCATGTGGTTATTGAAGAAGATTGTTAACTTAATTTAATTATAAAGGGAGTAGATTTGGTTATTGGTTAAAACGTTGCTAAAATTTGATTATGCCATTGGGGTAATGTTTTTAACCAACATTGTTAAAATTGATTATAATTATTATTTTAATTATACCATTGGAGATATTCTTATATTTGAATCTAAGCACTCTCCGCAAGCTCTTTCAAATGTATTGTTTAAGGTTAATTTGGTATTGCGAGTGTGTTGTGATTTGCAAAGTGAGAACAAATTATAGGCAATTATTTATTGATTATTCGTTGGATATAATAAAAAAAAATATTTTGAAAGGAAGGTTCAATCTGGTAATTATTTATTTATAATAAAAAAATTATTTTAAAAAGAATGTCTAAATCCCCTCCTTTATTCCCATGACTCCTATGTATCCTATAACATATAAAAGTCCTATGTAGATTAGGACTTAGGGGGTGATCGAAAATATGTATATATATAGGAGTTAAGACAATGCCAAACCAAATTGTTCATCATCTATTCTCTTCTGATGGCTACCTCCAACAATTACAATGTAAAATATGATTACTGCATGAAAAATCATGGGGTAAGCTACGGTCATAATGTCTACGACGGGTGTGGTGAGTTTACGCCGTCTGGCGATGTTGGTACCCCGGATGCTTTGTTTTGTCATGCCTGCGGCTGCCACCGGAGTTTCCACCGCAAGTCTAATCCGCCTCCGCCACAAACACAGATGCCTCAATATGATGTCTATAGAGGCGCCTATCCTATTCGTTATAATAATGCCTTTGCAGCTGCCTTTGTTCCTCCACTACAGCCACAACCACAACTACAACCACTACCACTACCACTACCAGAACCAGAACTAGAACTGCAAACGCCTCAGCAGACAGTGAACAACGTGAATGTCGGAGACATTGAAGAGGACAGCGAAAGCGAATCATCCTTTGATCTGGTGGAAAAAGTAACTGAAAATTAGTTTTATCTTTCTTTGTTTTTATTTTTTTCGGTAGTGAGGGTTTTTAGAAAAGATTAGTTGGATTAGGGGGGAAAAAACGTTTTTATCTTATAATTTTTTAGGTAAACTTTGGTGTGTTAGGGTTTTATCTTATATCTATTGTCTTCTTTTTTTTGTTATTGTCCTTATGTTTTCTTTTTGAGATTGGTGTTTTGGATTCCCTTGGATTTTAAATTATACTGATACATTATTTTGTGATTAAACAATTTTCTCCTTTTTTTTTTCAAATTTAATTGTATTCTTTCATCCTATTTGTAAATTAGATTTTGAAAAAGACAATTATTTTTTTATTTTTTTTTAGTTTGAAAATTTAAAAATAGAATACGAGAAAAAAAGAGACAAACACAAAGTTAGTTTAAATAAAGAATTAAACATTATCTGGGAAGAAATTAAACAAAAATTGCCGTATTTGATCGAAACTGTAAGCCTACTTGCAAGAGGAGAGACATTGAGGATTGTTTGAATTTTACAAAGACTAATAAAAGGTTTCCTACTCTATCTATAATAAATGGTTTCCTAAATTCTTAAAATCCTTTTTTTTAAATAAATAATAATTTGAAGTCTCCTTCATTTATTACAAATAAAAAAAAATCGCTCTCAGTCTCGAATCAGAGTCGAACCGAAGTCCGATCTCTTAGATCGGGGTGTGAGTCTTTACCCCTTTTCAGTGGCGGAGCCACCTAAAAACAAAGGAGGGCAATTGCCTTCCTTCTATTTTTAAAAATTGTACTTTTACATCTATAATATAATAGTTTTAAAAGTTATACATGTATATAAATTAGTTAAGCTTACACTCCCCTTTAATTTTTAGAAACTACTAATAATATTAATATTGCAACCGCCCTCCTAATCTTGACAAAAATATTATCAGCTCTAAATTATTTTCTTTAAATTATAAAAGGTGCATTAATATTAACTCATACGCTTGCCGCCCTTAAAAAAAATTCTAACTCCACCCCCACCTTTTAGAGTTCAGATTGTTCAGTTGATCCCTTATTATACCCGAGTTTGTAAGAATTTTCAACTATTGAATCAATTAGTGATCGAGAAGGGTATATTATTTGAGATCACCAAAATTTTGGTGTCATATATAACAGAAGACCAACACTTCCATTTTAGATTAGATCGACATGTGTTCACACGTAAATAAATTCTTTTATTTGAGATATTGAATGTTTATCCTACATCCATATAAATATTAATATATTCTATCTTACTAATCACTCTTTTATATATTCGAGATAAAAAAATATTTACTTTTTGAAGTGATTTCTCAACCCACAAAGCTATTTGAGAAAATGGGTTTGAGATATTGGGTCTCAACAATGGAAGACAGTTAATTTAAGCTGTAAGTGGGGTTTCTTGGTTGATTCTTCTCTTTCTATTCGGTGTGTGAGGGCACTATCCATGAGGTGTCAACCTTGTCTGATTCTGAAGGATAAATTTCACAAATAGACAACATTTTTTAAGGGGAAAAGTAGAAAGAGTGAAGAGGAGAATGATTTTAGATTTAATTTTCTATTCACAAATCACAAGTCTTCTATAAATCAGGTTTCACGTAATTTACGTTATATTGCCTTTTGAAAGTTATTCAATATATACATATACGGAAATTTTCGAGTGTGAACCGGTCTGTATGGACCGGTCCTTTTTACAACATTTTTTCGTCGTAAAAAATATCCTCCAATATTTTTATGACTAAAAAACGTAGTAAAAAGGTCTAGACCATAGCATACAGACTCTAAAACTATGCTCAAATTTCAATTCCATAGCATGGGTGTGTTTGGCAACCCCAATTATATGGAATAGAATTGGAATCGGAGCATAGTTTTAGAATTCCACTGTTTGGATATACTAAAAGTTCATGGTTTTGGAATTTTTCTAGCGTTTTAGAATTTTCCTAGCGGAATTCCAAAACCATCAATATATTCCAAAAACATTCTCCAATATTTTTACAATAACACTTGGTTGGTTTGAACTTTGAAACTTTTTATATAGGTATAGTAATATAGGGACTTATATGTAAACATCTAAAGTTTGAGGTTGAGTTTATAAGATCTCAAAATTTTAGGAATAAAATTGTAATTATTGTTGAGGTACATTTAGATATATAGTTTTAGAATTCTATGGCATTGCAACAATACCATAGAATTACAATAATACTAAGGGTGCGTTTGGTTACACGGTTTTGAAATTCTACTAGAAATGGAATTATATGGCATTGTAATTCCAAGAATTGCAATGTTATAGAATTACAATATCATCATTTGGATTGTATGTAGTTTTCATTTAGAATTCTAGTAGAATACAAAATTTGTTTGTTTCATTAAATTATAGAATTCATATGAAATTTCAAATAGATAATAGGTTTAAAGAACTCCGCCGCACGTCCAAGGCATCCACGTAGTGATGGAGCTCCATTGGTGAGTTTTAAAGCTCCGATGAGGTCGCAGGATTGCAGGCCGTGTCGCCGGAGCATCGAAAGTGAGCAATGGTGACTATAGTTGGCAATGCACACGCATATACATATATTTGGTATGTATAATGGTAAATATAGACTTCCATGTGGGTATATAGATTTATATTTCACTTTCTGTTTGTGTATATATGTATTTCCCTATGTGTATATATATTACAATGTATAGATATATATATATATATATATTACCTACAGTGTGTGCTTGAGTGGTCAAAAGGTTGGGGTAGGGTGGTGGTCATTGAGAGTATTGTTTTTTTTTTAGAATTCAATGAGGATTGAAATTGGAAAACTCTATTCTCCCTATAGAATTCAAATCTTTAGAATTTATAGTTTTAAAAATTTGAACCTTGATGTAGTATCCAAACAATGGAATTCTAAAACTATTACAATGGAATTCTAAAACTATGCTTAAATTCCAATTCCATAGCATGGGTGTGTTTGGCAACCCCAATTCTATGGAATAGAATTGGAATCAGAGCATAGTTTTAGAATTCCACTGTTTGGATATATTAAAAGTTCATGGTTTTAGAATTTTTCTAGCGAAATTCCAAAACCATCAATTCTTAAAAATTGAATTCCATAAGAAGAATAAAGTTTTCCAATTCTAATTCTCATTGAATAAAAAACAAAACAAAATAAAATAAAATAAAAAATTATTCTTCAATAACCAAACACCTCCCCCACCCCCACTACCCCAACCCCATTCCCCCATGCACCCCATCCCACCCCATTTCCTGTGCAAAAAATCACTTTTATCAACACTCTACCCCATCTTGTTTCCCATCAATTTCACACCACCTTTAAACCCTTCCCCCCCACCCCCCACCCCCAACCAATTGCACCAACACACAGTGACCACCCCATCCCCCAACCTTGCACACAACCAACCATTTGTGTTACAATTCGAATTCGAACACCCACACATTATTATTTATTATATATGTACATATACACTTAAATATATGTATGTATATGCATTTATGTGCATATATATATATATATTTAAACCCATTCTCTCTATGGAATGTGAAATGTAAATTCATAAATTGGTTAAACAAACAAATTTATAATAATAATGGAATTCAAAATGAAAACTAGATACCATCCAAACAATAGTATTGTAATTCAATCGCATTACAATTCTTAGAATTGAAATTCTATAGAACTCTAATTCTAATAGAATTATAAAACCATATAACCAAACGCACTCTGGACTTTGGAGTGCATGAAGTTTTCATTTAGAATTTTATTTGAGTTCTAAATTTGTTTGTTTAGCTAATTTTTAAAGTTTATTTCAAATTCCAAAAAGAGATGATGGGAAACTCCGCCATCAACGGCCACTACTGGAGCTCCAGCAATAACTACTGCAGATCCATCAGTGGTCCTTGGAATTCCGACAAGCTAGGGTGGCTAAAGGGGCGATGATGCTGGAGGTCTTTATATATATATATATATATTTATTATATATATAATTACAATGTACATACATATACATATATAATAAATTTGTATATGTATTACAGATACTATTAATGATGGGTGGGGCTAATGCCACACCCTAAAGTTCTCCCTAACACTCTCTACATTTGACTTGATACATTTTGGTCGAATATATGATCATTTACTCAGTGCAATAGAGCCGAATTACTGTTGAGAATAAAAAAAATACACTGACTCGGCCCTATAGCACAGAATAATGTGCAAATACTCGGCCATATTGCACCGAATTAATGTGCACATACTCGGTTCTATTGCACCAAGTCGAAGTGGGAGTGTTATGGAGAGATATGGGGGATGGCTATAGCCCCACCCATTAATGATGGATGGTGGGGTGGGGTGTGGTTTGTGATGGTTCCTGTACTATAATAGGGGAGGGTAGTGAAGCGGTATGTACGTTGTGTGCCGGTGTGGTGGTTATAGTACTATAACAGGAAGGGGGTGGGTATGGTAGCCAGGGGCGGAAGGAACATGAGCCTAATGGTGGTTATAATGTTGTATTGTAACAAATTCGGCTTCTTTTTTACCAAAACTTTGTTTCGAGCTCTCTCTTCGTATGAGTTTCTATTTTTTTCCCCAATACTTGATTTTGTGATTTATTTGAGCCATTAAGACATTGATTATATTATTATATTGGTTATATTATTGAGTCATTGGGGCATTGATTGGACTATGGAGGCATTGATTTAACCATTAATGCATTAAACATAGGTTAAAATTAAACATTGATCTTGAATTTGTGATTAAGTCATGGAGGCATTGAGTTAGGTTAAGGCTTAAGATTATTTTTGTCCATTTGATTTTGTAAATGTGCCCTAATCGTTTTTGTCCCAATTAATGCCCTAATTGATTTTGTTATGAATTGGTCGAATCATTTGAGAATATTAAGTATGTATAATTATATAAAATTATAAGTAAGGGATGTATTGATTTTGCATTTGTTATCATTATATTAGAAAAGTAAAAATCGAGGAATTTTTTAATGAATTGTACTTTGTCATGAATGTAATTGTGGTTAGAAGTGAGGGTAGATTAGGAATGGTGAGTGTATGTTGTATGAGAAATGTGAGGTAATGCATGAGATCACCTATGTGCAGTGATCATCTATATAATGAGGGTTGAATGGTATTATAAAGCATGGAAAAATATATATGAAAGTTTTTACACCTCTCTTTAGAATTATGTTTCTCTCTCTACATTTTCTTCTTTTCTCTTTAAATTTCTATATCTAAATTCTAAATTCTCCCTTATCAATCTCTAATTCTTCCTTTACAATTATATTATAATTCTCCGCATCTCAATAATTCTAAGTGTGGATATGAGAATTATTAAATTCCTGACAAGTGGTATCAGATGAGCTTTCCTTCACCAATCGTTGATCTGTGAAAATGGCTAGAGAACTAAATTTGAGTCAGCTTAAGGTACAAATGGATACCTATAGAGCTGAGAACAAGGCGGTGCATAGGTGACTCGATGATAAGCTGAACAAACTACAATCGTCAATCGATCTTCTGACGGCAAGATTTAAGGAACAAATGGCTTGGATGAAGCAGCAATTTGGGGAAAACTCGGGATCTGGTGCAATTTCAGTACTACCGATCAGATCTGAAGTTGATTATGTTGCAAAAGTTGAAGATGTGAAAGAAAAAGAGGTTCTACCAACTCCAGGAACCTTACCCAATTCCATTGCTATAATGGTTGAAATTTATGGATCTAAGGATACGTTTAATGTTCAGCAAAATGGTCACCAAATCCTTAATATGGACCTGCCTAAATTTAATGGTGATGATGTTAATGGATGGATCCAAGTAGGTAATATGTTCTTGTCGTTTAATTCCATGCCTGAGGAAAGGAAAATGGTGAACCAGGGCCATGAAAATGTGATGGCAGAATTTAAATTGTTGAGGCCAAATTGTTTAATGCGAGAATTTCAAGTTAAAAATGAATAGTTGAAGGCTTGGATGTTAAAAAAGGAGATTATGTCAACTGATAGTTTTCTCAGTGATGCAATTTTAATGGGGTTGAAGGGTGAAGTTTGGGATGTTGACATCAACAAGGAATTGCATTATATTATGGAATTTGGAATTATGAATGGTCCATATGGTGTGTTGTTTATCAACAATAGCAGCTCAATAAGTTACATTAGAATTTTTTCCTAGTTATGTTTGATCCAGGAAGAGTGGTGAGCTGGAAGATTAATCACCATTCAATCCTTGAGGACAAGGATTTCAAGGGGAATGCAATGTCATGAATGTAATTATGATGAGAAGTGAGAGTAGATTAGGAATGATGAGTGTGTGTTGTATGAGAAATGTGAGGTAATGCATGAGGTCACCCATGTGTAGTGATCATCTATATAATGAGGGTTGAATGGTATTATAAAGCACGGAAAAATATATATGAAAATTTATTTACCTCTCTCTAGAATTATGTTTCTCTCTCTACGTTTTCTTCTTTTCTCTCTAAATCTATATATCTAAATTCTATATTCTCCCTTATCAATCTCTAATTCTTCCTTTTCAATTATATTCTAATTCTCCCCCTCTCAATAATTCTAAGTGTGTATCTGAGAATTATTAAATTCATGACATACTTCAGCTTGTGATTCGGCATTTGCGAATTGCGATGGCTATTTTTTTTTTTGTTAAACATCTCTTTATAGAATAGATGTTTTATATATATATATATATATATATTATTGTATTCTTATTTCTTGTAGTTAATTTAAGGACATAGAAGCATGACAAGTTAATTCAACTCACATGCATATCTTATAGAACTTTATTTACCACACTTTTTAATTCTACTGGAAGATTATTGCACCTCAAAGCGCAAGAAAAATTTAACACGACTAAAACGTCTATAAAAGATTTGCCTAACAACCCAAATATATTTGGGCCGCCTTTGAATTTACCTTTCTTCTTAAAATGATTGTCTCATTTTTTTTAGGATACCTTAAATTGATAGCTATTTTCTTTTGAAACATAATTAGCGTCTCATATCTCACAATAAAAAATACACTATATATAAATAGGTTAAAATTAGTATTTAATAAAAATACTAAGTCAAAGTTGAACAATTAAGTTGAGATAATGTACTTAAGGTGCAATTGATTAAAACTATAAAACATTACTAATTTGAAAGATAAAGTTGAAAAAAGAGATGAATAATTTGATCAAAACAATTTAAATTCTCAATGGAATAAAAAAAATAAAAAATTGGGTTATGGATAAGAAAATATTTCCCTAAAAAATATGAAAAAGATTGGGAACATTACACTCTCTTTCTCCTTTTTCTCAATAAAATTTAATAATGTCTTCGACTTTCAACATTTTCATCAAATGGACCTTTTAATGCTGGAAGGAAGTTTTCAATCAACATTGAGGTAGAAATTGTGTTTCATTTTCACCTCTTAATGGTGAATTTGATAAAATTTCATCTAGTAGCTCATATTCTTTTATTCACAAGGTATTGGTGTATAAAGTAATATACTAATATAAAATTGTTAAATTCCATAGAACATTATTCAAGGTTAGATTTTTTTTTATTTTTTTTTTGAAGAATTATTCAAAGTTAGATTTGTTCACACAAATATATATTCCGAGGTTTAGATACAACCACAATTTGCAGAAGTTCTATTTATATCAATAGGCATTCAAAAATCAACATTGATGCTGGAAAAATAAATGGCCCTTAGTGAGTTCACACCAAGTCTCTTTAGTTCATGTCAAGAGGTTAAATAATAAGCTCACAGGGCTCAAAGTTTCCATGTGAAATTACTAATTTAGATTCTAGAAACTAACAAAAAAACTCAAATCAAACGAGCAATAACACTACATACACTGCAGTTGGGCAAAGATAATGTTTGTAAATGTGAAATTACTAATTTCTCATTCAGAAAAATAGAAACACTCAAATCAAATAAGCAAGGCTAGACAATCAGCTAGATACAATTCAATTTCCATCTAGCCAATTGGTGTCCCAAATGAACCATGAAACACCACAAAAACTCTGCACTAAAACTAATTCTCCTAAACGCAAAGTAAGCTGGAGAGAAATTTATAAATTTCAATCAACTGAACATTAAGCGGGACAGGGATATGAACACCGTACCGCCATGTTTCCACAGTTTTGCCACCTCCGGACAGTCTCTTGCCAGAAATATAACCTCCCAGCCTGACTACCAGGTGCACAAAAAGATACTAAAAATTAACAGAACGACTGCATACAGGTACGGGTCTCAAGGTGGTGTATATGTTCAGATGTGGAGGGGGCCAGAGAAGGGACCACTACCAGGACCAGCCTCCCTGTGTTTTAGAGAGAGGTTTGAAAACTGAGAATCGAGGTCTCTACTGCTACTGCGTCTATGGCTAGAAGATTGTTGCTGCTGTTGCGGTTTCTGTTGTTGCTGGTACAGAGACCTTAGCCTTCCAATCTCTCTTTCCAATACTTCGTGTTCCACTAAACAAAAAATTAACTGATTTAGTTTCCACTCTCCAATTCTCTATTTTAAAAGTTAAGCAACTATCACCCACTGAACCAATCGTTACTCATCAATATGTATACATTTTTTCCCTTCTTAACTATATCCAAACGAAATTTTAGTAACACTATAATAGTACATTTTGTTATAAAATATCTAATGTACTAGATTACAATATCCTATAATAGTAAAATTTGTTATAAAATAAATAATGTACTAGATTACAATATCCAAAATTTTGATTATTAACACTTGCTTGTGCAGTGGTTTAGGGGATTTGTCAGATACCATGTATACTATTATATTATTAATAGAAAATCCCACTTCTGTGAATATTTAACCTTAGTACTTTGCACTAGCCAATGGTGAAATAAATTCCTGGCTCTGCTGCCACTGTGGTTAGCTTTTCATTATTTCGTTCAATTTCCAGTGTTAATAGATGTAATATATTTATATATGTGCACATATATATATACATACAATATTTTGTTAAATTCCTATCCCACCATAGCCTATGGTGCAAAGTACCCACTCTAGCCCTAGCCTATACACATTATGTATATGTCTTGAAACTTGTCCAGAAAAAAAGTTTTATCCCCACAAAAAAACTAGTCCTCAGGAAGCAATCATCTTGGAAATGGCATTTTGTTGCAATGCAATTTGTTTCATTTTGATAACTGACAAGGCTAAAAACTTACAGTACTTAATACGCTGCTCCTGGGCTAAGCTATCTAATCGTTTTTTCAAGGCTTTGTTCTCCATGCTCAGAATAAGACTCTGCTGGTTGAGAAATTCAAGCTCAGCAGAAAACCCAGAACCTTCTGCCTGCAATCACAAAAAATATACCATTATTTATTTTTTCAATAAAATATAATCTAGTCCATCTAATTCAGATCCAACTTAAAGTTTCCCTCGTAAATTTTGTTGATACTTGCCTGGAGAGCTTGTACGTTCCTTTCCAGCTCAGCTATGTATTGAAGCTTCCGGACCCGCGAACGTTGAGCAAATTGCCTGCATTGAAATAGCTTATTAGGTTTATTTAGCGACAAACTCTTCTTGGGATTATTTGGTCTATAAGTATAGTTTGTTCAGTTCACTTATATTTATAGATCAATAATAAGGAAGATTTCACTTGAATAAGTAAATGAATATTTTCAATCAATGAAATCATTCAATCATAAGATCTCATGAAGGAAAGCTGCGTTAAATCTAGCATCCAGTTTGTGTGAAAACTTTCCCACACAAATTTCTATAGTTTAAAATTTTAAATAAGAAAATTATATCATACTGACAGATTTTTAGAAGATAGAGCTTCAGCCAGTTATATTCGTGTGGAATAGTAGTGAGGCGTCCACAAGTATAGCGTTAATGCCAAGTTCCCTTTCTTTCCCCAAATACAAGGGTGAATTACCTTCCATAACATTTGGAACCTTAGGCACTAGTCTTCTGTAATATAAATAGTGTGGTGGGCACAACATGGATATTTCCCTAGGAACGATTATTTCTCTAAGTGCGGATATAGAAAGGTCAACCTACACCACTGTTTAAAAAGGCGTACTGCTGGCTTGAGGCATTTTGCCAGGGCTCTCAAGGAGGAATGAAGTGTAAGCCATAACTTTTTTAAAGAAAAAGTACCAAAACATTATTTAAAAAACACATACTACTTTTACGTTTCAATGAATAGTGCCATCGAATGGTTCCTCTCTAACACGGATAGTGCAGTAGGCACAACTATCTTTCCATAAACATTGATAGGCCATATGCAAGAATTATACCTAGTCTATCAGTATATGTTATAGATATTAATTTCATACACCTCACTAAGATTTTATCTCCTTTATAGAGTACAGATTATTAATTTAAACAAATATATAGATTAATATATATATATATTAGCAAGAGATAAAAGGTCATAAAAAAAGTTACCAGCTTCTAAGAAATTGTAAATATCATCAGTAAAGCAGAAAATTCCCACCACAAATGATTATTAGGATAACACAACAAACAACACCAGCAACAAGTTACATATAAATCAAGCTGAAAGATAGCTAATGTAAGACAGTGCAAGCATTGCTCAATGTTTCACAGAACAACAAAAGTAAGAGTAGACCATAATTAACAATAAAGCACCTGCCAAGGTCAATATCTTCATGAGAAGTTAAATAGCTAGAATGTAATAATACTTAGTCGAAAGTGTGCATTATAAAACAGTCGGAAAATGATTGAAAACACTATAAAATTATAAGAAGTTGGAAAAGAGATGAGTGATTTGGTGACATGTACTACTTTTTCGGTTTTTCCATAGAATTGGAATCAGTTATGGATAAGAAAATTCCATGAAAAGGAAATGGAAAACTACTCACCAAATCACTCCTCTCTTTTCCCAACTTCTCATAATACTTAAATATTTTTTCCAACCATTTTCCACTTATTTATCAAACGGACCCTAATAGTAGCATAACTACTTTGTAATCACAAATGCTTTCCAAGGGACTGAAATGAAAAAAATAAATAACTAATAAAAGTTGAATCTAACTTACTGCTTAGAACGTTTTGTATCCGTTTCTGATACAGAAACCTTCGCGTAAGAAGAATCCTTGCTTTCAAAAGAACCCTTTGCATCACACGGACCAGATTCGATGGGATCCTGCTTTTCCTTGGCCGTAGATGAAACTCCATTTGCTTGTTGTGTAGCGCATAATGATGCTGGGCTTCGAAGAACGAAGTTATCCCTAGAAGAAAGAAGGGCATTTTTCTGTGGTAACAGATTCAACAATGGATCCCAAGCCCGATTCTTATGTCTCCCCAAAGGGTTTGGCTCTCCATAGAAAGAAGTGTTCCATGCATCTTTGTAATGATCGAAATCTGAAGATCCCCGAGAAGGAACAGAAGAAGTTAGGCTGTTATATTTGTAATCATCTTGAGCGGCATAGTCTATGTTAACAGCATTAGCTGCCTCAATATACGCAAAGGAGTCACTTGATGAACGGCGATGGCCTCTGCGTACAGGTGTTTCGGGCTCGTTAAGAAGTTCATCTAGCCAAGAAGGTTGATCCTCTATTAAAACACTCCCAGAGCAAGTACGTTGATGGTGTGAATTTCTGTCTCTCGGCTTTGGTATATTTTTTGGTCCAATTGGAGGATTTGGAATGTAATCGGCATATGATGGGGTAATGCTGGGGAATGGACTTTTAGGAGGAAGTAAAGGATTCTTTCCATTGTACACCACATTTCTGGTGCCTGATGGCCCCTTGGAATTTGACATAGCCCAAGCACAAACACTGTCAATAAGGCAAACAATTAAAAAAAATGAAAAGAAAAGAAAATTAGTCCCAAATACAAGTCAAAAATAAGAAGTGGAATTAACGATGAACCTAGAAAATACTCAAGTAAACTAAAAGTATCTAACAAAAGACGGATTCCAAGACCCATGGAAGCTGAACTATCGCAAATTATTTCAAAAGTGAAGGCTCTTGGAAAAACCTAGACATGAACCCTTTTCATTCCTAATGTCCCCAAAATCTTCTATACCCCTTGGCCTGGAATCAACTTTAAAAAAACCAAGCTCTTCATAAATTCAATTTTTTCTAACCCTAAACTAAACTTTCACATCATCAATTTCTAAAATCTTCTTGAAATGATACAATTCATTAAACAAGAAAAAGGTAGTAATTAGTGAACCAAGCTTTCGATAGCAGACCATTCATAGAATCAAACTTTATAACAAGAATGCTTTTCGAATAAACACCATTTTACGACGAGATTATTTGCATGAATAAAACATATATGTGGCTAAATATACCATACGAAATCAATTAGTAAATTTTAGTGTGGTGTAAAGTTTAGAGTTAAACTTTCTCATAACCAAAACTAGATATTTCCACTGGGGGAGTCTTCATCCCCATGGAATGGATTGGGTATAGATTTTATAAATGGACTCAGTAAGCACTTTCAAAACAGAGCCTAAGATTTTATACTTCCCCACACAGATATCGAATGACAAAAGAAAAACACATTGATAATGCGTATGCTAAAAAGGCCACCTTTAAACATCAATATCCTACTTAACACATGATAAAGATTTAATTACATCTTTTCTTTAAATTCAGGAGCTCCTTATACCGTCTCTTGCCTTGGAGTTTCTATAAATCAAGGTGCCAAATCAACAAAGAACTCAATAAAAGGGCAGTCTGGTAGAACAAGACAGCTAGTATACTAACCTCCTAATTGGCTAGCAGTTGGTTGAATCCTAAGCAAGATGACAAAGTCTCAAGGATATTCCAATGATGGCAGATTTGGTTATCTTTTCTTTCTTTCATATTGGAAAAGGCAATCTGATGGAATTGACAGTATGAAATACTATGGTGGATGGCGGTGGAACAACAAAATTCATGTTAACAATTTTTGCTGACGACCTTGCAACAGTGACCTAATGAGTGAAACTTGTGCCTAGGAGGTGATTCCATGACTGACGCAAAGGGGCAACCAAAAAACCGCAGAAGACGATGAGAAAAAAGAGAAGTCCAGAGCTGACAGAAATTTTGCCAAACAGATTTTGGATCAAATATCAACTTGATGGAGATCAAAGGCCTCAAAATCACTTTACTACAAATTGAGCAACAAGAATAAGTTGACCAGAAAAGAAAAGCAACAATGATCTGTGTCACCTCACAAGGAAATCACTTGTTTTCACGGTCGTGAGGGATAAAAAATGCCATCAAACAAATAAAGCACAAGGATTTACTTAAAGTCTTAAACCAATATTCTTCTACTCACTATCTTACATATTTTACTGGGCTGGGCTGCTTTGCTTTGTTCCTTACGTCTTTTGTATCTAGGTTATTTTCTTTTAGAATGTTGTTGTTTTTAATGCACAACCCAATGCATTTTTAGGTATCAACGAGCCACAGTGTGAGTGTGGCATCCTGACAGTTGAGGTTTGGAAATGAACAATTAATTGCAGATTCAGTTACGGAAGAGTCCTCTATCTCTCAAACCAGCCTCATCAAGAAAAATCTGATTTTGTCAAATCTTCACTGGTGAAAAAAGTGAACTCACATACTCACCAACATAGTAATCATTGATTAGTTAAAAAAATGTATTCAGTTTATGACTCTAAAGGCAAGGTTGTTAGAATATGTACCGTGTCCCAAAGAAAAAGAAAACAAATAGAATCAGAAAAGAGACTGCACGCGCAAAATGAAATTCTGGATGTAAGAGATAATCTCCGAACTGTGTTAAAGAGATATTCAAGCAAAAGACTCCTCAACAAGCCTGCAATACATATGCAAGAGGTTAGCATCTACTCCCCCTATCCCAAATTAAGGGTCCAATTTGACTTTCACACTTAAGGATACGAAATTTCAACCTAATAAATGGTTAAGCAAAAAACTTGTTTGGTAATGTGAGATTTGGAACATTGATTACGTCCCAAAAGGGAAGTTGGACTCTTAATTTGGGACATCCCAAAGTGGAATAGTGGACCGAAGGAGTATATGCGTTTAGTGAAGGTAAGGCTTTTCAAATTGTTCTTCAGAAACCCCCCCCCCCCCCCCCTTTTTTAGGGAATAAACAACTCAATCACAAATGAGCCAGTTAATGAATTTCAAAATGACCTAAGATCAGCATCATTGTAATCCAAACTTTCAATTACATTAACCAACTGTATAAATTTAAGCTCATTATATATGAAAGAATATAATGACAAATCTTTCCATTTGGACGGCCAAACAGACTTATCAGTGGACAACTGTATTGAAAAACATATTGTTTGGTCCCTGTTCAAGTCGAAATTTGGCAAGTGAAAAATAATTGCTAAACGAATTCAGAGTGGCATTCATGGTGGAACTGCCATGTAATCCAATAATTTACTTAAGCAAGCTAACCAAACTCTCATTCATTTATTGAGCTTTTATAAGAAGGTTGATAGCGTAGCACTACTTGAAATAGAAAAATTAAACACGCAGATATATTATTCCAATAAATACAACCAATGATTTGACATGATCAGTACCTTCTCTTATAATTGCAGCAATAAATTAAAACTCTCGATTGTACCTAAGCTGAAGTTAATACAGAAATAGAGAAGATTGTTTCCAGATTCAAACAAAATGTCCCGAATTTCCATACAGCATTGGCTACTGATTACAAAACAAACCCTAACCATTCGTTCAGTGATCCCAAAATCAACAAAAACATGACTAGAAGAAGAGAAAAACCAAACAAGCTTTCAAATCTTACTATCCATCACCTTTTTACACCGTACTTCAATTTCCCTTTCTACTTTAGCAAGTTCCAAATAATCAAACCAAACTTCATTAATTCCATCTATTTTCCATTTTCTCAGGAAACAAGGAGATGGTTCTAGAAAGAGAAAGTTGAAGTAAAAAGCAAGTTAAACGAAACTAAGATAGATTCATTCACAAAAATTAGCTAATTCACATAGCATTGGCTAGTGGCTACTGATTACAAAACAAACCCTAACCATTCATAATTAACAGAACAACATTTCAAATCATACGATTCATTACTTTCTTATACCTTACTTCAATTCTACTGTAGCAACTCCGGAACAATCAAACAACAATTTAAAAGAAATCAAACTTCATTAATTCAATTTATTTGTCCATCGCACATTTTATCGGGAAACAAACAGATCAGTCTAGCAAGAGAATGTTGAAGTAAATAGCAAAGTTAATTGAAAAAAAAAAAAAAAAAGATTCTATCAGAAAAAGATGCAAACCTTTTTTGAGTTGGAATGCAATGCGATTCGAAGCGCACAATCAAAGAAAGATGGATTGGGAATCGAAGCTCACATACTCTCGTTTGTTGTTCTTCTTTCTCTGTGTGTCGTCGTTGACGGGAGTGACTGAATAATTAGGGATTTTTAATTTTTTATTTGGAATGACAACCCAGAATTCGATGTTTTTATGCTTTTGTTATTTTGCAAGTGGATGCTTCGATATCTGCCAAAATCAATTTTGTATCATAAAGAATCCTTTTTCACTTTTTTGGTTGGCAATTTGGCCCGCATAAAACGTTGGCAAATTGCTTTACGCAATTCGACTAATTTTTGTTATCGATTGTTTGTATTTTTAACGGTTGTTAAAATTTGACCTGGACAACTCTTAGTCGAATGACTTATTAAAAAGAGTTGCTTTATTTTTTTCTCATTTTTTTAAGGTTTTCAAGTTATTGGGTTAACTCGCATCGGAGTATGTCTTTACCGGTTTAACAAAGTTCAGCTATTCACGTTGAGAATGGTAATTTAAGCTAGCTGCATTGCAAATACTAAAAAAATTAGTGTAAAAATGAATATTGAACCTATAAACTTGAAAAAATCAATACCGCAAAAGTGTAAAATATATGTTAGGCGAGACATGTTGTGTCATTCAAAGCATCAATAACACGGGATGACATATAATGTATCGCCTCATAGCATGATTTTCATAAAAAGAAAGAAGTAGCCATGCATGACAATAAATGTCGCCTAATGTTTTTTTTCCCCTTACACATATTGCATCGCCTAGAATAAATTATGGGCGGTGTTATTTACACTCTTTAAATATGTCACAAACACCCTTTCTAGAATTTAACTAATTTTTTTTTAACTCATATTTATTTATCACAAACACCCCCCTCCATTGCTTAATATTAAGCGAGTGCTCAGCAACATATTCTCCTTATTTAAGTTGAGTTTATGCAAGTGTGCTCACCTCTTATTAGGCGGGTCTTATTTGAAAAAAACTCCAACACTTCATTGCATAATGTTATGCGAGTTCTTATCGACAAACTCTCTCCGTATGAGCCAAGTTTAAGTGACTATACTCACCTCTCATTAGGCGGTACTTATTTGAAAAACGCTCCAGCATTTCATTGCTTAATATTAGGCGAGTTCTTACTAACAAACTCTCCCCATATGAATCCAGTGTATGTGACTATACTTACATCTTATTAGACGAAACTTAGGGGGTATTAGCAACAATAAATTTAACATATGAAGTTGTTTGTAACAAAAGAAGTTTTTATGACAAATATAAGAAATGTAAATAACCTTGCCTTAAAAGGAGGTGTAAATTATTATCGAATGCTAACTTTACCTTAAGTTTAGTATTTAGACTACGTACATTTTTTGGCATTTTAACAATTGCAGTGCATCAAAAGAAAAAGGCAATTTCCGCTTTTGGCATTACCGGTGCAGATGGCATTACTGAATCATGTTGTTGGCAAGAATATTGGTTACTAAAACATATTTTTTTATATATATTCATCTAATAGTTACACATATGCATATGGAAGTCAAATTTTATTTTTATATAATACTATGTTCTACCGAATGCATAAATAAGAAAATATTTTGTTGCATTTAATTTTGAAAAGCATTATATATATATATGGGAAAGGGGCAAATTACACTAATGTCAGATTCATAAATTTTACACCCATCTATAACTTTTGTCTCACATTTATAGTTTATCAATTCATCTATTAGATAAGCTATTTTTATTGTGTTTAGCACATGTGCAAAGTTTTAAGGGTAAAATATACTAAACCCCCTTAAACTATCACAATTTGGCACTTTACTTCCTAATTTATAAAAATCGATACTAAACTCTCTTAAACTATTAGATGTTATCACTTAATCCCCGAAATTACATAAATACCCTTATACAAAGTTTGAGGAAAAAAAAGAAAAATAAAATAAACCAAAACCTCCCCCCCCCCCCCCTTTCTCTCTCTCTTATTATCCTCTATTATTAGATGGAAAGAGCTCTACATTCATCACCACTCATCATCATCACCCATTTACACCACCATCATTAACTCAACTTTGACAATGGAACTCTGTTAACCCATTCTCTCTTTAGAAATATATATATATATATATTTATAATAAGGGGTTAGGATTTTTTAACTCTAAAAATGTATAAGAGGATAAAGAATTGTGTGGCTAAAACTTAAATTTTTTTTAAATGGTTGATAGCGCCTTTAGTACGAGTTATGACCTAATATATATATATGTCGAACTATGTGATACCCAAATTTTATCTCTAAAAATATGCATATCATGCTTATTATGTATGTATACATATAATTTATAAATACCTTAATATAATTCGTACATATGTTAATATTTACATATAAGAGTTATTGGTTAAAGATGATAAAAAATAAATAAATTGGAGCTATTAGATTTAATGGATGGAAAGATTAAACAAAGTACATATACATATACATATGTGTGTGTGTATCTGTAGAGAGATATTGATCAATTTTTTGTTTTAATTTTTATATTTTAAACATTTGTATAAGTGCAAATATATTTGTTGGGGGCTTAAATGACAACAACTAATAGTTTATGGGTGTTTAGTGTCGATTTTTATAAATTATGGGGTAAAGTATCAAGTTGTGATAGTTTAGGGGGGGTTTACTGTATTTTACCCTTTTTTTATTTTTCCTTTTTTTTTTCTCAAACTTTGTACAAAGGTATTTATGTAATTTTTGGAGTAAAGTGTCAAATTGTGATAATTTAAGGGGGTTTAGTGTATTTTACCCAAGTTTTAAATCAATATGATATTTGTAACCATATAATCACTATATTTACTTTTACTCAATTTTTGAAAAGTTCATAATTCAATATATAACATGATTATGATGTGGAACTTATAGATCTTCGATTAGTTTAAATTTTTGCACGCATCTTTGAAATATTATAATTATATAGACTCGTTTAATTTGGTTGTGTAAATTATCTCATTTATAATTATTTCATTGTAAATTAACAAAAAGAAAATTTGTGGCGTAATTTTTTTTACATAAACTTGTATTATAGTTATAAGTTACGTAGTTTCAATTATATCTTTATATTTTCTTATTTAATAACTTAAGTATTAACTTAAGTTAATAACTTTATATACTAGTTCATTTTTGCAACAAAATACTCAAATTTGATAATTCACGAATTAAACAATTTTAAATTGTTCAATTCGTAAATTGGAGGACGACGAAACGCGCTAATTGAACAGGTTGATGAATTATAAAATTGAGAGAAATGAGCAAGTGTAAAACTTCTTAATTTTGCGTCAGGTGTAACTAATAAACACAAAGAAATTCTACAAATTTTAAATTAAAATTCTAAAATCCAAGGCATACAAACGGGCAGTGTTAATCGTTTTTTTTTTTTTTTTTTGTTATTTTATTCAAGTACTTCTACAATAATATTAGTTTTCCTTTGTGTCCAAAAAAAAGGATAATTACAATAAAATCTTTTGTCGAAGTACTTCTACAATAATATCAGTTTGCTTCTAATTAGCCTTTATCACATTCTTAATTCTGTTCTTAAGCCCTTCTACCACTAACTTAAAAAAAGAAAATAATAAAATAAAATATATATCTACACTTATATACTATTAATAAAGCGCTTAAAAGATTTTTGGCATCTCAATTTAATTACAAAAATACCTTTCATATGTTAAAAATAAATAAATAGAACTTGACTTGAACCAATGCCCTTACAAATAATAAAAGGCGTTCTTGACACTTCACCCCACATACTTTAAAATTATTCCACAAGAAAATCAAAACTCTCTAACTGAACAGGGCCATGCAGCTAGCAAACGGGATGATAAGCTTCGACCAGACCTGATCCGCCTCCGCACCACCTAACCAAACAGTGCCTTAGGGCTGCTGTAGCAGACTGGATGATAAGCTTCGACCTGACCTGACCTGACCCGAGCCTAGCTTCTGCATCACCTCCACCAGCAAGAGCAAGAACTATTGCACAAATGCACGAGCCAACAAGGCCCTTAAACTCAAACGTGCACAAGCGAGTCGAGAGCAGCAGGGATACGTACATAAGGTCAACCTTTGACTTTTATATGCACGAAGTCCGGGCCCTCAAACTCAAATGCGGAGATGAACGTGTTCTTGCTTTGTAGCCCCGGCTTCAACACTGCACCAAATCAGTGGTGGAAAGCATTGTAATGCGTTCAACTTCTCTCTTCAACACGTTGTATGCCTTGAGGTGCTTACTCTGAAAGCAAAATAATTCCGGTAGAAATGTGGGGAAAATATGCAACAGTGACGGCAATTTCATGTATTCTTACACACAAAAATCGAGACTCGTGGACTTTGAATCTGCAAGAATTTGATACATATCAGGACTATAAACGAAATGGTAAAAAAAAAAGATTTCCCAGTCAAGTGGGTTTGTCACGCATGTTTCACACTAAACCAACTAATTTATTATCCGTGTGAACGTCTCGTGTTATTTTTGCAATCCTGTCTGTGTCAAAACGTTCTACTCTGTGTACTACATCTTCATATCATGGCCATGTAGTGCATTCAAAGAAAGTTTAATGTCAATCTAGAAAAGTAGACCAAGTTCAACTTTAGATGAAACCAGAGTCAATTTGAGCCAACTCGGAAAGAGTAAGTTCCTAGTTTTCATTGTTGCAAGTTGCAACTGTTTGGTCAAGTGCTCTTCTTTGTATAGCTGTAGAAAAGGTTAAGTTCTAGAACTACTCAAGCATCCGGTGATTTAAATTCAGAAGCACGTAATTTGGTGGAGTGCGTGCATAAAATTTCTCGTTCATCATAAAAAAAAGAGGAGTGTACCAAAGGTCATCAAGAAGGTACAAACCTTCTGCTGAAAATTTAGAGCAAAGATCCATAAGCAAGCTGCCAGGTAGAAACATCACCCAATAGTGAATTAGGCAACACGGAAAGGAAAAAGTAGGGCTGGGACCGGTTCTGTTCCTAGCCAAATTATGAAGAACCGGAACCGGTTTTCTGTTGTTCTTAAGGATTCGGTTCTTTGTTTATTTTTTGAGGAACCATAAATGGAACCGAACTAGTTCTAACGGTTCGGTTCCACCGGTTCTTCGGGGAACTGTTAGAACCATTAGGAACCGGCCAAAAACTGTTCTAACGGGTCTTCGGGGAACCATTAGAACCGTTAAAACCGGTTAAAAACCGTTCTAACGGTTATTCGGGGAACCGTTAGAACCATTAAAACCGTTAAAATAGTTAGAACCGGCCTAGAACCGTAAGAACTGTTATGTATTTATATATAACGGTTCCTTTAATTAAATTTATCAAGAAACCGGGAACCGAACCATTAACAACTATTAGGAACCGAACCGTTAAAAATGTGCACTTTAATAGTAAGAACCGAACCGGCCTTTTTCGGTTCGGTGCGGTTCTCCGGTTCCCGGTTCGAAAATCCCACCCCTACGGAAACACAAAGAATATCTAAAAGAGTTGCAAATAAGAAAGCAATGAATGGTTAGGAGAATTTTTAAGAGAGGGTATAAAATTCCTTTACTATGTCTATCAGATATAGAAAGCATATAAATGAGGTGTCTAATGCTATGATCCAAAGAAACATAAAGTAACGTCGCCGAAAATGTTCCTACAATTAGACCAACATTCAAAAGATACATCAGATTACAATAAACCCATTTTCCTAAAGGACATCTAAAAAGAATAATAAATCATCAAAATGCATAGAAAAGGTGAACTGAGGATTTTTTATTTTTTTTTCAGTATTATAATCAAGTAGATTTCTGACCTGCCACATCAGTGAGCCTGGTTAGAAGTTGATTTTTTCTTGTTAATCAGGCAAGTAAAGAGCATCCAAACTTGAGCAAAACGTTTATCCTAAATCCACCTGACACTAGCTACAACGTAGCTCTCTGCAAGGCAATCAACTTTTGGCACTAATTTTGGGAAGTTTGAAATGTAGGAGCTGACTTTAACCTATACGACTTTGAGAAAAAAGATTGAATTTTAGTACAAAAAGCTTCAAGACAGATGAAGTAGGATGGGTATTGTTGTCAAGAAAGTTCTTTGTTTTGCAGCTTCCATATGCTTCAAGATCCCATGGTTTCAATTACATGTATAATGTTATCTTAAAAAGTAGAAAAGATAACACAACTATTGCTTACAGCAAAGTACATTTTCTTGAAACTATGGTCCTTTTAAGGATGTTATCAAGTGGGTTCCACCAATAATATAATATTATTTCCCAAAGTGGTTACCTCATATTGAACCAATAACCGCACAGTTATCAAACCAAGGTTTTTACCATGGCAACAGCCAAGGGTCCGTTTACCTGATTTGCTCCCCAGTAACCAGAAGGTGAATTGCGTGTGGATAGGGTACAGATCTAAGAAAATTGGCATTATAAGCAAAAAATTACCACACTCAGCTTTGCATCACAGGCTTGCTAGTTATTCCCTCTGTCCCAAATCAAGTGTCCTACTTTCCTTTTTGGAATATCACAACTTAAGAGCCCACTTTCTAAAATGAAATCTCGTGCTAATTAAAATAAGTTGTATTTTTTCACCATTTATTGCATTGCAGTAAAGCATATTCTTAAATAGAACGGAAGGCAAACAGGGACTCTTAATTTGGGGTGGAGGGAGTCTCAAAAAGGGACACAAATAAGAACAAATATTATATATGAAAAACAGAAACGTTGATTGATGAGAAAGACTCTCTGAGAGCTTAAAAAGTTCAAAACAACATAAAAGTCACTTTTAATAAATGATCAAGCTAAACACTATCATAAGTTCATAACGGCAGACACATGAAAATAAAATCTTTATCACATTTGATAGTGACCTACAACTGATTACGATCTGAACATGAATAGGTGGATCTGATGCAGACAGTGTAACTTTACTGGGTACAATGAGCAGAATTAGCCCAGCGCATCAGTATGAACAAAATGCGAGTATTTAACCCATTTGCCCTTTAACTATTTAGGCTTTCTACTTTGACACTTCAAACAATTTTTTTTTGACAAGCTGCACCTTAAACTTTCATTTTTTGTCATTTTAACACTTTCTGGAATTCACATGAATAGTAGAAGGGACAAACTGACAAAAATCCTTTCAACTTTCATCTCCCTTCAATTTTGACCAATTCCTCTTCCTTTTTGACCCATTCTTCAGTTTGCCCCCCAAAATATATATATATAGCTACTTAACATTATTTCTTCTAATCAAAAGTAAAAAAAGCAACAAAAAAATTGCAACTTCGATTAATAAAGATGCAATTCATAAAATGAAAAGGATTCCGTTTATGGGCCTAAGAAGAGGCATCATGCATGCATGTATGTTAAACGTGGACAAAAAGAAATAATTAGGATGTGATCTCCCAACCTTCCTTCAAAAGGATGCGGTCACTGTGGTTACTGTTTTTCAAAGGATGCAGTTCATGTAGATACTGTTTTTGGTATCTCTTGGTCACAAATACTAATTTTCTAGGTCACAGATACAATACCTGTGCCAAGAATACTGTATCCTCCAAATAGTATCTACGGATCTAAATTCTTACCGAAGACAGATACTATAGTATCTATATCTACAGTGACCGCATCCTTAAAATAAAAGTTGTTGTGAACCACATCCTAAAAGCCCAAGACAACAAGAGTGGGATATATACATTTTTTTATTTTTTTTTTTGATAACCATGGGTATCGGGGACCCCCCCACTAATCCCATGAGGCCCTGGTTGCTCGACCGGGAGACGCCCCCAGGAGCTAGCCATCCCACATGTACCCCGGAGAATTCCCAATATATAATATGCATGTTCATCATTTACTTAACAATTTTTTTTTGGCACACTTAATTAGTTATTACTCCTCCCTCATCTCATCTGTTTTAAATTATACGATAGACGGATAGATTAGAAATAATTAAAAATGAAAACCAGCTTTATGTTCTTATTATGAAACTAGTTAATTCCATATATGGTATATTTTTTCAATATAAACATATATATAGAGAGTTTAAGGGGCAAATTGAAGAGGAATTGGTCAAAATTGAAGGGAAATGAAAGTTTAGAGAATTTTTGTCACTTAGCCCCTTCCACCGTTTGTATAACAAACAGAATTGGACAGTAGTGTCAAACTGACAAAAAAATAAATGTTGGTGCAGCTAGCCAAAAAAAAAAAATGTTTTGTCAAAATAGAAAGCCTAAATAGTTAAAGGGGCAAATGGGTTAAATACTCGACCAAATACTGCTCAAGCTTCCCTAATTTGTTGAGTCTATGGCTCCAAATAAGTCTTATTTCCAAATTTCTTGCAATTTTCATTATGAAGATCGTGCGGCTCAATCAGAAGTTTTTAAATCCTTCACATAAATGAAAAATAAACCTTTAAAAACCACAATCACAACCAGATAAATAGTTTCCAAAAAGGCACACCTAAAATAAATTTGAATTGTTATGAATTATCTTTTCCATATATTAAATGATGGACAACATCATAGATTTTTGTTATTGTACATCTTCCAACAACCTCTTCCCCCACTCTCTGACTCATGTTTCTATATTGACCTCATTAAATACTTAATCAGCTTGTAAGTTCATTAAATCACCAAGAAACACATACAACACCTGTGCAGGGAAGATGGTATACTAAAAATGCAAAAGATTTGGAATTTTAAGCCAAAAGAGAATGCCATAACGAAATTTCTACCTGTGCATCATTGGCACAGCTATCATTCTGGAACTGAAAAGAGCAGGCACCCATTATCCCACCGTACTCTAATCTCTTTACCGACTTGGAGTGTCTTTCCTCTAATAATTTGGCCCCATTTCCCAATAAGATTATAAGAACTCCCACTCCGTTTCAACTTCATCATATACAGATCACCAGTATCATCATCTCGAGCATTAACATTTATTTGATGATCATTTCTCAATTGTTCTCTTGCTTGGTGCGTCCAATACAAGAGAATATGATCTTCCACTGCTTTTCTAGGCAAAGTGAGGAAGGGATGATTTGTATCCACATCGGACAATGTCAGTGCTTTCTTAATCGGCCATTGCTCTTGCCCAGGTAGTGCTGCAGCACTCCACTCATATGGAACTGAGAAGTTTAAGCATCCATTAGACCATCGTATTTTGATCTCTTTACCTACGCCGAGTCCCTTACGTCGGATTATTTTTCCCCACTTTCCTAAGAGGATATAATAATGTCCATGCCATCTCAGTTTCATCACATACATGTCCCCAGTATCAACATCTCGAGCATTCAGATTTACTTGCTCTTCGTTCCTCAAAAGTTCTCGTTGTTGCGGTGTCCAATGCACAAGAATATGATCTTCAACCGATCTGCGTGCCAAAGGTAAAAAAGGGATGATTTGTATCCACATCAGACAATGTGAGGACCTTTCTAATAGGCCAATGGTCCTGCACTAAGGGCTGTTGAACAATCTGTAATGGCGGTACTGTAACAATTTGCTGTTGTGGAACCGAGAAGTGTAAGCATCCATTAACCCATCGTAATTTTATCTCTTTCCCAACATTAAGTCCCTTACCTCGGACAATTCTTCCCCATTTTCCAATAAGGCTATAATAACTCCCACGCCACTTCAACTTCATTACATGCAGATCACCAGTATCATCATCTCGGGCATTAATTGTAACTTGCTCTTTGTTTTTCAAATGATCTCGTTCTTGCTGCATCAAATGCACAAGAATGTGGTTTTCAACTGGTTGGCGAGGGAGAGTGAGAAATGGATGAGTAACATCAACATCGGATAAGGTCAGGGCCTTCCTTATGGGCCACTCATCCTGTCCTTGTGGTGCAACATTATATCTTGCCCTCCTCATCCCTGTAATTGGAAAAGAACAATAAAATTAACTCTGAACATTAATATTTCGATCTTTTTATCTCATAGTAAATTGAAGTTATTTCATATGCGGCTCATAAATGCTTAGAGAAGATGCCCCTAAAAAATGGGTGGGGCAACTAGCGCTGCATGAATAGAAAACCAGTTGAACATTCACAGCTTAAGTCAATAAATAAGTACACGACAAATGAACACATGATGCTTTTCTAAGTAAAAGACAGAACCAAAATCTGATATCACTGGGAGTGTAATTTGACAAGTTTATGCTTTCTTCAGGAAAACAAAATTGGCGGCATAAGTCAAATCCAAACCAAGCACAGGCCAATCTACAAATGGAATATATGAAACCGAGGCTACGAGAATACGTTCAACAATTAAAAACTGGGATACTGGAATATCTGAAAGATACTCTACTTGAATTAGTCTTACAAAAAATTAAAATCAAATAGCAATACAGTGGTATGTGATTAATACTCACTGACTGGAGAATCTGCGAAGAAGCAGTTATTAAATATGACTGACCTTAAACCATATCCAGTAACAAATTAAGCAAGTAACCACTTCAGTTATGGTCCTAGGAAGAAATTTTAGAACTCAATAGAAATAGGTGTTTGCAAAAGTTTGCCAAATCCTTTGTAACGCAAAGATAAACAGTGATAAAGCACTCCCTTTGCATGGAATGGAATAATTTGGGGAAAAAAATAAAAAATTTGTACCCCTCTCTTAAAACTTAAAAGATAGAACATTAAGAACAGCAACAATAATACTAAACTTCCCCTCTTTAGAAAATTTACTTCTACCATTCCAACTGGTCTAGAACCTAAAGGTCAGAGTAAGGTCAATATGTTAAAAAAAAAAAAAATTGGTCCAGATACTTCTAGTACCACAGAGTGTCCGGTCCAGATTTCGCTCACCTCGACTAATCCTTTTTCGCGGAGTGGCCAACAGCTGACCACCACATGTTTTTGTGGCTGCCAAGATTTCTGTAATTGTATATTTAGCATACAGTTCAAATAAACTAAGCATAACCAAACCAACAAAAGGAGAACCCCCATCATCCAAAAACACACACGAAAACCCTATAAACTCACTAATCAAATTTAACACATATAAACTCCCTCAGATTAAAGTGCTACTTTCATACATTGAGGACTCACATTAACCAACACAAATCGAAAGATACGAAATTTTCTCCCCACATTCAACTCAAACAAATGTACCTCAATCCTTCGCAAAAGGGCTGACTATTCCATTGCAAAAAGATAAAAATGCACAAGGAAAACAGTTTACAACGAAAGAATCAAGAGGATAAAAAAATTACCTGTTCGGAGCGGAAGCAAAAAAGTGGGTTTGATCGGCAAGAACAAAACCCTAGATAGAGGAATGAAAGTTGAAGGAAAATAGAAATTTTTGTGGAGAGTTGAATGAATAAATTAATTAACAGAAGGTGCTGAGAACGAAAGGAGCGTGAATATTGTACGTTGAAATGCGTGAATGAATTAATATTACAAACAAAATGTGTGTTTTTATATGTTAACGAAGAGAAAGAAAGAAAGTAATTAATTGATTTATCAAACATAAATTTTTTTCTTATAAGAAAGTATATTAGGTAAGTGTAATAATTATATTTATTTGGATTCGTATATATATGATTTAATTTAAATAAAAAATTTTAAAGGGTAAATAGATTTTTATTTTTTTTTTGTGTTATAGAAAAATAACTAGCATAATGCTAATGAGGGTTAGATGTTGCAGATTTATAAGTGGACCGGATTTAAATATGATGGATTTAGAGAAAGTCGTTTTTTAATTGAGTTATGTTTGTAGTTTTCAAAGTAAACATGCATTAGATTGTATTAGGTTCGAGTTTGTTTAAAATAAACATGTTTCATTTGCTCCATTCCAAATATAATATTTTACTTTAATTGGTGTAATCAAACAAATTCTTTACTTGTTAAATTTGATTTTATATTTAAGTGGGTTGAGTTTGAATTTAGTTAAATCTATTCGAATTTAACTTGTTGACAACTTAACGTTTTTGGTAAGTATTTATTGCGTCCAGAAAAGATAAGGAAGAGTTAAAAGGGTTTAAATCCCATCTTCTAAGGAAAAATAATAATAATTTAGCAGGTAAGACTTTGTTAAAATTGCTTGGCTAAGGTTAAAATTGAAATGTAAAATTGTGATAAACAAGAGCAAAATTAGAAATGTGATTATGGTACAGTAAATAAGTTTTCCTTTTTAGCTATCACCATTAATAATATTAAAGTTAGTATATTTTTAAAATTTTGTAAAAGTTAAATCAGGTTCATAATTTAAAACGCTAAAGTTTCATTTGATAATGATATAGAAAAAATATATATCTTTAATTTAGTAAGGGAAAAAAAAAAAGTTGAGTGCGTGTGATAAGATGCTTTCCCCATTTCATGCATATTTTATGAGTATTAGTTTTTGTGCACGTTACACGTGGTTTTAGTGTTTAACAAATGTGATTAATTAGTTCATTAATGAATACGTACCTACTAAGAATTGAATAATTAGTATGAAATAAAAATAATTACAAATAAGCAAAAACATACTATCAAATGTAAAATTAATTAATAATTATAGGAAAATGATAAAACCGGCTAACTATATAAAAATGCTAGAGAGATCAGATATATAAGAGAGTAATATATTTTTAATAAATTTTTAGAATTGGAAGATAGTTAATTCTATTAATTGTATGTGAATTATTATGCACAGTATCACAAAATAATATTACTTTCGTATAAATAATATATCATATAGCCTGATGGTGTATAAGTTAATATTAAATAGCTTTGTAATTTTAATACGGCTTATTAAATATACACACTTTTGTGGTGAGTTTTAGAAACAACTAATTCAACATAAACTCTAACTTATATAATTATTTTAACCAAATAAAATAGAATTTAAATTTATTTAAAATAATAATACAGATATAAAAATATATGGAGTTATACACTATTTGAATTACTAATACTAATACTAATTATAAAGTATCTAATTAGTTTAACTAAATAAAGTAGAGTTTAAAGGTGTGTTTTTTTTTAATCTTTGATTGCTAAGTGCTAAATGTTGAATCCAAGCTTTGAAAATGCTGTTTGTTTTTTATTCTGAATGAGGTTCTAAATTTTAAGATTTTGTATAAAACAATGGTTTAAATTCAGCATTAAGCATTCAACGGGACTAATGTCTCTTAATGCTGAATGCTTAATCATTAAAAAAAAATAGTTGTTGACCTCTTAATGATTTAAAAAAACAAACACCATATGGCACCTTTGAATGCTTAAACAAACACCCTCCAAAATTTATTTGAAATACTAATACTATAATATCAAAATTTATGAAGTTATAAATTTTTATTTTTTTTAAAGTAAATCTTAAAATCTTGTGTTTAAAATCAATTGCATATTTGTCTCTACAAACAAAGAAAAAAATAATTAAGTCATTCGTACTTTTATATATAGAAATATAGATATAGATTTATTAAAAATATATACTTTTGGGGTGAATTTTAGAAAATACCTAATTCAACATAAACTCTAACTTATATAATTATTCTAACCAAATAAAATATATTTAAATTTATTTAAAATACTCATTCTAATATAAAAATATATGGAGTTATACACTATTTGAAATACTAATACTAATATAATTCTAACTTGTTTAATTAGTTTAACCAAATAAAGTAAGTTTAAATTTATTTGGAATACAAATACTATAATATAAAAATATGTGAAGTTGTAATTTTTTTTAATGTAAATCTTAAAATCTTTTATTTAAAATCAATGGCATATTTATATCTACAAAAAAGGGAAAAAACAATTAAGTTATTCATACTTTTATATATAGAAGTATAGATATATATTTATTAAATATACATAATTTTGCGGTGAGTTTTAGAAAACATCTAATTCAACATAAATTCTAACTTATATAATTATTATAACCAAATAAAGTAGATTTAAATTTATTTAAAATCCTCACACTAATATGAAAATATATGGAGTTATACAGTATTTGAAATACTAATACTAATATAATTCTAACTTGTTTAATTAGTTTAATCAAATAAAGTAGAGTTTAATTTTATTTGAAATATAAATACTATAATATAAAAATATATGAAGTTATAATTTTTTTAATGTAAATCTTAAAATCTTTTATTGAAAATTAAAAGCATATTTGTCTTTACAAAAAATTGAAAAAACATTTAAATTATTCGTACTTTTGTATATAGGAAATAAATATAGATATGTTCTCCATCCTTCATATTTTTTTATGAAATTTTTTTCTTCGTCAACCACAAAGATATCTCACCGCATGTCTTAACATATTTTCTAACTTTTTACAAAAGTCAATTATTTTTATTTTTCGTTTTCATATTATTATCAAACAGATCCTAAGAGTAATATAATATACGTTTTTAGAAAATAAATAATCAATCTCCTCTTATCACAACTTTCCAATTTTCAATGTAGTTTTGTCCATTCGATGTAAAAGTAATATCCAAGTAATATCTATTTTATACGAGTAACAATCTCACATTTTAACCGTATTGATAAAAGTATTTAAATATTCTCAGTCACGCTTTACTCAAAATTCTTAATGATCAATATATCCAAAATTGTTTGCAGGTTTTTTTAATGTTGTTTAATAATAAAACGCATTTTATTTAGTAAAGATAAGGTTAAGTGAATTTAAAATAGTATCATAATCACTTGTAATTCACTTTTAATATGGTATGACAACAGTATATCCAATACAAAAATAAGTTGAATACCTTCTAACAATATCAAGTATATATATATATCTTATTTACAAAAATAATTCACTAACCATATTCATAAAAATATTTAACAAAATTTATGTGCAATATAAATCTTGGTAGGTCTATTACCTCTGAATAAATTACAAAAATTTCTGAAAAAAAAGAAAACAAAAAGATTATGTAGGCCACATTTGTGGACAAGGCCTCCGGCCTACATTTGGCAAGAATACAAATCTTGTTTCACCAAATTAGGATGCGAATTATATAATTTGTTGATAGATTTAAGTGGTTCGAAAAGAAAAAACAGTGATGATGAGATTCGAATGTGGGCCCTAGACAACTCACATTTTCTTGATTTTGGTTAGACCCAATGATGCAAATTTTACTAAAAATATCCAAAGATAAAGGAAAGATTATCGACAGAGAATTTATCCCCTCCCAAATGTGGTGTCTATTGAGACACAAATTAGATCAACATGTCTCGTGAGCCGATGAGTTACTTCATTGCTAGCTTTTTGACCCTTGACAAAATTAGGTGGCGTTTGTTTTCTTGTCTGAATCTAAAAGAGTTAATCTGAAAATATTACTTGCATTATATCTAAATAAGTATTGAACATATTATTTTGATCATTTTACTCTTCTATTATAAATTTAAGATATGACCAAAAGAGTTATATTAGTAAAGTGGTAATAAACAATTGTTTAAGTGTTTCGTGGTCAGATTCAAAAGTAACTTTACATCTGAATGATTTAGACCTAAAATTATAAAAATAAGCTCTAAAAATTTAATTAAACAAACACATTTCATCATTTAAGTCTAAATGGAGCCCATTCAGATTTAATAAGTGTAAAACAGACGGCCCCTTAATAATGTTACTAAAGCTCTTCGTCTCTTGGGTATCTATTAGGTTAGAAGCACTGGCGGAGTTAGGAAAAAAATTTAAGTGGAGCCAAAAAAAAAATTTAAGCCAAATCAAACTTAATAATTATGTTTCTAGGCTAAATTTTTAATAAAATACTTCTCCATTCTATTTCAATATTTTGAAAAAGTTAAAAATGATATACTAAAATTAATTATATATTTTGAAATGTTTTTATCAACTCAATATTCAACCTATTATAACCAACAAACACATATATTAATCTAAATATTAATTTATCAAATAACAATCTAATAAGCAAATTAACCTCAATAATCAAATTTAATATCAATATTTAACAATTTAATATCAATATTCAACAATCTAAGAAGCAAATCAACATTAATAATCAAATTTAATATCAATATTTAACAATCTAAGAAGCAAATCAATATTAATAAATAATAACCAACAAACAAATATATTAACAATTTAAGAAGCAAATCAACATTAAAACACCTAATTCTTAATATTCAAAATTTTAAAATAAATTATAAGATTATAAAAAAAAATTCTCACCTAAAATACCGGAATAAATGAAAAACGAAGACAGAGAAAAGAGCTACTGAGTATTGTCTACTGCTTGAAAAAAAAAATTGAATGAAAGAACTGAAGAAGCTCACAATGGAGCTTGAATGGAAAAGGAGAGAAAAGAAAGAAGAATGAAAGAAATCAGCTATGCGACTGCACTGCTGCTGCTGCTGCTGCTGCTGCTGCTCCTCCATATAAGTTATAATTTAACATCATATAAATTACAAACTAAGACCTTGAACTTATAATGCATATTGCGCCTAGACCCCCGCACAAAACTTTGCTGCTTCACAAAAAAAGACCCCCGCCCGGGCATTACACTCCTGCCCAGCAATTCGCACATTGGCCCCTCATCTTTTCTTCTTTGCACATAACCCCCCATACTCTCTAAAAATTTCCCAAAAGTCCAGGTCAGGCCATGGCCTCACCTGGCCTGTGTGCCTCCGCCCCTGGTTAGAAGCACCATTGTTTTACACAGGTGGTCAATTTTACACAGGGTCATGTTTGGTAGAGGTAATGAAAAGCATTTATATTATGTTTAATTTGGTAAAAACTCAATCAAATGAAAACTTAAATTGTTAGTAGGACTCTGAAATATAAATTTTGAAAATAAATAATTAAAATTATTTTATATGATAATTTTATTAAAATTATTTTCATCTTAAATCAATTAATGAAGCATGACTCGGCTTTTTTACATTCTCTCTTCACCATTTTTATTCCATCCTTTACCTTTGCAAATAAATTCTAATTAATCTTATTCTTCCAATTGTAACATAGTATTCACACTTATTGAGAGAAAATAACTGAAAAACTCACGCATTTGCACCATAGTGAAAAAACGACTGTCTTATTACATTCTCTCTTCACTTTTAGTCATTTGGTTCAGAGTTTTTGTTCATTCTTAAAAGGAGAAATTGACAATTTTGCGTTTAAAGCTTTTGTTTCTCTTTAAGTGCCCTAGTCTTTCTATAACGGCAGGCGCATTTGCACCATAGTAAAACACTCAGTCGCGTTTTAGTCAAATGACTCAACCTAAAACCTTAAATATTTTAAAATACGTTGATGTACTAGTTCTATTACATTCGCATTTACTCGACGAACTATTTAACTAATGGAAAAGTTAAATAGCCTCTCTTGCAAATTTTCTCTTCACTAAATTGCTTTAGCAATAATTTGGTGTATCACAAAAGTTCAGCCGTAAATTTCACAACATTTTCATACACTTGAACAACTGAGAAACACAACAAAAAGGTTTTTCTTCCCTCGAATACATAAACTTCCAACAAAATCATACAACAGCTAAATATTTCAATCATGCAGAGTAGCCTCCCAACTTACCACCCGCCTATTCTGATGATCGAGAGAAAATGCAACAGCCAAGACCTTATAGCCACACGAGGTTTCTGAATTGGCAACTTTAGTACTGTTTTTCTTCCCCAAAATTAGAACACACCAAAATAGCAGCGTATATACAACTTTTCAAAAATGAAGGGAAGGAGGGAGTTACCGCCTCCGTCCCTCGAGAAATAGACATGTTATGTCTACAACTGTTACGGTGAATATTTTCTTGATCGGCTTAACATCCCTTGTGAGAATTCTCATTCTTCTTGGTTCAGCGTATTAGAGCTCAAAATGCGAGCACGGATCATATAATATCAAAGCTCAAACTGGATAAATATATATATATATATTACGTTGTTAGAACGTCGGGAAGATTGGTGTTTGCGCCAAGAATCTTACCACCGACATCGGGGAAGGACTCATAACCGGGCAATGAACTGATAACTCCATTTCTGCTTACTTGAAGAGGATACGCCATTAAGTGGCCCATCATTTCCTCGTTCTCCTCAGCCACAAATGCCTTCCAGTTGTCTTCGGCCATCCTGTTGACGTGCCGGACGCATTCGAGAGTGTGTGGCTCACAGCATGGATCTTCGAGCATGCCAAGATGTTCAGCCCAAAGAGACATTCGATACCCGTATACCTGAATCCAACAATATTGCTGCTACAGATATATATTAAGTACCATGATTGTTTATTTGCAGGTCCAAAAATTGGAAATGGGTACCCAGGGGTGGTGGTTTAAAGCCGATAGGTTTTTTCCTTTGCAGAAAACATAGAAGTAGAGCTAATTTTGACTATTTATATTTCTAAAGATTTTGTAACACCCCCCCCCCCCCCCCCCCCAACCAAAAGAAAAAAAAGAAAAAAGAAACTATGCCATTCTTCATATGATAAATACAACGAATCGAGCTTATTTTGTTGTGTTCTCTAACCATGCCTTAAGTGAGGTAATTAACTTTGTAAGAGACGTATCTTTTTTATTTTTTTATACAACAATGGATAGATCCAAGAGGTTCGAGAAGGAGGGCGTCGAGGCTCAAACTTGGATGCGCTGTCTGAACGCTCATACTTTCAACCACTTGAGCTTAAGCTCCAAAGCCTCCAATCTAGTGAATTATCTAATATAGACACTACTTGACCAAGGATCAGTTTTAATTCACACTGTTATACCCTTAGAAATGTCGAACTCCTGTTAAAGATGTTAAGCATGATATTCATTACAGTTCCATCTCCTAACAGCTTAAGCTTTTGGGAGAGCTGGTGGTTCTTAATAAAAGAAAAAAGGTTCTTCGTATAACTCAGTGTTGTTCACCAAAATTTTAAACAATGGCTCAACAAAATCGAGAGATTTCAAATCCTCGTGTAATTAATTACATTGAGAAGTTACCTGGCCATGTGGATGACTCTTCTTCCCAGCCCATGTGTACTTTGGCTGATAAGCGCCCATAGCAATTTCAGTGTCCCTTGAACCATCCAAAGATCTCTGATTTATGTTTGCTGATCCAATTATAACATATTCATCATCAACTATCATTCCTTTGGCATGGACATATATCATAAATCTACCATACTTTTGAGCCAGTCCCTGCGACAAATAGAACCAGATAAATGAAAATCACTAAAGGGGAAGGATTTTCCTTAGAGCAAAAGAATAAATTCAACCTCATATATCCGGTTCAAATGGAGTACACAATCTCTGAAGAGATGTACGGTGCAACGAACTTAAAGAAGTCCAAGTTACTAGCATTTACAATGAAAATTAGCTAACGGGCCTTTATCCCAATGGTTTTACTCCCTCCACATTATGCATGTTCGAATTAAGTGCAAAATGCACCGAATTGGTTTTTGTAACTAACGCACCAACCAGATTCAGTATGATCCTCTACGGAGTGTTATCATTTTGTCCCGCCTGAAAACATGCTTTTAGATGACAACATTATTGTGGTGAGAGGTCTTGGGTTCAAATCTTAGGGCTAGAGCTGGGGGAGATGGGGGGATGACCCCCCAAAAAGGTGTGTAATGAAAAATCATACTTTCATCGGGAAGTCTACTTATATGTCAACAACTAAACACGCATGCATAGTAATGCAATAGCATTATCAACTTCAGACAGAGCAAAGGCTGGCATGGGAGCTGTATCCACCCAATCATTTTAATTTTTTCAACACAGATTCTCGTATACTTCATCAGTCTTAAATTGATACTCCTACCTTGAATTTCATACTTTAAGGCTCCATTTAATAACAAGATGGAAAATTATAGGAAAAACAACTTATTTGGGTGAGAAGTTAGAAAATAAGTTTGAAGGATGTGGTGAAGTGTTCTCTTAAATTTTGGGTTTTTCCATGGAAAATAATTTGGGTGGTGGGGAAGAAAAAAAATTCACAAAAAATAAAGGACGGAGGACATTTACTCATAAAAAGTGGAGATCATCTCACCACATCACTCAACTTATTTTCCAACTTCTCATACAAATCAATTGTTTTTCCTATCATTTCTCATCTTGTTATCAAACGGACCCACTAATTTCAACGCTTGTTTTCTATTTTGAGATTTGGTACATTGATAGTGTCCCAAAAAAAATGACTCTTAGTTTGAGACGTAGGGAGGATAAATTTTGGAATTGAGACATCCTAAAGAATGTCAGAAATGCCAAAGGTTTGAAATGGAAAACTCTCAATCCTTTGCTACGGCATTTCACTTGATCTTAATCACTCCCTGGCATAATCTCTTTCGATCTGATTCCTGATTATAGGAATCTAATTTGACCCCTATGTTAAGAACATACAATGACAACATCCAATTCGAAGTAAGGTCAATACACATAAACGAGAGGATATAATGACGTGCCAAGACGCATTCGATCTTTTTCTGTACTTGTGCAAAAATTTAATGGATAAATGTGATTTGGTGATATGTCGCACAAAATTAATACTTTTCCAGAATTGGAAATATCATACCATTGCCCGGTTCTCAGGAGGTAGATTATCTTGAGGTGTAAGAGGAGCTTCACGTTTACCAAGGCAGTAAAAGTTCAAATAATCTCGAGGGTGATACTTATCAGAAAGGCCAGCCTTTTCAAGAGCTTCTGCAATAATTTTGTACATCATAGACATAGTCTGGCCCTGAGGTTGATTGAATCCAACATTAACCTTTAAGAAAATTTCTAAAAGCACAATCCTATTATGAACATAAATAAAGTTTAAAATAGGACCCGCTTGGTTGTCTGAATTGTCTAACTTATAAATTAGTTCCTTCTAGAACACTGTAAATTTGTTCATTTCAATATGAACTTGTGTGGTATGTTTTGAACTTCTGAACTTTGTATCATGATTGTAAAGTATGTAATTTTCAACTATTTTGCTAAATTATTTTACGAGTGAGTTGGCTACGCCTAGCTAGATGGCAAAGGGGCCCACCAGGGCCCAGGTTCGAGTCTCACCTAGGGTTGGGGGTGTTTTGAGAAAAGGAGAGAGTGGGGAGGGTCTTTGTTATTATAGTACAGGAATCTTAGACTATCACAAAAAAGAAAGAGAGAGAGAGATAGAGAGAGAGAGAGAGAAGATAAATTATTTTACTTAATTTCTTACGAATTAACTTGAGGTAGTAATTTTTGTAGTTGTTCCATTTTGCAATCAAACATTAATAATAAGACAATTCAAGAATGAAATAATTTAAAATGAGCGAAGTGTTAAATTTTGAGACAATCAAACTGGCCTTGCAAAATAAGCGCAATCGAGGTAGAAAGAATTCCGTGCAATATATAATGGCTGTAGATAAATAAGAGGTTAATCTAACCTGCCAAAAAAGTATTTCCTGCACAGCTGAACTGGAGGGAACTCCCTCTGGCCACATTGGAATTACAATATACACAGCAAAACGTTCATTTGCTTTAATTTTGCTGGCAATTTTTAACGCAAGTTCCACTGGAATTAAGTTATCTGCACCTGCTTACACCAATACAGCCAAAATCACAAACGCGTCCATACACGCACATAAATAGTGTATTATTTCATGGTGCATTTGATTGATTTATATGAAAAAGAATAGAATTCCTAGGAAATGATTTATGTGGAAACCAGAAGCTTAATAGAAGGTAGTTTATGGATTCCATATATGTAAACAGCAACTGGAAAGATGAAAACAGAAATTGTAAACAGCAGTGCTTTGCACAGGAAAGTAGGCACCTGTACTTCTATGTGACAACCAGCAATATGAAGATCCAAGAAAATACTGGTTCTCTATGTATACAAAGTGTTGTGCCGATCTTATTGCTTTAACATAAGCAGTATGTATGCTTTTTTCTACTTTCAAGTTCTTTCCGCAGATAAGATTCTGCAGTGAAAGTGGAATTAGAGGAAATATGTTACTCGAATAATAAATTTCCCTCAGTATGCTTTCCTAGGATCTATGAAGCATGGTGATGGGGAACAAGAAGGGATGGGATAGTGATGTAAATAGGGATTTAAACAAAATTAGGAATAATTAATCAGTTGATATTTATTTTGTTCTTTGGATTTATTCCAATTATTCATGACTTATCTTTAAGTATTTAGATTGGATTCTTATTTGTTTCTATATTTTTTGGTTCACCTATTTAAAGGCTTCGTATGTAATCAGTTAGGCAGACTTGGATTGATTTGATAATTGATTATGATATGTGCCACCATTCACGGAGCCGGTAACCGATTCCCATACTCGCTGCAGTAGCTGAAGGTGAAGACATGGATGGATTTAGTTTAGTATGTTCATTTGTTATGTTTAATAAGCCCGTGAAGTGCTGATATTTAGCTTTAGTGTGGTAGTTGTATTTTTCTAATTCTCAGTATTGTAAGACTATATTATATATAGTCATGAATATCCTTAAGAAAGGTAGGCAGTTAAAAACCCAAATCCTCCCCCTTTTCTTATTAATGCATCCCAAAGAACACGAAAAGAGCTGAGTTGGTGCATTCGTGTAGTGCCATATCCCTATCCCTATCCCTATCCATGCTTCAAGGGCAAAAGAATACATATGCGGATAAGGTTTATTGACAAGGAACTCGATGAAAGTTATTAAGTAGAAGCTGAACTGTAGGCAATGCAGCAGCCTAGTTCACCTGTGCCTCGGCTTCCTTAGCATCTTTCGGAAATCCCTTCACAGATCCTGAATCGATTGATCGAAACACCTGGAAAAAGTAAATATCAACTAAGAACAATAAGCTCTTATACAATCTTTTGGAGAGAAAAAAAGAGGCAATGGGTTTCTAGGGGTCCATCCACTATTAAATCCAAGGGACGGATGCCTTACTTTTCCATTTCATAATAAAAACACTGGTTGTTCTATACTTAAAATACTCCTTAATTTCTTTTCTAAACAAAAGCACCCCCACCACAACCCCCCCTCTGCAACCCACCCACCTGCCCTCCCCCACACCCCCAATACCCACTCTGCCAATTCAGTTACTTCTTTATTTTTCATTTCCAAATTTCAGTATATATGGCTACGTAATATATATTTATATACATGCACATAATTCTCTTTTACATACATATATATAGAATTATAGAGAGATTTACATACATACTCAAATAAATTCAGTTGCCAAAGAGAGTGACAATTGGGGGTTTGGTGTGGGTTGGGTATTCACCGGAGCTCCGATAATTTCATTGGAGCTCCGATGGGGGTGAGGGTGAGTGGCAGTGGTTTACAGCAGGGTGGTTGGCGAGGCCTGGCAGCCACTTATGAGTGAGAAAGAAATAAAAAAGTGCAGTAAGGGTATGATTCACGATCCAAAAAAAAGTGCCCTTGATTCTTTGTAATGGACAAACGTTAAGTAGTGTCCGTATAGCTAAAACAAATATTGAAGAAAGCCCACAGCCCCTTTTTATAAAAAAAATAAAAAGAAAGTATTGACATAAGGAATATATATATATAGGTTCATCTACCTGCACATGCCAATTCTCAGGGTCTGATTGACAGTAGAAATGTGAAGAACGGTTGCCATTGGGACCAGAAGCTGGATTAAGTAACCATGAGACCCGATCTAGCTTCAGCAACGCATCATCGTGCCAATGTCTGACCCTTCTGAGCCTGAAATCTCGCCACTTTGCTTTTCTCCATCTTTGTTCAAAGTTAGTTAATATATCATAAGCAGCAGGACCCTCTATTCTACAATGTAAATCATGCCACGGTTGCCTCGGTCCGCGTGTACAAGACTGAACATATGATTAAGAGTAGGGGAATTAGCATAAAAAATCATGACGTTTGGGGTTCATGCAATTTAAACAGTGAAATCTCAAGGGTTGCAGTGTTAACCCTAAAGTACATTTGTTCAATCTAGCCCTTCCCTTCATCGTAGTTACAAAACACCAAACAGTGGCTGACGATATGTGGCAAGGGCATAAAATTGAGCAGCAAATTGATGTATTAAGGGTTAACATTCCAACAAACAAAGCACTTTACTAAAATTTCTCCAAAGCCTAGGGTTTGAAGTGAGGAGAAATTAGAACAATGTCCACTTGCAGTTACCAAATGACAATAATCAGCCAGAGTCGTCAACAGTCACGTCAACCGCCGTTTGGTGTTTTGTAACGGGGATGGATGTAAGGGCTAGATTGAAGCACTAAAAGTACTTTAGGGTCAAATTGCAATTTTTGAGACTTCAAAGTTTAATTTACATGTACCCCCAAATTTCAGGAATTTTTATGCTATTTTCCCTTGAGTATTAGAAGACAGGATATTACAAAGGAAAACTAACTAAAGATTTTTCCTACAATTATTTATCATTCAAAGTTATACAAATGAAAACTATATAAGCATATGGTAGCATAAAAAGGTTTTTCCTATAATTATTTATCATCCAAAGTGATACAAATTCAAATGATGACGAGGTCTTTTTATATCACAATGTTTATATAGTCGAACATGGAAATGAACTAGAACTAGAAGAAACAATAGTTGAGAGAACTCCTCTTCGGAATCAAGATAGTATTGCCTTTCTAACTATGATAATGCTCCCATTGCCCAGTTCTTCCATATAGAGAGGAATCCATCGATTTTGATTTTCTCAAGCCTACTAATGATTTAAAAATTGAAGAGGTTCTGCACCTAATGTTCAAGATAATTGGTCTAGGTTTTGTGATTACACTGCTGTGTTTTTCAAGTAAGTGTTTTTTGACTTTTTCTCCTATCTTATTTGTGTATCATTGTCAAACAGCTAACCTTGACGGATTTTATATGATAATTAAAAGTCCCTCTAAAGTAAGGGCATTAGCTTTGATTGAATATACAAACCCAATACAAAATGGATCCCATGAATCGAATTATGCATATTAAAGCTTAAAAATAAACTATGCTTGAAACCAATTCACATGATATACTTACCCTAGTAGCTTAAAAGGTTAAAAGCAAACATGTATGACAGAGACAATTTGAGGCGGAAGTCTATACATTCTACTTGCATGTACACAAGCTCTCAGCCTTAATATCGTATACAAGCCTACAGCAAAGTCCATAAATAATACAAAAATAGAACAATTAGTACCATTCTTGGGAAACAAGTATAAACCTATTACTATTATAACGCTATGAAGCATTTTTAACTGCCTTGAAGCTTCATCATACTTTTATTTTTCCTATTTTGCCATTGCTGGCTTTCATTTCTCAAATAAACTTTACACTTAAGCGTAAGCAATGGGATTTACACTTAACGATTGAGCTACTTATCATTTTCTAGCCTTTTCCTCTCTATGTTATCTATATCCTAGTAGCACATGCATCACCTGTGCACAAAAAACTAATCTTGTATGTATGACAATATTAATCTTTTAAAAAACAATCCTCATAGTACGGGTGCCAAGTAAGTCTCAATACAAAAATAAATAAATAAAACAATTGGAATTTTCACCTTATAAAATTACTCAAATGCCTGATTTAAACTCTTAAGTAGCATTAGAGCATAAACTAAGCTTTGTACGAGAGCTCTAAGGATGTATAACAATAACTTACTGGGAACGTAGGATTATGAATATCATTTGCAAAAACAGTGTCAAGACCATCAAATAGTCTGTGTTCAGGTGTATCATATCGCCCATCACATAAATCCAAACCACCAATGAAAGCAGTAATTTTCCGTTTATTCCCAGTAGCTGGAGAGTCAACAAGCACACACTTCTGGTGATGTGTAAAAAGGGTTCCAACAACCTGGGCTAAAAAAGTTTATCCAAGTCAATGATGAGAATGTAAAAGAATTATCACATTGTATGTTTTGTAGCTTAATCTTTAATTAACTTCTTAATGGGCAAATGCTCATGTATGGAATTATGGATATGCAAAAAAATTATATGAAATGTTTAACGAAAAATTGGCTTTTAATTAATTTATATTCTTACTCCAAAGCTAGAAGTGTTTCTCACCTGTTGCTTGAAAATGCTGAGCTTACCGCTCGCATAACGAGGACAAATCACACAATGGACGCTCGAGTGTTTAAAGAACTTTTTGGTTTCTTCATCATGAGTCTGCATAACACCTTCCTGCATTCAAGCTGGCGATTCACCATGAAGCATAATATAAATCTAATACGTATATTGCTAAGGCGGTATACATTTTAGCCTTAACCATTGAAGGGCAAACAAGGTTAAACAAAGAAGCTAAAGAAAAAAAAATGTTTTTTGTTTGATAAGAAAAATGATGTTATTAATGAAAATCGGTTTAGTATTATGAAAAATCAAAAATGGCTCACATTGTTACTCAAACTTCCAGTATCACTATAGTACGGCTGGCAATTTAGGTACACATGTCAATTTTGGGTTGTGTCGAAAGACATGTATAATAGCTTTACCACCGACCCAAACATGATCCAATTACTTATTCATGTCAGATGTAATAATTCGTCCGTGTCCCTTTAATATGCATGTTACGCGACATAAGTAACCAGTTTAATAACTAGGTCATTTTATACTCAATAAGTCAATAAATAACATAAGCCAATTAACTTGAATATTAAACGGGTCATATATAACATGCCTAACTTTCAGCATAAACATGTCAAATGCAGGTCAATTTTGGTTTAGTCTTATAGATGTAGTAACCCAAACACGACATGTTTATTAAATGGGATAGTCATGTCTAACTCGAATTTGACTCCAATATGTTTATGCTTGACCCTAACATGCTGACTTCATGTTTGCAGATTGTGTCAAATATTGCTAGCTTTAAACTACATTTTCTATCCATAAGTAATGAAAATTACCGTTTTAATGAGAAATTTGTCATGGGATGTTTTGTCATCCCAAATGAGCATAATCACTCGAACCGCTTCTTCAGACTTGTACTTCAATAAATCTCCCAAGCAAAGTTCTCCTCCAGAAGGCAATGGCTTAGTTGGCTCCCTCACAAGCTTTACAAGGTGGTACACGGACCACCCAACAATATAAATCAAGTGGTGGGCATCCAATATGGCATGGCATATGTCTTCCCAACATTGATTTTGCTGAAAAACTTTTCCGTCATCAAGTAAAATTTCAGGAAGCATTTCATCAGGCACATGAGCGTCCTGATAAAGAGTAATGCTCCCTCCTCTATGAAGTGGAAAATAAGTATTTGGCACTCCAGCATAGTCAGGACCTGCACCAACACCGTTTTTATACAAAGGATTCTCCCCAACTGGCCTAAATTGAACCGAAAGATGCAATTCTGGATAGGGTTTCAAAGGATTCCCGTGAGGTCCAACTATTGGGAACCAACCATCAATTGTCTCCCCTGAGAGGATATTCTCTGCGGGTATCCCCACAACTCCGATTAGTTGAGCACCTAGAACATCATCATCTTTGACCTGGAATTCCACTTCCACTACCGGGTGAGCAACCGGTACACAAAAATGCTCATCCCAAGTAGGGTTTTCCGAGTTAAAAATTACTCTGGTTTGAACTACCGTAGACCCTTTTAGGCAAATGGACACGTAAGGGTCACTGGTAATGACGGAATGCTTGCCAGAGAGCTTGCCTAAATCCTTACATTTTTTCCCTAGTCCAAATGTTCCAAACATATTAAAACATTTTCTCATTCTCTCAGAATTTAAATCCATGTTTGGAAGAGACTTTGCTTCTTTAATCCATATGTCCAATTCTCCATGCAAGAATATAGAATTACAAGAAATCTCAGGTCTTTTAATCATAGCCTTCTGGGCAACGTCAAATTCATCAGCCATTGGGACTTGGATCTTATTCTTCAATGAACCTTATTCTATTTTGTCTATGAAATTATCAATCAATTATCAATCATAAAAATGAAAACGACATCTTTTGCAGCTAGGGAAGGCACCTTAAGAGTAAGTATAATGCCAACAAAGGATTATGGGCCGTCCACATAACATATACATCTAAATAATGCCAAACTGTCTATATACACTACTGCCTTTCGATAATTGTATCTTAACTATCCACCAATGTTCCCCGGAAGGGGCCCAGCACCCCAGACTGATTAAACTAATCCAAGAATCGTCCCTCTCTGAAACATCAGCGAACAATATGAAAAAGAGCATTAGCATACTTAGAACAAACAGAATCATGTATATGCATATATGTAATACACCCAAATATCAATATGTCACGTAGTAACATATATTAACAGGGACAAATGAACGCATAGACAAGCTAATTCTTATTCAAGTTTGCACGGACTATAAAAAGTAGGAAAAAATGCAAACAATGTTCTCTTTATGATTAGGCCCCAGCAAAAAAAGCTGCATCACTACAAAGCAAGCTCAATTTAAATAAAATGTATGGAAAAAAATAATATGATAATGAAAAGTCTAATTTGCCACTAATAAAATGACCATTATGAAGAGTTGAGTGCGAATGCTTACCTCCTTAGACTGGAACAATGTTCAATCCAAACATTGCATTATACAAAAAACACACAAGGTTCACATTGACTGTGATAATGGTTAAAGTAAAACATTTTCTTGGTCTAGACAATGAATGGAATGAGTAGATTGTTCCTTTAAACGATATAAATATTGTTCACTCAAATTATACAAAAAATTGTTTATGAGTGATGGCAAAATCTTTTGTTGGTATGTGCATCTAAGAACCATAATGGAGGTTCGTGTGTTGTTTGTGGATGAGAGATGAAATTCCTTTGGTTGTTGTATTGATGTCGTATGGCCGACATGATTGTATATCTGCAAATTTGTCCAATTCTAATTGTATCATTTCTTATTTTAATACATTCATCTAACCACTTGCATTGGTCACATTTATTTTCGAACATATTGCTCAAGTGTCTACCATTGTACCATTTATAGAACAAAGCTTGATGGTTTGCCCTATAAAACTTTTGCTTCAGCTTCACAAGTATACATTGATGGTATATTCATTAGATAAATATTTGTAAGCAAGAACATCACTTATCCTTGTCCCTAATAACGAAAAATATCATTTTGTAGTGTCCTTGACCATCAAGCTTCATTACTTTTCCATTGGTACGTTTATTAAGTTACACATTCCTTATACTCAAGTTAGGTCCACTCAAAACCCTTATACTCAAGTAGTTCATAATGTTTGCTTATTAGCTACTATTGTTAGAGTTGGTCATGTTATGAAAACCCTTTTACAAAACTTGTGTAGTTACTGTAGGGCTATAATATAAGCATCTTAGAAGTTCAGTTAGATGGAAATTGCATAGAAAAATATTTATTCTGATATTTTCTATAAGCTAAATAAATTCATAAACTAAAGATAAATCGTTAAATGGTGAAAGCTATTTTTGTATGTGTACTTAAATTGAATCCATGATTGGAATAGTTAAATCATGATTTTTGCCTTTCTTTTAGCAGTTTGGAATATAAAAATGAAATCATGCGATTAATGTTTGCTATGTAATGACTTGTTAAATGCATCTCAATTGATTGTAATTACACATAAGTCATATGGAAATATAATCAAATTTGGGAAATGAAGTGAATGTTTTAGTTGGAAAGCGTGATCTACATCATTGGCCAAAACTCATGTTCGCAAGGTTTTGAGTTCAACTACATGCTTACATGGTAAAAGATTAACGTGGCCAAAGAAATACCCTTAATGAGTGAACTTCTAGATTAATAATTTTATTTTTCCATGTAAATTTAATTTAACAAAATCATTAACTCATTAATTCAGGGTAACTTGAGTATACTGGTTTAATTTATTATTTCAAATAACAAGAAACAAGAAGATTATTTATTTTCTAAAGTATATTGACATAAACAAGTATATATATATATATTTATTTTTATTTTTATCCATTTGATAACAAGCTGAAAAATGATAGCAAAAATAACAGATTTTTGTGAGAAGTTATAAAATGAGTTGAGTTGTGGTGAGATGTTCTCTATCTAAAATTCAACATTTGTTGATATACCTCGTAAATTCGTAATAATAAGGATAAAATCATAAAATGCCACATATTCATCATTCATATCCAAATAAAGCCAAACACAATTAACATTAAGCATTCAAGATTCAAGATTTAACGTTCCGAAGATGTTAAAAAAACAGGAAGGATTGCTGATTACACCACATTCACAGATAAATAAGATCAGAACATGAATGCTAAATCCATAATTTACATGAGAGAGAAATTGGGGGGAAAATGTGATAAATACCTAAAGAAGATTTGCGACGATTCGGAGGATCAGAAGAAGAATAATAAAGAAATTGGGTAAAAGCAAATAGTTCTTAGCAATGAGAGAAATCTCCCTACCGAACAAAACCGTAATTGGTGGGAATATTGATAGACTTTTCCTTGTTAATGCAATTACAAACCATCATCTCTCTCTTATCAGTTTAACCACATTTGGTTTCTCTAATCTCCCAAATTAAACATGCATGAGTGCAATTATAACAGGACATATTTAAAAAATAGGCCCTAGATGATTATTTACTTTGAAAAACGATACATTGAGTATTGTATGGTATAATTTTTATATTTTTCTAGTATAAAGTTTTTTAAATTAATATATTAAATACGTACTTTTATATTGCACTTTTAATATACATGGTAGATGACCTTGGTCATCTTTAATAATGCATATTTAATCTTTAGCCATCTTTTAAAATAAAATTAGAATTTAGCTATCATTTTGTAACTTCCGTCAAATAACCGTTAAGTATGATAATTTTTGGACAACTTTGCCCGTGTGGCTAAAGTCTAATATTGATGTATAAATAGCGACTAAAAATTAAATCAGACATAATTTGTAACTTCCAAATATATAATTGTTGAACAATTTGTTCCCTATTTAAGATCATCCAAATACAAGAAAGAGAGCAACATCATCCCATAAAACTTATACACCATCCAAAAATCAAAAGCAATCATTTGTACTTAAGATAACGTACTTAATAGTTATAGAACAAAAGTTCCGAAAAAAAACTATCACTTGGAACTTAACTACATAAGATGCATACCATATATAGCATAAGTTAAAAAAAATGTATCACTTGAGCATAAAGTTCAACATTTTCACCTGCACTAATTGATGCTACAATGTTGAAATGCTAGCAGTGTAATGGTGCTATTACTTTTGCAGTTCCCTAAGTTTTGTTTCCACCTTTGGTACCAATCCATCACCATCCTATGTTACATCCTTTGATCTCCAATCATATATTAGTGTCATTACCATTAAATCCAATTTAAAAATGAAGTTTGTAACTACTTTATCTCTTAATATGCCTATTTGACACTCAACTATTAAGTCTAGAATATTGTCCTATGGTGCTTCGATCAAGAGTACCTAATGTTTTTTTAGAGGTAGGCATCCAATCCATTATGGTGGTTTCTAGACCATCTGCATCGAATCCGATATGATGTCGGTTTTAGAATTCAATATACAATATCTGACACGCCCTATCAATCCAATCTAATCACATCCAATTATATGTTAAATTGGATTGGTTTCAATCTTCTCTAATTGAATAAGAAAAAAAAGAATCTTAGTAATATACCTACCCAAAATTCTTATCTTCCCAAGTAAACAATATTATCAAAAAGCTGAACATTTCTTATAATTCTTTTTACCAAGGTTCCTTTTTTTTCTATTCAATTAGATAAGATTGAAACCAATCCAATCCAACATCTAATTGGACGTGATTAGATTGGATTGACAGGGCGTGTCAGATATTGGCAAGATGCATACCATATATAGCATAAGTTAAAAAAAAGGTATCACTTGAGCATAGAGTTCAACATTTGCACCTACACTAATTGATGCTATAATGTTGAAATGCTAGCAGTGTAATGGTGCTATTACTTTTGCAGTTCTGTAAGTTTTGTTTCCACCTTTGGTACCAATCCATCACCATCCTATGTTACATCCTTTGATCTTCAATCATATATTAGTATCATTACCATCAAATCCATTTGAAAAATGAAGTTTGTGACTATTTTATCTCTTAATATGCCTATTTGACACTCAACTGTTAAGTCCAGAATATTGTCCTATAATGCTTCAATCAAGAGTACCTAATGTTTTTTAGAGGTGGGCATCCAATCCAATCTGGTAATTTTTAGACCATTTGCATCAAATCCGATATGATGTCGGTTTTAGAATTCAATGTACAATATCTGACACGCCCTATCAATCCAATCTAATCACATCCAATTATATGTTAAATTAGATTGGTTTCAATCTTCTCTAATTGAATTAGAAAAAAAAAAAGAATCTTAGTAATATACCTACCCAAAATTCTCATCTTCCCAAGTAAACAATATCATCAGAAAGCTGCACATTTCTTATAGTTCTTATTACCAAGGTTCCTTTTTTTTTCTATTCAATTAGAGAAGATTAAAACCAATCCAATCCAACATCTAATTGGACGTGATTAGATTGGCTTGACAGAGCGTGTCAGATATTGGCATCTTATGTAGTTAAGTTCCAAGTGATGTTTTTTTTTGGAACTTTTGTTCTATAACTATCAAGTACGTTATCTTAAGTACAAATGATTGCTTTTGATTTTTGGATGGTGTATAAGTTTTATGGGATGATGTGCTCTCTTTCTTGTATTTGGATAATCTTAAATAGGGAACAAGCTGTCCAACAATTATATATTTGGAAATTACAAATTGTGGTATAATTTAATTTTTAGCCACTATTTATATATCAATATTATTATTTAGCCACAAGGGTAAAATTGTCAAAAAATTACTCTACTTAACGGAAGTTACAAAATGATGGCTAAACTCTAATTTCATTTTAAAATATGGCTAAAGACTAAATATGCATTATCAAAGATGACCAAAGTCTAAAAGGCCCTGAAAAATATTATGCTACTATGCTTTTTTTCTTTTTCTTTTATTTTTTTCTCTTTTAATGTATCATAAATTTAAAAGTTGTCCCCATTAAGAAAAGGGTGAATATTCGATTAGATATCTGTGTAACAATTTCTGTTCTGGGGTTTACATATACTCATAATTGTTGTTATAATTGAAATTGAGAAGGATTTTGGATTGAAACGAATCAACAATGATGTGCAACCATTAGACTTGCTCAGCGGTTACCACCTTGAGTTCAGCTTTGGGGTCGACTGAGAGCTCCGCAGGTCGAACCCCGGCAGCTGCAAAAACATTCAACATTGTATGGCTAGCTGCGAAGGAGGATTAGTCGAGGTGCGCGAAAGCTGGCCCTGACACCATCTGGTTTAAACCAAAAAAAAACAATGATGTGTTATGCACCAACTTTTTGATTATGTTAATAGAAAAACACAATTGAAAATTTAAGTCCAAAAATAATTCACGTATTCACAGGCAATAATCAATAAACCACAAGGTGAGAAAGTGGAGTACTCTATACACAGCCTTTTATAAACAATTTGTAAAAATACTAAAATCAATATGGCAATAAAAGAAATGCACAAGGCAAGAAAGTGAAGAAGAATACTACATGCACAGGAACAATCTATTATTTTTTTTGCTAGAGACAAGAAAAAACACAAAACAAAGAACTAAAAAAAACTACATGCCTCTACTATAGGCAACTCCCTTCATATCACATATCATTTCTTCGACTATTTCATTGGGAGCGACAATGAGCCTAACTTCTTGCTCTGATTGCTTTTTTAGGGTGCATTTGATAACTTATATGGAAAATTTGTTAAATGGAAAAAGTTTCCTTCAAAAAATTTTGCTAAGAAAAATTTTCCATTGAAAAAATTATCTTTGAGTTATTTGATTGCATTTATTTTCCATGTGGAAAATTTTGTATTTTCCAACTAAAGTTGTTTGATTGTATTTATTTTTTAACTAGAAAAACTTGTATTTTCTATCTTAACTTATTTGATTAGCTATAAAATAATACTCCCTCCGTCCCAAATTGCTGGCCCCTCTTTCCTTTTTTGGATGTCCTAAAATAAATGTCCACTTTCCATAAAAGATAAATACATACCTATTTTTCCCTTTTGTACTTTCACTTTTTAAGTAAAAGTTTTGAATAAATAAAAAGGTAAAAAGGGAAAGTCAATGTAAATTAAGCAAAAAGTGCAATAATGATGTTGGGTCCTTAATAAGTTGGATTCCCCAAAAGGGACCAACAATTTGGGACGGAGGGAGTAACATTTTCTAACACCAAAGGTAAAAGTGATATTTAATTGAAAAGAAAAACCCATTCACTAATTCAAAATGTCTCCATATCAAGAGTCAAATAGAACTAGTACCATTGCTTCATCTAAAAACATAACTAGTCTAGTCTAAATAGGCAATGCATAATATCAAACAAATAACAAAAAATAATAAATGGTCTACTAATAAAAAAAGTAAGCACATAATCTCAAAAGAATAAACTAACGAGGGACATCCGGAGGAACTCGACTAAGTTTGTTGTAAACCCAAGAATGCCGAAATCTCTCATTTGTGATGCCAAGAAACACGTCAGCCAAGTCTTTGTCTTTCTTCAATAATTCCATGACCTTTATCACATCACTATCGCTTATACTCACATCTTGTAGCTTCTCAATTACGCTTTGTCAGTCAATCTTTTTTTTTACTTGTATAGGCCTTAATTGCTTCGGCAATTTCCTTTGACAATTCAGCTATGACAGAAAAAACAATAACTTCTTCTGTTAAGTGCCCACGTTTACGACGAGATGTTAAGCCTCCCCCTTTTTTGGCACGCTTGAAAGTCGCCGAAGGATTTGGGAGGATTTTATCCTCTTCGAGCTCATTTTCATCAAGAGAAATGTCATCAATCGCATTTGAACCTATTAAAGCAAGCAAAATAATAATAAATTAAAAAAATAAGCTTCAACACGTAAGAAATTTGCTAATTAAACAATATTTAAGACGTCAAAATAAGCTTTTCCTCCCTTCTCATAAGAAATAAAAATATAAAATATATATAGTTGTAAAATGAAATCTTAATGGAACATTAAAGCAAAAGAATGAAATATTTACAAAAAATATACTACTCATTTGAGGAATGTCATGACCCAATACTACTTGATCTCCTATAGCCGTGTCACTGCCAAAAAAAATCTCCAACTTCGGGTAATAATGACACACCTTACCCCTCAACTTAGAAAGATTGGGATTAGCCTACAACAAAAGAAAAACAAAACTTTGAAACATTACAAAAAGAAATAAAACTTTACTACACCTAAAACACATCAAAAATGAAGGGTATACTTTAGTATTTGAGTTACATTAGTGTACTCATCCCACGCCGATAGGTCTGCCGTAATTCGACCATATTCTCATCCCACCCAAATCCGCTAATTTGGAAAAGTGTATGCAACTCTATCTATTCCTTTCTGAGCGTCTTCAAACGAAATCTTACATTTTTTTAAGCAATAGCCACATCACATTTCTCATGCACTTGAGTAATAAGCGGTGCCAATTCTTCATATTTAAATGCATTGTCGACTTTCCTACCCTTAGAAAGCACATGATCAACTAGAGTTGTAATCAAAACATCATCCATATCTTTTCGCCAACGTATTTGACCTTTTTTCGAATCTCCCTCAACTTCAGAAGACTTTGAATCGGTTGAACAACAACGGGTACGTTAATGGGCACATTTATGCCTGTTTTTAAGGCGCGAAAATGTTCTAAACTTCTTTTCCATATAGATGACATTGTACCTATTTTAGACATTAAAATTAGGAAGAAGAAAAAAATCTTTAGTCAAAAACAATAATAACAACTTAAATTTAATAAAGGATTACAAAAAAGGAAGATTAATTGTTGGTTTATTATTAACTCAAATTTAATAAAGGATTACAACAAAGGAATTTTCAAAGTACCCTTACATGTAACTAATTACAACTAAATAAAATAGCCTTACATATAATTGACTAATATAATCTCAAGGTAGCCTTACATAAAACTAATTAGAATTAATAAAAGGAATTTCAATGTCTTTCAATCCACACTCTTACTCTAAATATACTAAACAAAAGTCAAGTTTTAAAAAAGATTAAACTACAATTATTCAATCAAAATCATCGTCAATGTCATTAGTTTGGTCAAATTCGTCCCACACTATATTTGCCATGGAATCTCTTCGTGCAATCCATGTAACTCCTGGCGCTAAAGTTCTGTGAGCGTTAAGGGGCGCAACTTCGAGTACATTTGGTGCAATTTCAGGTATGACGAAAGGGGGAGGGTTAATTTCATCTTCACTGCTCACATCATCATTGTTACAATGGTTATTTATGTCATCAATTCAAAGGATGTTGTGTAATGCAGAACATGCAAAGACTATGTTTGCTTGTGTTTTAATGTTGTGGAACGGTTGATGCCTAAGATACGTAAACTTCTTTTTCAACAACCCTATTGTCCTTTCCACCACATTTCAGAGAGACGAATGACGAAAATTAAATAGCTCGTTCTTATTTTGGGGGAGTTGACCAACAATGTCTCTCCGATGATAGCGAGTCCAACGACATGGTGCGAGGAAGCCTGGAACTAATGGAAATCCAGCATCAGCAAGATAATATTTATCGGTCGAAATTGTTAACCTATGGCCTTGCCGTAAGATGACACTCTTTAACAACCTCCCATCGTGTGCAGATCCCTCCCAACCGGCAAGAACGTACGTAAACTTCATATTAAATGTGCATGCCACTAACAAATTTTGAGAAATGACTTATTTTATATTGTGATATCTAGATTATTCTTCTAACAAAATATTTGCAGTGATGTGTGTACCATCAATGGCACTAACAGCATCCTAAAAGATAGAAAATTTACTACTTAGATAGAGAAAAAAATGTTATAGCCGAACTAATAAACATAAACTAAAAACATTTAACCTCGAAGTAATGGTACAATTCACGACTGCTGCCTTTATCATATATAGAGTTATTTACAGTAGCATTAGTAATAATATCTTTGTAGAGTGCAAGGCAAGAATTCAACACTCTATGAAAATAATAACTCACTGTTTGGCCAGACCTAAAAACCATAAAACTTTCAATTCGATTCCGATGATCGTGACCCACCATTGTTAAAAAAATAGCTACTTGTTCCACAACTCGTGCATCTCGACTATCAACCAACCCATATGTTTATAAACGAGTGCACAACCTTTGAAATGAACCCATTTTCATCCTAAGTCACTCATGACAAACTCTATCATTCGAGTTGAACATTCAATTTAATATCTACTTCCTCTCAGCACTCCAATTTTTACAAGGAGCCCTAGGAAATTGACCGGTTAAGATTAAAACGATGCCGCATGACTGCTTGCATAACCATCATCCAAAAAACACTCAATAACACATGTAGCTTCGATTATCTTGCCACTAGTCGTGGGAAATATTTGATATGTATAAGATATTAAAGAATGCATGTGAACAATATTACACATATAAGACATCAAGATTTTTTTACCAAGTGTCCTTGGTTGTTGAAACCATATACTTAATTTTGGGAATCAAAGTTTACACAAAATATATAGGATTTTGGGCCACTCAGACCACCAAGTCTCCAAGTATATTTTGGTATTAAAATAAACTATTTCATCCACATGGAAGACCCAATAGCTTCACACGTTTGGCTAAAATCCTGTGAGGGACCCCTCAAGCATCCTATTTTAGTATGTGCTTGCCCTGCAGCTTTTTATTATTCCGCAAGTAAGTGTAGACGTCCGCTCAATTGTGCATGGGTTGATGCTTGTCATCATTGATGACCTCACTCCCTATTTTTCATTTTTTTTCTTTTATTTTAATTACTCTTTTTCACAATAAACTTTACTCACTAAAGTAAATTTTGTATTAGTAAACATTGCGCTATAAGAATTTTATTTGGTTATTTTCTAATTTACGAATTAAATAATTTAAAATTTCTTAATTCATAAATTATTTAAATTGAGTGTTTAGTTGCAAAAATGAATTAATATATAAATTTATAAACTAAAGTTAATATCTAAGATATTAAATAAGGAAACGTAGCGTCATAGTATAAAACTCTCAATTTTTCTTTCTTTTTTTCGTTGATACATCGTAATAGACAAACTCATATTTAAAACTCTAAAGGAACAGGAAGGGAGAGAAGGAGGCTATGCTCTAACCCTGTACGTATATAGAGTAGAGATATAAAACATGATCTGTGTAATTTGTATATAGGTAATTTAATAATAAAAAAAGGCATAAAACAAAAGTGATAATAGCATATATAATGGTAATGCAAGATTTCAACTTTGCTAGCTGAGTAACGAAAATTTATTAATAAAAACAAGGGTATTTATTGATGAAGGATGATAACCATGACCATACTGGAAAGGCTTGATATATGAATGGGTGGGCCAACAAAGCCAACACAAAAAATATGGAACTTGAACAAAGTTTGCATCACTTTGGCCACTTTAGCCAGTAATAGAAATAGGAGTATTAATTCATGTTTGGAAAACTACTTCCTTTAACCTAAATAATTACATATGATATTTGTTTTCACAAGGTTATTTTTACACTAACATAATGACATTGTAGAGGTAAAGGTAACAAATAAAGCAATTATTTTTATGGCCGGGTAATCGATGATAAAAACTAAATAAAGATTTATGTTAATTTACGGGGCCTTTGGTGTAATAACCCGCCTAATTAAGCAGGTGTTAACGGATGTTGTATTTAATTAACAACAGATGGACAAATAGACATAACTGATAAATTAAATAAGGTAGAGAAATCTAATAAAAATTCAGCATGAAGTATTCATAAATACTAAGAAATCCATCATGTATAATAAACAACGCAAAAATATAAAATACTTCTCAAATCCATTACAATACAAGTTCGATAAATACAACTTGTACATCAATAGATAGTACAAGTACTCAAACTTAATTAGAAGTTACAACTACTACAAATTAGGATAATACAACAACTAATTCCATAAGGGCATCAAAGAGGACTCTAAGATGAACTCGGACCTGCTCAATGGCCTCTACCCGAGACACGATGTGTACCTGAAAGGAAAATGAGGAAATGAGCCACAAATGGCCCAATGGGAACTATAGGAAAAAGGAAAAATGCAATGCATGATCATACCACAATATGAGAGAGTTCACAATTTTAATTATTGACAAAATTCCCGATTTATACCAATTTATAGGGAAAGTATTCATAAAGCATCACTATAATTTTTTTAATTATCAATAGGTATCTCACACGATAGATGTATAAACATCCATCCATCCACCTCCTCATTCTCCTCGATCTAATACCAGTATTAGACTGAATACCTCACTCACAAACGCACCCCATTTTATCATGGGTCAGTGCACTAGTAACCAGATTTATCGGCATCCCATCTTTACCATGGGCCTGTGCAATAATAAAATACAAACATTTCTATACCGATGCTTATCCGGTTCCAACAATCTCAATATAATCAACAAACCACTAGGTAGTAGTTGTGCTCAGGGTAATATTTATAATATCAACATTTCAATTCATGTGTTTTAAAATTTTAAGAACAATAAAAATAGTCTTTGTTGCTTTAACACTAAATAATTTTGTAGAATATCACTTTTTTTTATATAACCCATTATTATACCGAAAATGGCCAACAATAAAGCCATCAATAGTAATAAACATAATCCAAAATTTAATATTTCTCCATGAATCACACTTGTACTAACCAAATTTCTTAATTTCAACATTTAGTGAAGACTAGTAAAAGGAGTAATACTAGATCGGCTAGTAATATCACCAAATACCTCGTGCATGTTTAACCAAAGGTTTAAATATTATTTTAAAGTTATAAATACTTATGAAATAAGGTAATTTGTGTAAAAATCTCAATTATTAGACGTACAAGTGGTGTATCAAGCTATTTCGGTACCAAAATCCCAAATTAACACTTGTATAACAACATGCATTATGATCACCCTTTTTATTCAACAATTACAGCACATATAATACCCATCTATAGGCTCAGATTGTATTTAACAAGTTTGAACCACAAACATGCAAGGAAAATTCCAATTTCAATACCGAAAGTCTAGTATTACTACTCAATCAACCATTCAAATCAAGGAATTTAAAAAAAGAGGGGAAGTTCCTACCTTAATACTTCTTGACAGAAATGGAGATCCATAAAATAGCCACCTACAGGCATCGATCGAGAAAACCGACCTCGAAAATGGATTCACCACGTGAAAAGTTCGAGAAATGAATGATTTCGGTTTGATTTGAGCTTGGAATAACATATTGTCCCTCCATTACTCACCATTTATCTCTTTACAAGTGTATATGCATTTCCCTGGTCTCAATGGTCTAGAGTGGTCTAGAATGGTGTTTTAAGTAGTGAAGAAAATGGTCAAAGGCGAAAAAAAAACAAGTTAACTTGGTCAAACCCGATTTACCAAATGTGTTTTGGTGCACTGTTCGTAATTTGGTCATAACTCTTTGCTCAGAACTCCATTTAGAATGATATTTATATCAAACGGAAAGATAATTCAAAGATCTAAAACTTTACTGAAGGATATTTCTCCAAATTCGGGATAGATTAATACCATAATTTGGTCGAAAACAGTGCTCTGCCGATATTCAGTAGAATCTGATGTTTGCTAATGGGCTTACTTCGCACTATGTTTTGACCATCAAGGAGCGTGAATTAGCTTTCGATCAAAACACGAAAGTTGTAGATTAATATAAGATGAAACTACAAAAATTTAAGTAGTGGAATTTGGATAATTAATGAAGAAGTTATGAGTCTCCAAAGTCGACTAAAATCCAACCGACGAGTAAAAATTCCAGGTTCAAAAAATGCCTCCAAAGTGCTCGTTTCAATTCCGATAGTGACGAAACTTTCCAAAATATTCTTAAGTAAATATTTATGACATGGTAGAAAAATGGAACTAAATTCAGAGGTCTAAAAGTTCGTGAACCACAAACGAGATTTGTAGGAATTGTTAAAGATAGAATTCAATTCTACTAAATACTCAAAAATGCTTAAATGAAGTCCGAATTTAATGAAACTTTATCGGATGGTTTAATAATTATAATGTGACGTGTCAAAAAATACTAAACTCAATTCGGACCTTCCTAGGTCGATGAACCGAATATAAGAAAAGTAGGAAAAATCGAATATTCAAGATATGCCAAATTTTCCAAGAATGCACCAAATTGCTCAAGCTAGTTCCAAATTAAATCAAATTTTCCATATTTTTATCCATAACACCAAAGTGACGTGTGGGATCATTCGAACTTGTCTAAGTCCACGAATGAATCGAACGAATAACTAACTAAATTAATGAAAATACACATATCAAAACACAGTGTGTTACATTCGGTGACCAACTCCTCAACCACTCAAATGCCTTCTCCCTCGTCCCTTATACTCACTTCCGTGATGCAGTTGTTATCCTAATGTTAATCCATCAGGTCTTCTTGACAAATTACTTAACATTATATTAATTAACCATCTCTATTACCTAATTAGATCCACATCACTCTTATAGTCTTGTGTTGTATATTAGCCAAAAGAATAAACTTAAGTTTGGCTAAATTGGTTATCACACGAAAACTGATGTTTGTTAGGTTCCACACAGACCTCATAAGGATTTCAGTTATCTAAACCAGGTAAATATTTGGCGGTGTCAAAAATATACTTGTTGCATTAATTGGTAATACTCAAAATTCGATTATTTTAAGTAGAAGAGTGGATGGAATAAGTAGTAATTAACTAGTCACTCAAGTCACACTGTTGTACATGGTTTAGCAATGATTCGTTGTCCACGTAATACTAAACTTAAGTAAATTTATCATGAGTTTACCTTACTGGATGTTAGGAATAGCCAAGTGTGTGAGTTTCTTGATGTTTATTCGAAGTCCTAAATTTGAATCTCAAATTTTAAAAACAGAAACAGCCAGAGTGGGGGATTTTCCTGTCCTCCTCACTGACCCCAAAAAAGATGGTTTTGTCATTAAGCATGCTGGTAGAGATATCTGTTTGTTCTTTGTTTAAAAGGAGTCTGAATGGATGTATCTCATTTCTACAATCTAAATTCATATTCCAATGAGAGTAGTTCGTTTGGTCGTTATTTTAGATTATGGATGCTTTAATACTCCTATTTCTATTACTTAAAAGTACTACAAGTACATATTTAGTTGTGTACTCTACCTGATTGCTATTAGATCATAGCCTTGACTAAAAATATAACTTGTGCATAATTTGAATTAAAAACGCTTTGTCTTCACCTAATATGTGCAGGTGGTCCAACACCTTTCATAGTTGAACACGGGGAGTATTATTATATTTAATGTGAATGCTTAAGGATTGGGACTCAATAAAGCAGAGCATGTTTTCAACAGAGGAAACAAGCACAAATGACAATATATCGAACACAACATATATCAAACAGAAATAGGAGTACAAAGATACATATAAGGCAAAATTAGGGAGGCAATTGAATTAAGTTATTTGGGGCAATATATCGAACAGTTAGCAGGTAGTAAACAACACCTAGCATACATAGAAGGGTTTCCCCTATAAAATTCATTAATAGATACATATAATCAACAAAAATAAAAAAACCAAAAATTTTGTTGCAAAATAAAGAATCAAAATGAATTGGACATAATACATAGTATTTTCCATGGAAAAAAAGCTCTATCAAACACATCCTTAATATCATAAAATAGTATTGTATTTGTAAGACCATCTCCATTGGTATAGGAGATGGGTATGTTAAAATTGGTAAATTAAGCCTACCAATTCGAGTGAGACTACACTAGAAAGGGGGAAAAATACCATAGCCAATTTACTGAACATCGGCCATGGATTTAAACTCCACAGATGATGCACTGTTCATCAGCTGTGAGCTATTTTTTTCATACTTTCTCCAACAGCTATTCCCCCACCACCATAAATACCCCCACCATTTATTCCTTTCTCTCATTTCGCACTCCACCATTTTATACACTTCACAAATATCTAAAAAAAAAATTCAAAAATGTAGGCTGGAAGATTGCTATTTGGAAACTGCAATAGAGAAAGGTAATATTTTTGTTTAATAGATTTTGTATTGTATATGAAATTTAGTACATATAACAAAAAAAAAACATGTACTTTAAATTTGTTTCCATTTTTTATATGAATGTTTGTTATATATTTAGCAAATTTTTTTAATTTTTTTTTGTAATTTAGTATAGTATAAATTTGTTTTACATTTAAAGTACATATTTATTTATTTAATTTGATTAATCCAACTGTTTTTTTCATTCATCTTTACATGGAAAAACTTTTTTTAATAATTAAAAACCCAACTGTTTTTTTAGTTTAAAAAACCCAACTATTTTTTAATTAGAAAGCCTAACTGTTTTTTTAATTAAAAAAAAACCCAACTGTTTTTATGTAAAAATGTTATTTTTAAAAATCAAATAATTCTTTTTATTCTAAATTTATAGTAAATATTATTTCAATATCCTGCACAATCTTCATGGTGGCCTGCATTAGACGATATGATACAAATGAAATTATCACGTTGTATAAATTTCAAATTAATTTGTAACATATTAACATCCTAAGTTTACTCTTCATCTACGATCCTATATCAATCTGGTATCAGAGGCAGGAATTAGTGGGACGCCACCTAAGTCGTGTAGCAGCATCCACCCTTGAGCAAAGGTATTGCGTGTTGGGTATTTTAATGTTTGCGTTAAGTCGTTGACAGGCATGCTAATTATTTGTTTCTGCGTATTAGATTTTATTTTGATTATATGATGTTAAGTAGATCTATTTCTCGTTCTAAATATGTGCCAAGTTCTTTTATAAATAACACCGATGATGTTGAATTTTCTAATATAGAAAATAAATTATTAAACTGGCATTTACCTATGGTTAAACCAAACAAAGTTTATAATTCTGGAATGTTTGATTTTATTTCTTCTATGTCTACTAAAATTTTGAACAGACTATTCCTGTTGGCAATAATCTTGATCATATGTAATTATTACATGAAGATGAAATCTTACGGTATAAAGATAAGTATAAATATATGCATATTGGTTTGATACATGTAGCGATTAAACCGCTAACTTCTCTTGGTTTAAATACATCTTTATTAATTGCATTACGTGATTGTAGGCATAATAAATTCAAGGATTCTTTATTAGGAATAATTCAAACAAGTTTATGTGATGGTCTAGTTTATTTCAACTGCTTCCCTGATTATTTTGTTTCTTTATTTGATAAACATTTATTAGATGTTTTGACTTTAAATATTCAAATGAATGGTTATGATTTGAAAGAAGGTAGTGAACCTTTGAATGTTACTTATAGAGTACACTATAAAGTTATGAACACCTTTAGTCCTAACGCTAAAAGGTATGACCCTAAGGGTAGAACTACACTTATTGAAACCAATTTATTAAAATCGGATATAGTTGTGCCTAGAACTATTAAGTGGAGTGATGTTGAGTTACCCGAGCAATGGCTCCTCGAAGCCGTAGCTCCACCCGTCCCTGTTGAAAACAAAAGAATTAAAGAAATCCTCCAATTCGATGACGGAGATGTTATTGCTAGGTTTGATAATAATAAGACTGTTAGGTTATCAACCTCTTCTAGGAGACCTTCTTCGGCTTCCCATTCCGAAAGCCAAAGATTCTATACGCCAGCTCCTACTATTAATTCTAGTATTCCTACCCCTAGAAACCCCCATGCAGCAGAAGTTTCTTGGTACTACAGACGATGATTTACAATTTAAAGGAATTATTAATTCTCAACAAAATATTCCTCGTGGCGTTCTATTCTAAACCTTCAAAAAATGAACCTGATACTGTTTCAGAATTAGGTTTTGCCATGAAACAAATTATGACTCTCACTAAAAGTAAATTTTCTTATAAACGGACTAATTGTAATGCAGAATTTATGCAAGAAAAATATTCTGATTTTAGAAAATGATTTTTTGCCAAATTTTTTTGATGAACAAAAAATATTGTTTAAAACTAAATTTTATGAGCATATTGACGAAAATGAGAAAGTTATTCTTTTTATCACCTGGTTTTATAGTAATTATGAAGGAGATTACCCTAATATTTGTGCTATTGATAGTTTTTTTATAAAACTTAGAAAATAGTTTCTGGAAATTTAGTTCAGTCTATCTACTCTCCTATTGAAGCCCTTAAAATAGAAGTAGGGTAGAGTCAATCCCTATAAACTAATGCCTTCTCGTCCAATATTATGATAACTTCGTCCCATATAGGACCTGACGACCTTAACAAGGTTATCAAGCAGAATAACTATACCAACCTGCATATACAGACTATGGCGAGTCAATTAACTCGTATAGAAGAAACCTTAGAAAAGGTTCAAGCTTTAGAAGAGAAAAAGGCCGTCCCTATTATAGAAAAACCTAAAGTAGAAACCTCTTATATTAAACATGCTATAAGAAATCACTGATAAATTTAAACACAATAATAAAAATAAGGAAATAGTTGAAGCCTTAACTGATAAGTTAGAAAAACTTCGTTTATTTAACGAAAAACAGATTCTTCTTATTACCCAAACTGAGGATGTCTCTGAGTATGAGACTGATTTCTCCGATATTACTCAATTTAAAAATGAGTTATTATCCATGGAGGGAGATCTTAATAAAATAACGTTTGGAAGAAACCATACTTCCACCTCCACAGCTCCCAGTAGGACTTATTATCCTCGTCCTACCCTTCAAGATATGCTTTTTGAGGAAGAAACTGCTTTTAATTAAGTGGCAAATTTTAGTGCTAAAACCATTTATGAATGGTATATTGATGGAATGTCTGAATACCAGATACTAACCCAATTATATAGGATGACTATGTATGGTATTGCCTACAAAACTAGTGGTAGCAGCAACAAAAGTGTTGCTAAGTTTATGATTACAGGTTTTTCCTGCCAATTAAGAGGCTGGTGGGATAACGTGTTGACTGATAGTCAAAGAAGTGAGATTAAAAACTTTATTCAGATAGTTAACATTAATGTCACTACTAAAAATGAGCAAGGCCAGGATATTACCCAGGTTCAACCTAAAGCCGAGGAAAATGCAGTTTATTCTCTTCTCACTGCTATTGTTCACCATTTTATAGGTCCCCATCCTACTATCCTAGATAGAAGTAAGGATTTATTGATAAACTTAAAGCACCCTACTTTGACCCATTTTAGGTGGTATAAGAATGTATTTCTATTCAAAGTTATTACAAGAGAAGACGCTAATGCTAATTTTTGGAAAGAAAAGTTTATAGCCGGTCGTCCTACTCTATTTGCACAAAAGGTTAAGGATCGTATTAGTAAAAAACATGGTGGTACGTCTATCCCTTATAAGGATTATACTTGTGGCTACCTTATTAGTGAGTGTATTGCTGAAGGATTATCCCTGTGTAATGACATTAAGCTTAAAGCTCAACTTAAAGCTCAGAATTTGACTGCCCGTAAAGAAATAGGAGAATTCTGAGACCAATTTGCCTGTGATCTTAGTGTTCCTTATTCTAGGACTAAAAAAACATAGATAGTTCTAATAGAACTAGAAAATATAATAAAAAGCGTAAAAAGTCTCATAAGAAAGCCCTTGTAGCTTCTACCTCTAAGACTTCTCATAAGAAGTCTGGGCCAAGTAAAAGGCCCAATATGAGTCAAATTATTTGTAGAAAATGTGGTAAGACTAGCCACTATGCAAATAAGTGTTGGACTAAGCAAAAACTTAGTGAAATAGCCAATGAAGGCCTTAAAAGGCAACTTATGGTGGTTTTATTGAACCCAAGTGACAGTGAGGAAAAGAGTGAAGAGGAAAAAGTTAACGAAATTAAATCATCCCCTTCTAGTTCCTCTACCAGCAATTCCGAGTCTGATTCGGATTGCAAGTGTAAGTTTCAGACTGACTATTATAAGGCTATATTAAAAACCAATGATTTTAGTATTAATGTTCTAACTAAAGAAGAACAATATATTCTAGATCTTATAGATCTGGTTGAGGATAATAATGTTAAGCGTAAACTTATAGAACAATACTTGGCTACGTTTAAAACTGAGAAAAGTATTCTATCTAGCACAGAACCATATTCTTTGAATAATATTCTTGAAAGTTTTTATAAAACTCCTGAAAAGGAAGTTACTATTTCTGACATAAAGACATAAATTAACAGTTTAAAAACTAAAATTAAAGATATTAGACTCCGTCTTTCTATATTATAAAAAACTCCTAATATCATAACTGAAAGTTCTTCTCAAGAAATTGTCCCTAATATTAGTGATAAGCTTTTTTAGTCTTATAGATAAAATTACTTATCAAAAATGGTATATAAATATTACTATTGTTATTGATAAAGATTTTATTCTTAAAGACATAGCTCTTTTTGATACCGGGGCTGATATGAATTTTATTAGGGAAGGATTAGTCCCTACCAAGTATTTTGAAAAAACTCAGAATCTATGACTAATGCGGGAGGTAATAAGTTAAAAATTAAATTTAAATTATCCAATGCCTATGTTTGTAATGATGATATATGCATTAAAAGTACGTTTATTCTAATTAAAAATTTATCCCAACGTATTATATTGGGCACTTCCTTTCTAAGTCTTATTGAACCATTTTCAAAAGCTGCTGAAGGAGTTGTCACTAAGTTTGAAGATAAAGAAATTATATTTAAATTTATTACCTAACCTCGGATTAAGGAAGTTAATGAAATTAAAGATAAACTTGTTTTTAAAGAAAAGCATTTAAATTATTTACAAGAAGATTTCAAAATTATGAATATAAATCTTCAGATTAATGCCCCTAAAACAAAACTTCTATTAAAAATTTACAGGAGCAAATTATTCGTGAAATTTGTAGTGATATTCCTACTGCCTTTTGGGATAGAAAGAGACATATTGTTCCCTTTCTTTATGAGGAAGATTTCGATGAGAAAAATATTTCTACTAAAGCGAGACCCGCTCAAATGAATTCAGTTTTATTAGAATATTGCAAAACTAAGATTGCTTCTCTTATAGAAAAAAACCTTATTAGAAAGAGTTATTTCCTCTGGAGCTGTACCGCCTTTTATGTTAATAAAGCCTCAGAAATTAAAAGGGGAGCTTCTCGTCTTGTTATTAATTATAAACCTTTGAACAAAGTTCTAAAATGGATCCGTTATCCCCTTCCTAATAAGAAGAATTTATTAGCTCGTTTATAAGCAGCTACTATATTTTCTAAATTTAATTTAAAGTCTGGATATTGGCAGATTCAGATTGCTGAAGCTGATAAGTATAAAACTGCTTTTACTGTCCCCTTTGGACATTATGAATGGAATGTTATGCCTTTTGGGCTAAAGAATGCCCCTTCTGAATTTCAGAATATTATGAATGATATTTTACACTCCTTATAGCACTTTTTCTATTGTGTATATTGATGATATTCTTATTTTCTCTAATAATATTGACCAACATATTAAACATATCCAAATTTTTATAAGAATTATGAGAAATGCGGGGTTGGTTGTTTCGGCCAAGAAAATAAGTATTTTCCAAACTAAAATAAGATTTTTGGGCCATGAGATTACTAAAAGAAGTATTCGCTATCAATAAAGCTACTGAATTTGCTGATAAATTTCCAGATGAAATTAGAGATAAGACTCAATTACAAAGATTTTTGGGATCTCTAAATTATATTCGCGATTATTATCAAAATTTGGCCACAGATTGTATTCCTTTATATGAAAGGTCAAGAAAAAACCCCCATCCTTGGTCGAATAAGCATACTAAAGCTGTTAGAATTATTAAGTCTAAGGTTAAACATTTACCGTGCTTAGCTCTTGTTTCACCTTATTCTTATAAAATTGTTGAAACAAATGCTTCAGATATTGGTTATGGAGGTATCCTCAAACAGAAGTTTAAAGACTCTGATAAAGAAATCTTATCTAGATTTACTTTTGGAAAATGGAATGATGCCCAGAAAAATTATTCTACTATTAAAAAAGAAATTTTATCTGTTGTAGAATGTATTTCGAATTTCCAAGAAGATTTATTAAATCAAGAATTCTTATTAAGAATTGATTGCCAAGCCGATAAAGATGTTTTAGAAAAAGATGTTAAAAATATTGCTTCTAAACAAATTTTTGCTCGATGGCAAGCAATTTTATCAATATTTGGTTTTAAAATATAATATATAAAAGGAGAATTCAAATTCCCTTCCTGATTTCTTAACTAGAGAATTTTTGCAGGGTTCGGTCTCATGAGTAGACCACCAGGTTCCTCCTCCTCTTATAGAGGACGTGGAGGTAGGGGAAGAGGACAAGGACAACCTCAAGGTCGCAGTCCTCAAATTAATATTGGTACCTCTGGGATTAAATCCCAAGCAAGCTCTTCTCAGGTTAAACCACCGTCTCATACGACGTTTAAAGAAGCTCTTAAAGAGGAAGTTCAGGTGGCTTTAAAGAAGCCGCAATAGGATTTCGTTTTATATTTACAAGAGAGTGATAAAAGATTCGCTCTTAACCCTGGGACTATTGTCCAAAGATATTTTGAAAACAAAATAGAATGTCTGTTTATTAGTGGAAAAACTAGATATTATTATGAGGCTATTCTTATCGACATTAAAAGTGTACAATTCACTCACATGAACAAAAATGTGGGATCTCGAAATCCAAAAATTGCCTTCAGTAAGGCATTTATTAAAGGGATAATAAGTATTGAGGAGTGGGGATTAAATCCCAATAAAGAGCAAAGCTTACGAAATTATTACTCCGAAACAAGATCAACACCTACCCTATACATATAATTATTGGGATTATATTGATGCTTGGAAAAAGGCTTTTTTATACCAAAACTAGTATAATACTCATACATGGTTCTTTCGTATTGACAGCCTTAAAGGTGAAGGTTTGGATAATAATTTAAAAACTCTTCCTCATTAGTTTTTTCAATGGTTCATGCTTAATGGGCTAGAGGAGAATGTCCTTCCAAATGATTTATATGAACTTTTTATTGCTTATAGCAAAAATAATCCTAGGCTGCTTATTAAGAAGCAATACCCTATTAAAAACTTTGAATTATTACATTTTTTTACTAAATACCATATTCCCTGGATTTTTCAGTGGAATTTTAATACTACTACCCGTAGTAACTGTTTATTTCTTTTAGTCCGTGACTATTATTATAAATGGTGGCAAAAATTTGAAACCACTGAGCTTATAGCCCAGATAAAAAATGATCTTTTTGAATTTCTTGAATTCAATAAACATGCCGAAAATGATGAAGCTTTCTTAAAGAAACAAAATATTGAAAAAGCTAAGTTTAAAACTCTTTATCTTGCTTCTCTTAAAGAAAAAATTCCTAATACCCCTATTAATTAAAGAGCTTAAAGCTAAGATTCTTCAAACTCTAGCCTCCCAGTTAGATATAGACGAAGATATAATGTCAATGTCTCAAGATTCAAAATCCAAAATTAAATCAGTAAAATCCGAGTCCAATAATCAGTTAATCAATATTGAAAAAGATGAAGATTATGCTGAGCCAAATGAAGACATGACTACCCACATGGAAAGATGGCTCGCTCGTCTATATGAAGACGCAGATACTCCACCTGCCAAATAAGACAAGGGGAAGAAACAAGTGGAGTAATTATTAAACAAAAATATTATGATGAGATTCCAACCACTTTATTAAAGTAAAGCTGAAAACTTTGTTAAAGTTGTGGTAACTTTGATCGAACGCCTGCAGTCGCGCCTTTCTTGCACATCAAGTACACGCAATCAGGGACCCACACAACAATTATTTTTGCTTTATGTAAAGTTAAAGTTATAATTACTGTTTGCTTTAATTATGTAATATTGTTTGCTTTTGTCTGCTTGTCTTTTCTCCCCTTTAAAATGTGAGGTTTGTATTCAGGAGGGGATATCTTTGTTTTTTCTTTTCATTGGGTGTTTCTCTCTCCCTCCGTTGTTTTCTTTCTCTGTAATATCTCTCTTTGTATTTTTCTTCTACTATAATATTTCAGTTCATATTGATAAAATATCTAAGTTTGCTCTTCATCAAATAATTCTTTTTATTCTAAATTTAGAGTAAATATTATTTCAATATCCTACACAATCTTCATGGTGGCTTGTATTAGACGATATGATATAATGAAATTATCATGTTGTATAAATTTTAAATTAATCTATAACATATTAATTTATTATCATATTTAATATGTCATATTTAAAATTATCATGTTGTTTAAATGTCATTGTTATCCCATGTAGATTTTTTTATCCCATATCCCATCTATATTTCCTAGGCCCACTTATCATAACACAAATATCTAAGATTTTGTAATTATTTGTTATCCTATCTTATTGGATTTTATTAGATTTTCTTATCTTACATCTAGATTTTCTTATCTCAAATCTAGATTTTCTTATCCCATGTAGATTTTCTTATGGCGATTTAGCTTTTGACCCAATTTATTTATCTCTATTCTACTTTGGTATCTAAAATTTGCATTAATTCCTCTTTGACACTCATTTGGATAGATTCTGTCTGGTCAAAAAGTCAAACCGTTAAGTACATTTTGAAATAGTAAAAATACCCCTGTGGGTAGATTTAAATGAAAATTAAGCCTTTTTCACAAGGCCATATCTCACTTGATTAATATCCAAATGATGCGATCCACATATGGTTGAAAAGCTCTAGCAACATAGATTATAAATACACTAATAATATTCAATAATAAGCATTTCATATGCCTCTAAATTGCTACCAAAATTAGTAAAAAATCACATTTTTTTTTGTAAAAAATCACATTTTTTTATAAAATAAGTTTCACGAAGCCATTTTTACAATGTTATATCTCACTCGATTCATATTAAAATGATGCAATTCACATATAGTTGAAATGCTCTTGCAACATAGATTATAAATACGCTAATAATATTCAATAGAGTAAACAACTTAAATGGCCACTAAACTTTCAATATAGTATCATTTTGGCCATCAAACTTTAAAACGAATCACTTTGGTCATCTAACATTGGAGTGAGTACTACTTTGACCATTCCATCCAATTTAGCTGTTAAATTTGATACATTTGCATTGTACATGACTTCGTGCAAGGCCATTTTGGTCATATTGCAACAAAACAACCTTTCCCTCTTATATATTTTTTGCCAAAATGAAACACATACAGTGTATAAAACAAATCAATATTTTTAACAAATAGCACAACTTGGGCTATTTTACAACCAAAATGATCAAAATACGCTTAAATGAAGTCATGTGTCTTCCTCATGGTTTCATTCCATTCAATTTAAGAGTCAAATTGAAGTTTGTTGGTCAAAGTGGAACTTACTCCAAAGTTGGATGGCCAAAGTAGTTCGTTTTAATGTTTGATGGCCAAAGCGGTACTGGACAGAAAGTTTAATGCCCATTTGGGCAGTTTACTCTATTCAATAATAAGCATTTTATATGCTTCTAAATCGCTGCCAAAGTTAGTAAAAATCACATTTTAAACAAAAAAAGTTTCACGAAGCTATTTTCACAAGGCCATATTTCACTAGATTTACATCTAAATGATGTGATCCACAAATGGTTGGAAAGTTTATACAACATGGATTATAACTACAATAATAATATTAAATAATAAGCACTTTACATGCCTTTAAAATCGCTGCCAAAAATGAAAAAAAAATTACATTTTTAAAACAACAAGTTTCACAAGGGCATTTTCATAAGGCCATATCTCACTTGATTCATGTCAAAATGATGCGATTCACATATGGTTGGAAAACTCTTGAAACATAATCACTTTATATGCCTCCAAATGATGAAGAAGACTTATGAAACTTATGTGGTATCGCATCATTTGGATGTGTATCGAACGAGATATGGTCTTATAAAAATAGCTTCATGAAACTTTTTTTTTAAAATATGGTTTTTTACCCACTTTGACAGCAATTTAGAAGCATATAAAGTGCTTATTATTAAATATTATTAGTGTATTTATAATTTATATCGTATAAGCTTTCCAACCATATGTGGATCGCATCATTTAGATGTGAATCAAGGGAAGATATGGCCTTGTGAATATGGCTTCGTGAAACTTGTTTTAAAAATATGATTTTCTATCATTTTTTGACAGCGATTTAAAGGTATATAAATTTCTTATTATTCCATATTATTAGTGTATTTATAATTTATGTTGTATGAGCTTTCCAACCATATGTGGATTGCATCATTTGGATGTAAATCGAGTGAGATGTGGCCTTGTGAAAATAACTTCATAAATTTTTTTTTGTAAAAATTGTGAATTTTACTAACTTTGGCAACGATTTAGAAGCATATTAAGTTATTGAATATTATTAACGTATTTATAATCTATGTTGCAAGAGCTTTTCAACCATATGTGGATCGCATCATTTGGATATAACTCGAGTGAGATATAACCTTGTGAAAAATAGTTTCGTGAAACTTTTTTTTTTAAATATGATTTGTTACCAACTTTGGTAGCGATTTAGAAGCCTTTAAAGTGATTGTTATTAGTGTATTTATAATCTATGTTATAAGAGTTTTCCAACCATATGTGGATCACATTATTCGATGTGAATCAAGTAAGATATGGCCTTGTGAAAATGGCTTTGTCTTCATTTAAATCTAGGCACACGGTTATTTTTGGTATTGAAAAATGCACTTAACAGCTTGAATTTTTTACTAGACGGAATCCATCCAAATAGGTGTCAAAATTAATGCAAACTTTGGGTGCCAAAATAGAATAGGGGTAAATAAATGGGGGTCAAAAGGTAAATCACTCATTTTCTTATCCCATAGCCCATTTATATTTCCTAGGCTCACTTATCACAACACAAATATCTAAGATTTTGTAATTATTTGTTATCATATCTTATTGGATTTTCTTAGATTTTCTTATCTCAAATCTAGATTTTCTTATCCCATATCCCATCTTGATTTTCTAGACCCACTTATCACAACACAAATATCTAAGATTTTGTAATTATTTGAAATCATATATATTTTATTGGACTTTATTAGATTTTCTTCTCTTACATTTAGATTTTCCTATACAATCGAAATACATTTTTTAAGATTTCATGATTCATTACATATTATCTCCAGTTACTATGTTCTTTTATAAATAGTTAGGTTTCTAGCCCCATTATTCACACAATATTATCCGTTCAAAAATTATTTTCTATCATCATATTGAATTGTCAAAACATGTCTACTTCGTGTTTCTCTGTGTTGACGAAAATGAAATTATGGCTCTAACCCAAATGATGGGAATCCTCCAAAATATGGAAGATGAAGATGCTATTAAGTCATATAATGAAGAGCAACGCTATTGGCAATTTGCAAATATTGATATTCTTCAAACTAAGCAAGTTACAGTTAAAATTTAAAAATTTCGCAAAAAGGAAGCAGCTCATGCTAAGTTATGGGTGGAATAGTTTTTGAAAACCCAACTTCTCTAGATAGTGACTTCCATCGGAGATTTCAAATGCATAGGCCTCTATTCAATCGCATTTTAGAGGCTATATGCACGTATGAAAACTACTATGTTTAAATAGAAGACGATGCCCACTATTTGGGGCTAAGCCCGCACTAAAAAATAATAGCAGCTCTATGTTATATCTATTATGGAGTATGTGCTGACATATTGGGAGAATACCTTGCTATATGTGAGTCTACTGCAATTATAACATTAAAAAAATTTAGCCATGCCATTTTACAAATATTTGGCAATGAATACCTTAGGTCTCCGACATCGGCAGATGTTGAAAGACTATTTGCAAAAAATTCAGCTAGAGGTTTTCCCAGAATGCTAGAAAATTTTGATTGTGTGCACTTGTAGTATAAAAATTGTCCTAATGCCTAACAATGGGTGTACCGTGGTCACAAAAAAACTCCTACAATCATCCTCAAAGTGGTAGTTTATTATAATACATGGATATAAAAGTCATATTTTGGCATGCCAAGTTCAAATAACGATCTAAACGTATTGGTAAAATCTGATGTATTCGAAGATCTATTGTATGGCAGAAGTCCACTAATAAATTATTAGATCAACGGCAATCACTACAACATGGGATATTATTTAACTGTCGGTATTTACCATCCGCGACATCTTTTATTTGCTCTTAGCGCCCCCACCTTTGCTCCTCATACTCTTTTATTTTGACTAAATGCTTCATTTAGCAACACATTTCGTGAAGGTGTTCATGATTTGCCGAATAATTATTTTCGTAAAGTTTTGATATTGTCTTTGCTCTTTGAAGTGATGCACATTGCATTGACAAACTTTTCTCTTTATCAGTTATTTCTTCTTCTTTTTTTCCTGTAATTTAGCTTCATTTCTCCTAATAGCTCTATTTCCATTAGGGCCTTCATGTCAATAGGGGAAGAGCCGTTTCCAAAGTTAATAAATGAACCACCACTATCACTTGGATCGTAATGAGAATATTGCAAGTTTAACGATGTTGTACTGAGCTCGAACTTTTTATGTTTTTCAAAATTTGATAGCAATTATAAAAACAAAAGGTTTTTGTTTTTCAATTAAGAAAGCTTATTGAGTTTCTCTGACCTAGATAAATTGTTTGATAAAATATAAATTTATAATTTTAGTAAATATTACATGTTTATTAATCTTATTTTTATAATAACAATAACTTAATCATGTGTAATTTAACATGTTTCTTGAATTAAGTTTGTAGTTCATTATCTTAGAAATTTAAGAAAAACATCGTTTTATAAATAAAGTGATGGTGTCAAAATCTAGAACAGATAATTGACGACCGACCAATCAATGAATAATGGTGAATTAGAGGTTTAATAATGGATTGTAACTGTGAACAGTGATTGTGAACAGTATCATCGTATATGTGAACAGTGGTTGTGAACAGTACCACTGTATATGTAAACAGTAATTGTGAACAGTGACTGTGAACAGTACCAACGTATATGTGAACAGTATCGGCAAAAACTGATTAAAAATGAAGATGAATACGAGACATTTTTTGTTAAGGTAGGTTCCTACGGTAGCGCTTATGCTAGTTCGGTAGTACGTCCTCCTTTTGTGTGTGCTTGCTTTGTATTAGCTCAAAGGCAATCAATTTGGATGATAATACAAGCTACCAATCTCTCTCTCTCTCTCTCTTTCTATAATTTCCTTAATTCTATTTATAAGTATAGAATTAGGATTACAAATATTTTAACAGAATAAATAATAAACTGTGTATGAGAGAGAGCGTATAAGGATTGGTATTTTTTTGGGGTATGAAAAGAGAGAGTATAAGACCTTCGAAAATTGGCTTGTATTTATATTGCCAGTGGCTTTATATCTCTTAGGAGAGATGGATGGATATTGGGAGAGAAGGAAGAGATGTTTTTTGGTGTGGTTTGAATGAATGAATGAGGGGGTATTTATAGGTAAAAAATGAAGGGCAAAAAGGTAAATTTGTGTATATGATGTGTATGCTTAGGTCACATGTATTCTAGAATGTAGATGATGTGTATGCTTAGGTCACATGTATTCTAGAATGTAGATGATGTGTATGCTTAGGTCACATGTATTCTAGAATGTACATGATGTGTATGCTTATGTCACATAGGTAAAAATGGTATTTTACTGGAGGTAAAAATAGGATTTTACTGGAGGTAAAAGTGTTGAATTACCTTTGTAGGCCAATGATAAAATTAGTATTTAACCCCATCAATTGCCCCTATCCTTATCATTTAGCTCGGATGAGCTGATTGGTGAGGATATCCTTCAACTCGGGAGCTAGTAGTAGCTTTGAGCTCTGAAGTTCGTGATGTCTTAAGCCTGAATCCTTCGTAGGTGAACAAGGTCGACAATTCGATGCCTGCAAGAGGTCTCTTGCCTGTGTTAGGTCTTTCGCCTGTGTTAGAGGTTTTTTGCCTTTTTAAGAGGTCTTTTGCCTGTGTTAAAGGTCTTTTGCCTTTGAGAGGTCTTTCGCCTGTTTTAGAGGTCTTTTGCCTTTTTTAGAGGTATTTTGCCTGTGTTAAAGGTCTTTTGCCTTTGAGAGGTCTTTTGCCTTTTTAAGAGGTCTTTCGCCTGTGTTAGAGGTCTTTTGCCTTTTTTAGAGGTCTTTTGCCTTTGAGAGGTCTTTTGCCTTTTTTAGAGGTCTTTTGCCCGTGTTAGAGGTCTTTTGCCTTTGAGAGGTCTTTCGCCTGTGTTAGAGGTCTTTTTTTTTCTTTATGTACTGTCGGAACTGACCTCGCTGGATAAACTTTTCAATTTCTTCCTTGAGCTTCTAGAAATTATCAGTCTCGTGGCCGTGGTCCTTGTGATACCGGCATTACTGGGTAGAGTCCCTCTTCTTCTCTAGACTGCTCATCTTCCTAAACTTAGGCACCTCTCCTGGTTCTAATTGGGCATAGACCTCGCTCAGTGGAGCTGTAAGGGGAGTGAACTTTCGGTGAGCTATGTCCTCGCAAGATCTGAACTTTTCGGTATTCTTTTTGTTCTTCTTGTTTTCCCTCTCTTGGCCAGAGAAGGGCTATGTTCCCCCTGGCGCTTGGAAGGGGGCCAGAGAGCAGAAAATCCTGACATGTTGCGTCCTTGGAGTGTCTCTTCCACCCCAATCTGTTTGTTGACCTCGTCCAGGAGCTCAGACATAGTCTTTGGAGCCATTCTAGTTAAGGTCATTAAACAGTAGGGGGAGCTTACTCCGTTCATAAATGCTGCTACGGCTACACCTTCATTGAGATCATCGATCATGAGGCTTTCCTGGTTGAACCGGCAAGCGTACTCTTTCAGGCCTTCGTTTGAACTTTGTTTGATTGTGAAGAGGTGGGTGGAGGTCTTAGACTACTTTCTAGTCCCCAGGAAATGAGTTACGAATCTCGTACGAAGCTCGTGCGAGCTCTGAATCGAGCCTGGAGATAGGCTGTTGCACCACATCCGAGCTGCCCCCTTGAGAGTTGTGACAAAAGCCCTGCATATGATACCATATGGGACATTCTAGAGCCCCATCATATTTCTAAATTGCTGCCAATGGTCCATTGGATCGGTTGAGCCATCATATGACTCTAGAGGAGGTAATTTGAATCTATTCGGGACCGCACAGGTCTGGATGTGCGCTGCAAACGGCGATTCAGAATTTCTTACTAGAGTTGCTGCCGAGCTCCCCCCAACGTGGCCTATGGTTTTCATCATTTCGGCCAGCTGGGCTTTCATTTATGATCTGAGCCTCTGCTCTACTTCTTCAATAGAGCTCTTGTTCGAGATCCTATCGAACACGGACCCTCGAGGCTTAGCATTTGTCTCCAAAACTGGTGGAATGGGGGGCCGACCTCCTCTGCTCACACTTTGTCTTTGAGCCTCTCCTTCAGAGCGTCTTTCTTGAACAACATGAACTTGTGAATTTCTTTTTGGAGATGGGGGAGCTGTAACAGAGAACTCATCATAAGAATCTCCTTGTTCAGAATTGGATTGGTCAGCAACAGACCCACTGGGCCTGCCTCGACTTCTCCTATACCTCCGGCAGCGTTCCCCCAGCCTTTCAATGGCTGAGATTCGCGCAGGGGCTGGGGGAGCCGGTGCAGAAACAGGGGTTGGAGGTGATCCATCTCTTGAACTGTATGAAGGGGATTCTCTTTGAGCCATCAATCTGTCAATCTGGACCTGGAGAGCAGTTTGTTGAGCCACTAAGGCTATCAAGGGGTTTGTTTGGGTGTTTTCTGACTGTGACATAGTGAAAGTATGGTTTTTTGAGAAGCGTGTGACTTTAAGGAAATGTCTTTCCCACAGACGGCGCCAAACTGATGGTGTCAAAATCTAGAACAGATAATTGACGACCGACCAATCAATGAATAATGGTGAATTAGAGGTTTAATAATGGATTGTAACTGTGAACAGTGATTGTGAACAGTATCATCGTATATGTGAACAGTGGTTGTGAACAGTACCACTGTATATGTGAACAGTAATTGTGAACATTACCAACGTATATGTGAACAGTACCGGCAGAAACTGATTAAAAATGAAGATGAATATGAGACATTTTTTGTTAAGGTTGGTTTCTACGGTAGCGCTTATGCTAGTCTGGCAGTACGTCCTCCTTTTGTGTGTGCTTGCTTTGTATTAGCTCAAAGGCAATCAATTTGGATGATAATACAACCTACCAATCTCTCTCTCTCTTTTTCTATAATTTCCTTAATTCTATTTATAAGTATAGAGTTAGGATTATAAATATTTCAACAGAATAAATAATAAACTGTGTATGAGAGAGAGCGTATAAGGATTGGTATTTTTTTGGGGTATGAAAAGAGAGAGTATAAGACCTTCGAAAATTGGCTTGTATTTATATTGCCAGTGGCTTTATATCTCTTAGGAGAGATGGATGGATATTGGGAGAGAAGGAAGAGATTTTTTTGGTGTGGTTTGAATGAATGAATGAAGGGGGGTATTTATAGGTAAAAAATGAAGGGCAAAAAGGTAAATTTGTGTATATGATGTGTATGCGTAGGTCACATGTATTCTAGAATGTAGATGATGTATATGCTTAGGTCACATGTATTCTAGAATGTACATGATGTGTATGCTTATGTCACATAGGTAAAAATGGTATTTTACTGGAGGTAAAAAATGGTATTTTACTGGAAGTAAAAATAGGATTTTACTGGAGGTAAAAGTGTTGAATTACCTTTGTAGGCCAATGATAAAATTAGTATTTAACCCCATCAGAAAGCATGCCACATTACAAGGATCATTGAAACTCTATCCGATCAATTCAACAATGCATTGAACAAGACAAATAAAATCAATCTCATCACATGCTAATAATGTAATTCATGAAGAACTAAGATCAAAGGAATATATGAAAAACTTCAAGGCAAATGATGCAAGTGAAGATCAAATTGAATAAACAAATCAAACATTCGAAGATTCGTTAATTCGATAATTGAGTGAGTACTTAGTATTTATGTAAAGTTTTTTTTATTGATCATTTTTATAGCTCAAACATGTTCATGCATCATTCATAGATTGAATCTCTTTGAAAACATCATTTTTCATAAATCGATTTTCAAAATAAATTCATAATAAATTCAAACAAATGATTTTGAGTTCTTACAAAAATATGTGTCTTATAAACATGTTTATAACATTTCCCAAGCATTAGAATTGATTTTTGTTGACTTAAAAGTCACTAATATTGTTTTGATAATAACAATAATATTAAACTTGTGTGACGTTTTAAGTATTGCGACAATCTAATGATTATCATACGTGGAATAAAACCGACAAAGCCGAAAGTAAGATCAATCCTCTACAAGTATCCTACTCATTGGCATAATTCACACTCTGATCAATCAAACATGGAATCTCAAATCTTTTTGGATCAAAGTTTAATCAAGTGAAAAATAGAAGAAACTTCTAAACACTCGACGACTAGTTAAATTCAACTTGAGTGAGTGTTTAACTTTTAATGTAAAGTTTCTTGATTGATTAATTATAATAGCTTATATATATATATATATATATATTCATATATCAATGATAAATTGATCCAAAACAAGTTTAAATTGAATAGCATTTGAAAACATCATTCTATAAAATTCAGTTTTCAAATAAAATATTCACAATAAATTCATTTGAGCATTTTTTGAGCTCTCCCGAAAATAGGTGTCTTAAGAACATGTTTTTGACCTATCCCAAGCATTAAAATTGATTTTGGAGCTAAATTAGAAAAGTCCAAAAATTGAAATTTTAGCCTGATGGGCTGAGGCTCACTCGACTGATGATGAAAAATATAGTCGTTGGATTTTTGATTTTTTACCATTTTTGCACCAAACTTGTTCCAACTCCTTAAAATGGCCATATTTCTTTTGGGACTATATATATGACTTCCTAAACACATTCAAACAATCTTGAATCATTATTCATCTTTATTCTTCATCTATTTTCATTATTAAAATATTCAAGATCGTATGCCTTGAAGTAAAGAGTTTAAGGTTTTATCATTATATTATTAGTTCTTTACTTTATTGCTATATTATTACTTGTGATTGAGATTGCCTATTTGATTTGCTTGGATCTTGATATAGATTTAAAAGCATTTTAAAATTTGTTTAAAAAATTGGATTAAATTTTAAAAACCATATTCACCCTCTCTAGGGTGTTTTCTGACTTACAATTTTGGATCAAAATTGTGAAAGTTCAATTTTTTTGGGGATTTTTGCCTGATGGACAAAATGCATCAGTCAACTGATGGACTTTGCTTAGTCAACTGATTTAGGGTGTTGTCAGAAATCCGAAACTGAATGAACGAAAGAACTCAACCAATCCCATGTGATCTGAAATTATCCGAACCGAAAAAATCAAAATCGAAATAAAAAACCGAAACCGATTAATTAGGTTCGGTTTGGGAGTTTGGAGGACCCATTTTGGACCGAATAACCGAACTTAAAAAAAATTTAACTTAAAAACCTAGGTCTCTCTATAGACAAAGATGTATTAGTGCTCTCAGTCTCTCATTCTTGTTTTCTCCGCCGCACCTCCAGGCTCCAGCGCACAACGGTAGTACGGCACAACCCAACTTTTCTCTCTTTATCTAATCTCTATTTTTTTGTGTCACGCACTCACGCTAGTCACTAGCTATAATTTAGAGCAGCGTTCCGTGGTTCATTTCTCTCTCTCTAAACTTTTCTCTTCGTGGCAAAGAAGTTAATGAGGTATATTTACGCATTCTCTGTAAACTCGTGTTTGAATTATTGTATATTTTCGCCTTCTCTTGATGTTAATTTGTGTTTGAATGAGGTTAATTTGTGTTTGGCCTTTTTAACTAAGTTAATTTGTGGCTGGATTTTTTATTCTTTATCTCTTCGTCCACACAAGAGAAAGAGGGGGTGTGACTTGCGGGCATCTACAGCCTACACAACGAGGTATTAATTTTTTTCTAGAGCCGATCTCATGCATCTAGATGGATCTGTCAAAGCTTCAATATATAGTTAAGGAAGAAATAAGTACGTACACAATTATATTTAGAATGCCAACACCCTTCCTATATTTAGGAACCAAATAAAGTTTCCAGTGCAGGGAGTCTAGTTTGTGTAGTGTATAAAGCACATAACAAATTGTGTGGCTACCTAGTAATCTGTTGGATATATCACCTAAATTTTTTTGTATTAACTGTTGAAGCATATAGTGTAGCTCTATTAAATAGTGATTGCTTTGGCAATACTTATTAAGACAATTCATAGTATTTATGTGGATTAAGGAATGAGATTAAGATCGTCGACTAGGATCCTCCAAATATATTTTGGTTTCGATTGGAAACTCTAATAGATCCATTTGGAGAACTATGTTACAGCATGTGGCAATAGTTCAGTGAAATCCATGGATAATTAATAACCATGAAGATGGGATTATTCAACCAGCTCTAGTAGTATAGGTCAATCGTTGAAGATATGGCTATGTCCACATGAGAAACAAAAAAAAAGAAGTAAAATGGTTTTTCTGAGGAAATTCTTGATAGATCTTAGGAAAGAAAAAAATTATTTAAACTTTTTGTCCTCTAGGCATCTAATTTCTGAGAGCTTACATCATAATAATAATGAATTTGAGAATATCTATTGCATGTGATTGTTATATGTGCTTTCTTAAATAGTATATGTTTTCCTATTCCTTATGTTTTCCTATTTCTTTGCCACGAATAGTTGGCTCTATTTACAAATTACAATGGCTATTTTATAGTTTTATTGGTTGTCTCTCTGAATGTTGGTACTGTCATTGGCAATATCAAAAAAACTGAATATGACCGAACTGGACCGAAACCAAATAATTTGGGGAGGGTTTGGGTTCTATAGATATGAAAACTAAAACCAAAAACGCCCCTATGACTGATGAGTTTTGCTCAGTTGATTGATGCCTCAGAATATAGCCGTTAGATTTATGATTTCTTTCCATTTTTTGTACTAAACCTCTAAAATGGCTATATACTTTTTAGGACTATATATTGGACATTTAAGACGAATTTTAACAAGCTTGAATCATTATACAAACTCATTTCTATCTATTCACAATATTCAAGAATTCAAGCATTGTATTGACCATATCATTCATCTTTGTGCTAAAATTATCGATCAATCTTGATAACTCTAGTGTGAGCTTCAATTGTATATTATAAACACTTGAGAGTTATTGTTCATTGCTGTGTATCACCAAATAAACTATTTATATACATTTGTAAGAGGATTTTTGATAGTTTAACAAGAGTGTATCTTGTGTTGAGTGTGGTGAGAAGAATCACACTTGTAAAGTGTGTGTGAGAAGAATAACTTGTAAAGTGTAGTGATAAAGATTACACATGTAGATGTTTGATTTTCACCCGTAGAAAATCAGTTAGTGGAACTTCTCGAGGGAATTATTCAGGCGCGGACGTATGGTCTAAACAACCGAACCATTAGAACAAAATGTCATTAGCCCATTCGGTTTAATCCTTCTAAACTCAAGCTCTCTATTTTACTTGCATTTATATTTGTTGCTTATTCTTGAAACTATTTTAATCCCGCATTTATTTTCAAAACCTTATTCACCCTTTCTAGGGTTGTTTTTCGACCTACATGCATTATCTCTATACTAATGGAGATGGTCCAAGAGAACATATTTAAAAAAAAATGTTTTGAAATGGAATTCGAGGGAATAGTTTGTTTGAACCTCTGAAGCATTTATTCATATTTTAGAGGTTTTTAAATATATTTTGTACCTTTAAAGCTTCATATTTAAAGTCTTATTTTACCTCTTAAAAATTAAGAGGTTACAATCCCTTTGAACATTTAATATTTAAAAATATTAAAATACATTTTTTACTTTTATCCCTTTAACCAAATTATAAAAAAATAAGAAGAAGAAAACAAGGGCAAAATTGTTTAAATAACATTTATTCAGCATTCGGATATGAAATACTTAAACAAACAACACCTATTCATGTGTAACATTTAGAAGGAAAACAAACATATTTTTCAGATTCAATTTCACGACTTTAGAACCAGACAAAATTGAATGAAACGAGTAATTGAAAAGAATCAAGTCCCTTATCAGTACATTATATCATGTATATGGTAGATACTAAAGTGTTTTCTAACATGAATAGTTTTCCAATTCAGCAGTAATTGTTTCCTAACATGGTATCAATATATTATACAATTTGTATTTGCTAACTACATTCTTAATTGTGTCAATTGTTCCCTAACTTGCATTTCTTTCTTTTTATTGGATTCATTAGGCAACATCAAATTTTATTACAAATTATGAAATTATTTTTGAAAATTTGGTTACAAAATTTTCATTGAAAATTACAAATTTCACTGCAGATTTAAAAATAAAGATATAAATAAAAATGTAAAACATTTACAATGTCCGCAACAAATTTGTATTAAAAAAATAAAAAAATACAACAAAATTTAAAAGTCAACTACAAGTTTGTGAAAATATGAATGGAGAAAATTATATTTCAGTAAAATTTATAAGTTTAGTGACAAAAATACAAACATATAAAAATATGAGTCTTGCAACAAAATTTACATCTTTAACTGCATTAACATGGATATATGTATATAAATATAAATTCTATTATTTCTTAATTTGAATTTATATTTTCCTTTATCTTAAATTTACAAACTCATAAGTATTCTAAAAAATTTAGTATTTTTAGAAAGTTGTTTCCTTTGTTTTATTGGAAAGAACAGAGTAAAGAATGTTACCTTATTAATATTTTATTGGAAACAAACATTTTTTGTTCATAATAATATTGAGTTAGCAAGACAAGATTTTTTGTTGAAAAATTTTGTATCACCATACTTCTTGTCTATATTTATAAGTGGGTATCATTGACACATACGAAAATACTCACTAACATACCGTCATATTTACTCGGCCCTTAAGGATCGAGTATATAAGGACCGAGTATATGTATACATACTTCGTGCTTAGGGATCAAACAATTTTTGAGTAAAAAAAATTACACTAGCTTGGCCCATTAAGGATCGAGTATGTGCACATATATTCGGTCTTTAAGGGCTGAGCCAATGTGCACATACTCGATTTTTAAGGGCCGAACCAATTTGAAGTGTTAAAAAGTGTTTTGGTGTGTGTCAATAGTAGTCCCCTATTTATATATACTAACAATTTATCCCTGAATGACCCAACTAATTTTAATGGGTATTTCTACATAGATATAAATATTTGATATAAAAAATTGACATATTATTATGTCAATTACTTATTAGTTACAATAAATTATGACAATTTTGTTTTAATTAATACATAATAACCATATTTAATATCTTAATTTTTACATATAGAATTATTGAATTTTAATTTAAGCAATGCTACACTTATTTAAAAATCTTACCACTTATTTTTATCGTTATGCATTATATGAATTGTAATTTAATAAAATACAATAAAAATATAATCTATTTAATATATCCGGTAAAAATAAGCGTGTAAAATTTATAAGTAAGGAAATTATTTTCCTTTTAATTTATACCAACAAATGGAATGTTTCAGAGTTTTTTTTACAAATATGCTACTTTTCGAACTTATTTAGGGGAATGGGGGATTTTCTAACATAATTGTGAAAATGGGGTGACATAAAAACGCCATTACAGGTAGCGTTTTATGAAAAAAAACGCCAGCTTGAATGGCGGTTTTGTAAGCTTAAATTTTTTGTTGTCCAATAATCGCCAACTCTTCTAGCGTTTTTACTCTCTACCTACGCCCTCCGCCGCACCCACTACACCGTTGATTTGAAATGGAAATAGTTTTGAAGTAACAGAGCTCTTTCTTCCTCTCGATTATTCCTTCGATTTGCAACGACTCGTGCTTCTTCCTCTCCTTCTTCCTTCGATTTGCAACGACGCGGCTCTTTCCCCTCTCGCTGCAGCTCTATCATCGACCGTGCGTGCTTTCTCTGTTAAGCTCCGACCGTGCTTTCTCTTGTGCCGGCGTCGGTTATTTCTTCCATCAACTCCACGAGGTACACAATCTGTCGCATAAATTTTGTTTTAGCAAGTAGTTATAATGGTATACCTTTGTATTTTGCATGAATTTTGTGGGGTTTAAAGTTTGGTAGATTTGAATGGGGTTTGTGGGGTTTGTGTTGGTTGTTTGTGGGGTTATGTAGGTTGTGAAATTCTTCAAATATTGAGATGGGGCATCGAGGTTGGGGAGGTGGGGCACCAAGGTTGGGGAGGTGGGGCATGAAGGTGGGTTTGTCGCGTTCGTGGGTGTATGTGGAATACAATATCTCAGTTAATCATCCAAAATTAGTGTTCTTATGGTCCATAGAAAGATAGTAACATGATAGCAATTCATAGAACTATTAATAGCCCTCAAATTTCCCCTAAATTAAACTACAACATTCTTAGAAATTGTTTTATGAAGATGGAACAAATTTATTAGTACTGTATGTTTAATTTATGTATTTGGAGTTTATGTTTAACAATAATGTGGAAAAAAATAGTAAGAGTCGATGTGCCAAGGGTTCTTGAAATTGATAATCTCACATTTTGTAATGCATTTTAGGGAAAAAAAATACTAATTTTAATATAATTAATAGTCTAAAATATAATTTAATTTTCGTTACGAATTTAATATAAACTAAAAGTACAGATTTTACCTTGCCTAACAACATATCAAGGGAGACCACATGGGCAATGGTATCATGTGCAAAGATAACAGGGGCATATTCCTCCTGAATTGAGGATGGCTCGACTGGGTTATACTTATCCTTGTGAACTAGGGGGGGGGGGGGGTTTGTTCAAGAGTATCCATCCTCTTAATCGTCCACCTTTGCTGCTTCTCAAATTGTTCCATTTTTGAGTGGAGCACCCTTACCGCGTATGCCACCCCACTTGTGAGGGGCCTCTTAAAAGTTGTTCTATTCGTGTACCTCGCAAAGAGTTTGTTGTAGGTTCATAAAGTTAGATTAATCATAGGACTCACTACCACGTGTCCTAGCAATATAAATAGTTGAACTAAATCTTGGATTTAGGTTTCTTCTGGGTTTGGTTTGCACAATTTTGTTAAATTCCTCGTTTATGAATTTGATAGTTGTCACTAGGGGTGTGCACGGTCCGGTTGACCGGACCGAATAGCCTAGGACCGGACAGGACCGGAAATTTCGATCCCAAAAATTAGAAGACGGGACCGGATCGAAACGCCTGTAATGACCGGACCAGACCGGTTCGGTCCGGTTCCGGTCGGTCTATTCGGTCTGGGCTTTTTTTTAGGCCCAAAAGTCGTATTACGATAAAGAAAAAAAAAATTAGCACAACAATAATATATGGATTGTTTTTTTCACAGTTTATGTGGAATTTTTAGACTATGTACAAGAAATTCTAAATAGAGTCGTGCACCACAATTTCAATTCCAGCGCGCGAGAATGGGCCAAGCCCACTTATTTATTCCAGCTATTCCCAGCCCACTTAGCACAGCCCAATGCATGAAGTCAGCTGCCCAAGCCCAAGCCCATTAAATAGAGCAACCATTCAATTATAAAAGGAGGGGTTGTCGAGAGGAGAAGACAACACACGGCCGCAAAATTGATTTTCTTTCTTTTCTTCTCTGCACGATTTTCAAGAGCAACCTTTTATTTTTTTTATTTTTTTTTCCTTCTTCGATAAACAACCAGCAGCCATTATTTTTTTTTTTTTTTCTCTCCTTCTTTCTTCCTTTATCGAGCAGCCGCAGCAGAGTGATAACAATAAATTCAGATTTATTCATCTTCATTAATTTATTTGCGCGTACCAAGTAAGTATTTAATTTATTTAATTATACATTATTTAATTATGTTTTGTGTTTTAAATATGAGCATGCTAGGCTAGGTTATTTTCTAGGGTTGAGGATGAGTATATTTGATTGATTCCCTTGCACGTATTCATGCCAATTGACTCTACCAATTTAGTGCTTTAATGTTAAAAATAATTTTTCCTATTGAATGCCTATTTTAATTGATAAAAATAAAATTAGATTCTCACTATTTTTTGTTGGATTCACCCTATGATTTGTTAAGAGCGGATATAGGGTGTGTTTTGACGGATATAACGAGTGTTTTGATTTTATAAATTTATTTGGCTGTGGAAAAATTAACACTTGGATAATTTAAGTTAATTGGGCTTAATTTAATTTATTTTCCGCATCTAAAAGAGTCGAGAGACCAAATTAGTGCGAGACAAGAGTAGAGTTTGTTGGGCATGAATATTAGGAACATGATATCAAATATATGACTCCGCCACCCTAGTATTTTATTAATTGATTATTTCATTAGTATTTTTATTATTTTATTCGTATTCTTAGTTGATAAATCATCCCAATCACTTTTTAAGCTAGATTAGGAATTAATTAGAATTAGTGAGAGATATACGTACGTTCCATCCGTTAAGTCCCTAGGGTTCGACCTCGCTCTTGCCTAAGCTATACCAATATTCGATTCGTGCACTTGCGAGTAATTAAAACACCCACACCAAGTTTTTGGCGCCGTTGCCGGGGACTTTAAAATTCGTTTTTTCCACCATCTCACTAATTTAAATTATTTCCTTCTACTAGTTCCCTTAAAAAAAAAAAAAAAACTTAGGAGTAGAGTAGTGTATGAGCATTGTTTGGAAGCGCGGTGTTAAGAGATTGAATAGGATAGAGAATTTAGAACTCAATCCTTTGTTTGAGGAAAGAACAATGGCTGATGAACAAGAAGAAGCGAAAACTTTGAAGGAGCTTTTCTCTCCTATCACTACCAACCCACCGTCATGCATTGTTTTACCTGCCACTACCGCAAACCATTTTGAGCTTAAACCACAAGTAATACAACTTCTTCCTAATTTTCATGGAATTGATCAAGAAGATCCTTACCTCCATATTAAGGATTTTCTAGAAATTTGTGCCACTTTCAAGTTTCAAAATTTTTCTGATGAGTCAGTTTGCCTACGTTTATTTCCTTTCTCCCTGAAAGGGAAAGCAAAGGCGTGGCTTAATTCGCTACCTTCTAGGTCCATCACCGGTTGGGAGATTTTGGTTTCCAAATTTCTTACTAAATTTTTTCCCATGTCAAAGACAAATGAACTTAGAAGGCAGATATCTGATTTTTGTCAAGAGGATAATGAAAAATTTTACGAGTCATGGGAAAGATTTAAGGACCTACTTTTGAGATGTCCCCACCATGGTTTTGAAACATGGAGACTAGTCCAGTTCTTTTACAATGGGTTGACTCAAACCAATCGAAATATGATTGAGTCGATGAACAGTGGTACTTTCCTTAGTCTCACAGAAGATGGAGCTTATAATTTCCTTGAGAATCTTTCCGAGAGTTCTCAACAATGGGATTTCTCTTCTCATAAAAATTCATCAGCTCAAGTTAAGAAGGAAGTTAAGAAAGAGGGCATCTATGAGCTATCTGAAAATGTAGAGACTAGAAGGCAGTTAGATAGTCTCTCAAAGAAACTTGAAGCATTAACTCTGCGGTTAGATAGCAATTCTGTCAATCAAATTCAAGCAGAAGGATGTTCTGTGTGTGCTAGCCCTATGCATACATCGCAAACTTGCTCCTCTATGGTAGGATTCTCTGAATTCATGCCACAACAAGTAAATGCGATGAATGAATACAAAAAGCAATTCAATAGCCCATTCACAGAGACATACAATCCGGGTTGGAGAAATCACCCAAATTTTTCGTGGACACAAGCTCAACCCCTACCTAATATGGGTTCCCCATCAACTAGTGTTCCACGATAGCAGCCACCTCCTGGTTTCCGTCCTCCTATCAATTCTTATCCACCATTCCAACCTGCTCCACCTGCTCCATCACCCCATGTCACTCCACAACAATTTTCATCTTTGGAGGACACTCTCAAGCAATTCATCCAAGTGACCACCCAAAACAATCAGACTTCAAGCCAACTTTTGCAAGAAGTTAGGAATAATGGCCTCATGAACACTCAAGCCATCATTAGGTTAGAGAGTCAAATGGGTCAAATGGCGAGTCAATTGGGTGAGAGAGAGAAGGGTAAATTTCCGAGTCAACCAATCCCGAATCCTAAAGGTGTTTCTTCAAGTGGGGCTTCTCCTAACCCACCAAATGCACCAACACATGGGCAAGTTCAAGCCATCACCACACTTAGGTCGGGAAAGGTAATTGACAATAAAGTGAGAATGCCAGATAGTGAGGAGGAAGAGAAAGAAGAAGAAGAGCAAATTCCAGCTGAGGTTGAGTCTTCACCTCAAGTTGTGAATCAAGCTCCTCCTCCTGCTAAGCAAGCAAGTGAAAATCTCTCGAATAGGGCCTTTGTTCCTAAAGCCCCATTTCCTTACAGGTTAAAAGACAATAAGAAAGGTATTTAATTCGAAGAAATCTTGGATGTGTTTAAGCAAGTTCAAATAAACATCCCATTACTTGATGCCATCAGGCAAGTACCTTCTTATGCCAAGTTCCTTAAAGACTTGGTAACTCAAAAGAGGAGGACAAATGTTCCGAAAAAAGCATTCTTAGCTGAACAAGCAAGCTCCATTATTCAATGCAGGATCCCTGTCAAGTATAAGGACCCTGGCTGTCCGATAATTTCATGCAAGATAGGAGATCATCATATTGAGCGAGCTTTGGTAGATCTGGGGGCTAGTGTGAATTTACTGCCATATTCCGTCTATGTGCAGTTGCATTTAGGAGAGTTGAAACCTACACCAATGACAATCCAACTTGCCGATCGGTCAGTGAAAATTCCTAGGGGTGTCATTGAAGATGTTCTGATTAAGGTAGATACTTTCTACTTTCCAGTGGACTTTGTTGTCCTTGATACTGAACCTGTTCAGAACATAAGAGGCCAGATTCCTGTGATTTTAGGGCGACCATTCCTTGCTACATCCAATGCCCTAATCAATTGCAGAAATGGAGTGATGAAAATTTCTTTTGGGAACCTCACTGCGGAGCTGAATGTTTTTGATATTAGTAAGACCTCAATAGACACAGATGATGATGATTTTGGGCAAGTCCATTTGATTGATAGTCTAGTAGAGGAATCTTTCTTGCAAACTTATAAAGAGGACCCATTAGAGGCTTGCCTGTCCTACTTCGGTTGTGATTTTGACATAGATGAATCTATAGAGCAAGTCAATGCACTCTTAGATTCAGTGCCTATCATGGGTACTCATTCTTTCCAACCAAACCCAGAGCCTCTCAATCTTTCATCAACTCCTCGACCTCCTTCCATTGAAGAACCACCAAAGCTAGACCTGAAGCCTTTGCCTGATAATCTGAAGTACGCTTTTCTAGGTCTAAAAGAATCTTTGCCTATTATCATAGCTTCTAATCTCGATAATGCTCAAGAAAAGCAATTGCTTGAAGTCCTTCACGAGCATAAGGAAGCTATTGGGTGGTCTATCGCAGATTTAAAAGGGATCAGTCCGTCAGTTGTCATGCACAAGATTCACTTAGAGGAGAACTCCAAACCCTCCCGTGAATCACAAAGGAGGCTGAATCCAATGATGCAAGAAGTTGTCAGGGCCGAGGTACTCAAGCTTTTAGATGCGGGTATTATCTACCCGATATCCGATAGTGAGTGGGTGAGCCCTGTGCAAGTAGTTCCTAAAAAGTCAGGAATTACAGTGGTAGCCAATGAGCATAATGAGTTAGTTCCATCTCGTGTTCAGACGGGATGGCGTGTTTGTATTGACTACCGAAAGTTGAATTCAATGACTAAGAAAGATCATTTTCCCCTTCCTTACATTGACCAAATGCTGGAAAGGTTAGCCGGCCATGCTTACTACTGTTTTTTGGATGGTTACTCCGGCTATAACCAGATTCCAGTGGATCCATCTGATCAAGAGAAGACAACATTCACGTGCCCTTTTGGTACATTCGCCTACCGACGCATGCCTTTCGGGCTATGCAATGCACCTGCTACCTTTCAGCGGTGTATGATCTCTATTTTCTCTGACATGGTAGAGCGATTCTTAGAGGTTTTCATGGATGATTTTTATGTGTTTGGGTCTTCTTTTGAGGAATGCTTGGAACACCTAGCTCTAGTCTTAGAGAGGTGTAAAGAGAAGAATCTCGTGCTTAACTGGGAGAAATGCCATTTTATGGTACAAAGAGGAATTGTTCTTGGGCATATCATCTCCGAAAAAGGAATTGAAGTGGATAAGGCTAAAGTAGATTTAATCTCCAACCTGCCGCCCCCGCGGACGGTTAAGGAGATTCGCTCATTCTTAGGCCATGCTGGTTTCTATAGGCGTTTTATAAAGGATTTTAGCAAGATTGCTAGACCTCTATGCAATCTTCTTGCTAAAGACGCCCCATTTGTATTCGATGAAGCATGCCTGAAAGCTTTCGAGACATTAAAATCCGCTCTGACCTCCGCACCCATCATTAGGTTCCCTGACTGGAACCTTCCATTCGAGGTCATGTGTGATGCCTCTGATTATGCAGTTGGGGCTGTTCTAGGTCAGAGAATTGATAAAGTCCCTCATGTGATTTACTATGAAAGCAGGACTTTAAACGATGCTCAGCTCCATTACTCCACCACAGAAAAAGAGTTGCTAGCAGTCGTATTTGCTCTAGACAAGTTTAGGTCATATCTCTTGGGATCTAAGGTCCTTGTCTATTCAGATCACGCCGCTTTGAAATATTTGCTTTCCAAGAAAGATGCGAAGTCGCGGCTGATTCGGTGGGTCTTGTTGCTACAAGAGTTTGATTTGGAGATTAGAGATAAGAAAGGAGCTGAGAATGTTGTAGCAGACCACCTCTCTAGACTCATAGTTGAATTTTCTGGTGATTCATTGCCCATAGCTGAGACATTCCCTGATGAGCAGCTTATGCATATTTTTCAATCACCTTGGTATGCGGACATCGTTAACTATCTTGTCACACGTGAAATGCCAAATCATTGGACAAAACAAGATAAGTACAAATTCTTGTCCGAGGTGAAGTACTTTTACTGGGACGATCCCTATCTCTTCAAGTACTGTCCCGATCAGGTAATTAAGAGATGTATTCCTGAGGATGATCAAATGCAAGTTCCCTCCTTTTGCCATGATCAACCATGTGGAGGTCATTTTAGTGGAAAGAAAACCGCTGCTAAGGTTTTGCAGTGCGGATTTTATTGGCCTTCCTTATTTCGTGATGCCCATGCTTATTGTGTCACTTGTGAGAGATGTCAGAAGTTAGGTGGACTTACGCGCCGAAGTATGATGCCCCTTAATCCAATTCTGATAGTGGAGATCTTTGATGTGTGGGGGATAGATTTTATGGGACCTTTTCCTAACTCTTTTGGCAATCTCTATATCTTAGTAGCCGTTGATTATGTGTCAAAATGGGTCGAGGCTATTGCGTGCAGAACAAATGACCACAAAGTGGTGGTCCGATTTTTGAAAGAGAATATTCTTGCACGATTTGGTACACCCCGCGCTATCATTAGTGATGGGGGGTCGCACTTTTGCAATAGACCATTTGAGGGTCTAATGAAGAAGTATGGAGTGATTCATAAAGTGTCGACTGCGTACCATCCACAAACTAGTGGACAAGCTGAAATTTCGAATAGGGAGATCAAGCATATCTTAGAAAAGACGGTAAATCCTAATAGAAAGGATTGGTCAATTCGACTGACAGATGCTTTGTGGGCATATCGTACTGCGTACAAAACTCCTATTGGAATGTCTCCCTACCGATTGGTGTTTGGTAAGGCATGTCACCTGCCTGTTGAGTTAGAGCATAGAGCTTTTTGGGCTGTTAGACAGCTTAATTTTAATATTGACCAAGCAGGAACTCATAGAAAGCTTCAAATTGCTGAGTTGGAAGAAATAAGGAATGATGCTTATGATTGTGCAAAGTCATACAAAGAAAGGATGAAAAGGGTGCATGATCAGAAGATTCTTAGGAAATCCTTTCACCCTGGCCAAAAAGTTCTTCTTTATAATTCTCGTCTGCATCTGTTCCCAGGAAAGTTGAAATCCAAATGGTCCGGTCCTTTCATATTCCAACAGGTTTATCCTCATGGAGCCATTGAGATTCAGAACCCCAAAGATGGTAGTGTGTTTAAAGTGAATGGCCACCGTTTGAAACCATTTTTGGAGTTAGAAAACCCAGAAGTTGAAGTTATGCTTCTGGAGGATCCCGCTTATCGGGATTGATTTTTTTAAGGCCATGATTCATGTATATTATTATATATAATATTGTATATTTGGATTTTCTATTTTGCTTTTCTTTGTTCTCTTTCTAACAAAAGTGCAGGTTTATCTTTTTCGTTGAGCTCCCTTGTTTTCAGGTGATATCCTTTCATTTCTTATTTACTTGTCTTTATACATTGAGGACAATGTAAGATTCCAGTTGGGGGTGGGATTTAATTGCCTTATCATTTCACGCACTTCACATGTTGCACTTTGTTAGAAGTTGAACAAACTTTTTTTTTTTTCAAAAAAAAAATTTTTTAAAAAAATAAAATAAAATAAAAAATTGAAAAATGAAAAATGAAAAAAAATAAATGCAATGGTTCTTGGATTGATATTAAGTTTCCCTTTGTTTAGCCGGTGTGATAACGATGACGCATTCGTCTTAATACTTTACATGTGCATGCTTAGTTCTCCTACTATCATTATTAAGAGAAATTTCATGATTTTCAATCATCATTATATTTGAGCACATATAACAACTTATGCATGACTAGATAGAAGAGTGAGCATAACTGAAAATTCCTGAAGAACATAAATGTGGAGACTAAGTAACCCGTGAGTATTTGAGCCAATTTTTCTATTTGAGGGTTTTTACATCAACTCGTAATTTTTGAAAAGCGTATCTCGTTGAGTAGTCTCATTATTCTTTGTTTTAATTGAACACTAGAAAGGTACGTCCATGAAATGCAATTATTTTAAGGATTCTTGATATTACTTGAACTGAAGAACTATAAACCTTAGGAAGTGACTTAGGCCATCTTTGACAGCCTATATATAGCCTAATCCTACCCTTACATCTGTATCGCTAGTCACCCCTTTGAGCCTGATATATAGCCGTTCTTTGGTAACCCAATATCCTTACCCTACTCCAATTAGGAGTGTAAACCATATTTATAACCTACCCTTTTATCTAAGAGTATGTTGAGATTATTTACTCTATGTACGGGGCAATAGGAAAAGTGAGCTTGAAAAAAAAAATGAATAAAAAAAAAAAAAAAAGAGTAATGAAATCTCCTTAGAAATATCAAAGTGAAAAATTTGTATGAGAAAGGAGATGTGAAAAGGAAAAGAAAAATAACAAAAAAAAAAAAAAAAGCAAAAGAAAAGCTCGAATAAAGTCAAAGTTAGCCCAAGTGTTAATGTTATATCTCAATGTATTTCGTAGATCTTTGAATTTTTTTTTTTTACCCCTTCATTTGATTTGCCCTTGCCTAAAGCCTTGCGTTACAACCCTAAAAAGTCCTAAAGATCCTTTGGAATATGGTTTTGAGGTGAGAGTGATGGAGGAGATCCATTTATGCATTTCGCTTTTCTAGTGGGATTTATCCTTTCACGAGACTCTTATTCTTTCATTTATAGCGTTTTTCATGTATACATGTGAGAGGCATTTGAATTTGAATACATTTACTCTTTATAGCCCGCATGTAATGAGAATAATTACACCATATTCTTGAGTGTTTCACTTGTTGAGTGTATGCCATGTGAGAAGTTGAGTCGAAGCATAGTTTGGATGGAATTTACAAGCTTTGCTTATTTAGATATCAATGATGTTATGTTGTTGTCAATTCACACGCACAATGAGATTGGAGAGAAAGAAATATTCTTATTAATCTTGCTAGTTTGAGAACTTTGATATTGTATATGTGTCACATTGATTAGCTTGTGGTGTTTTGATGTCTTTGTTGAGTTAAATACATTGGTGAAAGAAGGGGAATAATTTTTAGAAAGAACCGTTGCATTCGAATTTTGTTAGTATATTCACTGCAAACCATCACGAGACTTCACTCGTCCTCTTGGGGAACCTTGAGGTTAATAAAAGAATTTATTTTAAGACTTTGCTTTGCTCGAGGACTAGCAAAGTATAAGTTAGGGGGAATTTGATGTGTCAAGAAATTGGTACAATTTAGGGCACTAATATATATCTTGAAGAGCATATATTACTACATTTGTTGTGTTTTTGAAGCTTTTCAGGTATTTGAAATTAAATCGAGAAGTTTGCAATTAAAGGAAAAAAATGGCTGCACGCAAGGCTCGAATTCAATAAATTTATGGTACTAATATGTATGGAATTTGAAGAAATCTCCAGAGACGAAAGTTTTAGAACTTTGAGTTAGCTACGCGTGGGCGAAAACCTTGCATCAATCGGAGTTCGGAGCAAGAAGTTATGATTGAAATAAGATCAGTGCACCACAGTTTCAATTCCAGCGCGCGAGAATGGGCCAAGCCCACTTATTTATTCCAGCTATTCCCAGCCCACTTAGCACAGCCCAATGCATAAAAAATGCATTAATTGATATATGACAACTGCATTATATTTTTCTTAGAAACTAAACTTAAAAATATTTACATTGTTAAATGCAGCTCCAAATGCATTGTTAATTTTGCATTGTTAATTTTGTTAATTGTTAAATGCAGCTCCAAATTTGTAGGTTGTAATCACTGAGTAGATTTTGGTTTTAGTATTAATATTATATATTTAAATATATATATATATATTAAAACCGGTCTGGTCCGGTCCGACCGTAGTATTAAAATGCAAGACCGAAGACCGGACCGAAATGATTCAGTCTTTCAAAATTTAGACCGGACCGGACTGAACTCAAATGGTCCTGTCCAAATCGGTCCATTTTCCGGTTCGGTTTTTTCGGTTTGTCGGTCCGGTTCGGTTTTTGAACACCCCTAGCTGTCACAGAGAGTTTATCACTAAACAGTTAATAATTTTTTAATTTTTTTTCCAAACTCCATGAACGTGACTTGAATTATATTTGTAATTTTTTTCCCACAAACTTGTATAATTATATAAAAGCTACACGCTGGATGAAAGTTTAAATTTTATAAGCATATTAGAGTATTAGTATAGCAATTCGTATAGTTAATATATAAATTTACAAATTTATGTTGCGAGATTATATGTATATGATTAAAAAAAAGTTATACATGTGTACCTTACTTTTTTAAGTGAAACGAATGTAACTTGCTCAGAAAAAAAAAATACGAGTGAGGCACCTCTTTTGCTTTATAAAAGTAGCTCATGCAGGTGTGGTATGCTCGTGTGATTAAAACTTTGGCGTTTGCTAAGTTTACACCTTCATTACTATATATGGATATATTTACTAAGTTGATTGCGGTGGGGACATAGATATGGCAAATTTGCAAAATTACCATATGCAGTGTGGATTCTCTTATGTAGGAGGGCTCCTTAAATTCACAGAAATCAAAGTGAAGAAAAACCAAATCAAGCATTCGGGTTGCCCAACTTTTTTGGAGTATGAGACGGTTGAGTGGAACAATAGTAGTAGTAGTAGTAGTAGTACACAAGAGGAGTAGTAGTAGTAGTAGTAGTAGTACACAAGAGGGGTAGTAGTAGTAGTAGTAGTAGTACACAAGAGGGATTTAAAATGAAGAACAATTATTTAAAAAAAAAAAGATGGGGGAGGTAAATAAGAAAGACCCAATTCGAGGACACTATGGAATAAGAATCTAGGAAAACAAAGATAAGAAGGATATGGTGGTAGAAATGTCTGCTACCTTCTCAATAAACTTCAAAAATTATTTTATATCTAAGTATATAAAAGTAATTGCAATAAAGGGACAAAAAGGTAAAACTCCCACGGTTCACCGCTTTCAACAAATGCAAGGAGATGGAAATGAGTTTAATGGAGTTTTTTTATGAATATGTTGCTTTTAAAACTTATTTAGGCAAATAGGGTGTTTTCATCTTATTTGTGTAAATAATTAAAGTAGAGTACACTGAAGTACCTAATAATTGTATAATTTTGCACAGAAATGTCATCAAACTCCAGTTCCAATTCTGGATCTTGTTCGTATGCCACTTGTTTCTGCGGAGAGGTTGCCGCTATAAGAGTATCTCGGACGGAGAAAAACCCGGGTAGAAGATTCATTGGTTGTAAACATTTTGGTAACAATGGATGCAATTTTTTCCATTGAGTTGATAAGGAGAGATCTGTGGCCGAAGAGATACAAGCCAATTAAAGTAAAACGAAGGGCATGTATCGCGAAAATGAAGATTGGAGGGCAGTTATTGAAGGGGTTAACGAATTGAATGCCCATTTGTCGAAGCGTATGGAAAGCGAAAGGGAAAAACGAGAAGAAGTACATAAAAAGTAAGAGCAATACAAAAAAGCACTCAACATTGCAAGAAATATGGTGTATTTGCTTATAGTTATACTTTTTTTGTTCTGTTTTATGTAACTTGTTTTATTAAGTACTATATATTTACGTGTAACACATTAGTGTGTTTTTTGTCTATATGTATGGGGTTAGAACTTATTTATTCAATATGTATGGCTTCGGCTTATAATGCTACATTGTAATGCATGTGTAATGATACATTATAATGCATTTGTATTACTTAATGAATGGATGTCTTTTAAATTTTATACATGTGGTTGGATTATATGTTAATTGAAGAACATATATGTACTATTGAATATGTATTATTTCGTCAGCTATGCATCTAATGAACATGTATATGGAACAAGTTTTCGTAGATGGATCGTGGTCCTGAGGACCGTCGTGTCTTATATTTACAGGACCATCACAGGTCTTCTGCTATATGGGACGGTAATGACCCTGAATTGTTGGATCCTCGTAGGAGTGATACCGAGTTTAATCGAGTTGATGGACATCACATTATCTTGCCTGAGAGGGTACAACATATATTACTACTGACGGGATTTTACGGGGTGTACCGCATATGTCACATTCAGTACGACCATGCATTGATTACAGCTATGGTCGAACGATGGCGGCAGGAAACACACACGTTTCATTTAACTGTAGGAGAGTGCAGTATCACACTCTAGGATGTGGGCGTATTGCTTGGATTGCCGATAGATGGGCTTGCAGTCACCGCCCCACCATTGGATGCCCATCCGGCTGACATCTGTGAGCGTGTACTAGGCATCCGACCACCGGTCAACGCTATTAAGAATTCGAAGCTGAAATTGTCTTGGATAGCCAATACTTTTCGGGAGATACCTGCCAACAATGCCGATGACATTCTTATCGAGCGATATGCACGTGCCTGGATTATTCAATCGATCGGCGGTTCTATTTTGGTTGACAAGTCATCAGCTTTTGTGAAGATTTCGTTATTTTCACTGCTTCAGGATATAAACACGGTGGGCCAATATAGTTGGGCGCCGCCACACTTGCGGTCTTATACAGAGAAATGTGCCGTGGCAATCGTATACGAGCAAAACAGATTGCAGGTCCACTTATACTACTGCAGGTATACATTAATTTACATAATTTAATTTATAGTCTTTTATTTCTTATAGTATATGGTTGACAAATAGGCCTTGTAATTTTTTGTTAGTTGTGGTGTTGGGAGCGTTTATCGCACATTCGCTCCCGACGTGCCGGTATAGCTATTCAGGAAGATGAGGAGTTCGTTTATATTGATAGACCACCACACGGAGCAAGGTTTGATGATATATAACAAGATTGTTGTTGTACACATAAATTTCTTTAATTATGACACCCTATATTACTGAATACAGGTGGCAAACGAGGTTTTTGTTGGATCGAACTCCGATCCATGTTTTGACTCACTACAGGGATCAGCTAGATCGTATGTGAGTAGAGCATGTTATTGTTATAAATTTGAATCATCATTAAGAAGCATATGGTTACTATGCGAGTAGAGTAGATATAATTTGGTCCTGAAAAGATCTGTTTTTTTTTTCATTCCGTTAGGGATAATTATATATAAATTAATTGTCATTGATTGGGAGATTATCTTGTTTGGTATACTTTTGCGAGATTGTTAAATAGGTCAATATAAATTACTATATTGGATTCTTATATAAACAAAGGAAACTCTACCGAAATTTTTAAAATTTACAAATTTATTTTGCATATATCTTTTGTTCCTATAATTTTGAATATTTATAAGTTATTCATAATAATTTACAGATGATCTGGGAGCCATACACCGCACATGTGATGGCTGCTTTACCTCCCTACTGTACTGTTGGCCAGCCTATATGGCGCACGCGAGCACCCCTTATTTGCTTTAAAATAATAGAGTGGCACCTCCCAGACAAAGTCATGCGACAGTTTGGTTTGCAGCAGAATATTCCCGTAAATGTTGACACAAGTGAACAATTGCACGATACGGATCTGAGGGGGAGGGGTAGAGTGGATCCCATTGATTGGAGTCAGCATCACCGCGACTTCATTGCCTTTTGGGATCGCCGGCAAGATCATGTAGTCATTGCGACTGCGTTGACGGGCCCGATTCAGTACGACCATCCTTACATGGTTTGGTTTCGTATCATTACTCGACGATTCATACTTGCAGCGCCGGAGGCGCCTCCGGAGTTCGGTCCTGAGCCGGTAAGAGTCACATTGGAGATACTGGTAAGTTTTATTTACATCAAATAAATGTAATTTCAATTTTTTTTAATCTCAAAATGATATTTATGTTGTACTTTAATGATTCAGAGTGATGCGCTTGCTAAGATATACGCATTAGCGATGAACCATCCAATGCGATATATCAAAGGGGATCCTACATCTGAGGAGATATCAGACTTGGCACACGCAGCTCTTGTAAGGGTGCGTCAACAGTTCCACCTATCTGTTGACCCATTATAGGTGCACGATCCGATTCTCGAGCCGATCCCACGACCCCCTCGCCGTCATCAGAGGCGACCCACTACGGGTACTACATCCTCATAGCCTGCCACGTTTTCTTCACCTGATGCTGGTCTGTCTACCTCTAAACATCATATATCTTCCCCACCTGACCTTACCTTACCACAACCCACCACCACTACTACTACACCATTATCTTCCCCACCTGACCCAACCTTACCACAGCCCACTACTACTACTACGACGACGACCTTACCACAGCCCACCGCCACTACTACTACACCATTATCTTCCCCCACCTGACCCGACCATACCACAGCCCACCGCCACTACTACTACACCATTATCTTCCCCCACCTGACCCGACCATACCACAGTCCACCACAACTACTACTACATTACCCACCACCACCACCACTACACCCTTATCTTCCCCACCTGACCTTACTTTACCACTGCCCACCAATGCTACTACTACTACTACTACATTACCCACCACCACTACCACTACTACACCATTATCTTCCCTACCTGACCCTACCTTATCACTACTATCTACCCCACATAACCCTACCTTTCCACAGCACGGCACGATAGACTTTTCTCCATTCTCCACCATATTCGAGGACATTCACATGCAACATTATGTGTCTATATTGACGACTGACACATCATTTACTTCACCTGATGCATCGCAGTAGCTTCCGCCAGTACTTTCACAGTCACCACCACTTATACCCACGGAGGATGCTGGGGGATTGACACAGTCGTCTATACCAGATGTTATAGATGTACCTGTGGTACCTATCGGTATATGTCGAGGGAGAGGTAGACCGAGGGGTAGGGGCAGAGGTGAGGGTTTCGAGGCACACATACATGTAGAAGTCGATAAGCCTGAGAGGCCTAAGAGGAAGATAACAAAACCTAGTTATGGTACTTAGTTTGTTGATTATTAGTTTTTACTGTTGTACATGGATATTTATTTTCCTTAGTTGTAATATTTTATGTCTATATGTGTTGATTATTAGTTTTAAATGTTATCATGATTATTACAATGACATTAGTGTTAAAGAAAATACACCATTATCTTCAGCACTAGTGTCCGTATGCCTACTCCATTTACTTTGTCAGTTATATGACAATCCACTGAAAAGTAATTAATTTAGAGAAATGACGAGCCACCAAGTACATATATAACATAATGTGACCAGTCAGTGTAAAAAGTCAATGCATCTAATTGTAATTGGTATGGTAGCCCATTCACGTGACTTCTTACAACGTGATTTGACGATACATTCATATGTGAAAAGCTTTGAGAGTTCTCCTATATAACAAACATATCCGTATTAATCTAATCGCACTCCAAAATTCGTATAATTTTGCAGCATTCTAACTTCAAACAAAACATGAGAAACTCCTTCAATATTGATGATTTGGTTCACCTCCTTCCATCCGATCTTCAATTGGAAATACGAGATAAAGTTTGGAGAAATCGAGCTCTTAGAATCATACGAATGTGTCAAGGGATGTTGCAAACTCTATCTCCTCTTTTAAGGCCAAGAAATTTTCTATATAATTGGCCTAATCTCGAATTTCCCTTTTGTTCACCACTAGTGTTCGTACCTTTGCACTCATGGACGCCTTTATTGTATGTATATCTATGGTATTTGCTAAATACTTATCACATGCCAATTGTATTTTCACCCCATTTGTTCATTACATGGAATAAATGGGTGTACTATGACTACACGCTATTTGACAAGTTTTGGTTTGAAGTTTTTGGAGAAGACTAGAGGGTTGTTGCATCCAGACAAAGCTCACTGCATCCATTGAGTTGTCCAATTGAGAAACATGTCCTGTTACTCGCAAAGTTCAACTCGAATAAGCCTCCAATGGACGACGGCAGTCACGAGCCAACCCAGTTCGAATGGGCAACAAATACAAATGGATCATTGTACGGACACAACCCAAAAGATTTGTTAAACTATGTATGTCAGACTGCTATATGGAGAGCAAAGTCTTTGAACACAGGTATTGTATACAACACCGAAGAAATGGCTATGACTCCAGACGCGCAGATGCAAATGGAAACTGACTAAAATAAAAAGTTCATTTGCAAAGCGTTGAACACTATTACGTTTGTTTAAATATTTTATTTACTACAATGTCTAACTATATTAGAGTTGAGTGGGATGGCTGGTCCTGTGTGAGATTGTGTAAGGTATGGATGAGGAGTCTGATGTCTCATTTACTATACAGCCCACCACAGCTCACTTTGTATGTTTGATTATGTTCTTTTTTTACTACTACGTTTATGTAATAATATTTCAGGGTGTGAATTTAGTTGTTTAGTCATTTCTTCACTACATATTAATTTTACGCAGATACCAATCCTATTTATAAATTCCAATACATTAAACATTACATAGTAAAACGAAATTTTCATTCATAGAGTGCTTAAATAAAATCCAGTACATTAAACATTACATAGTAAAACCAAATTTTTATTCAATCCAGTACATTAAGCAAAATCTAGTACATTAAACATTACATAGTAAAACCAAATTTTAATTCATATAGTGCTTAAGTAAAATCCAGTACATTAAACATTACATAGTAAAATAAAATATTAATTCAGACAGTTCTTAAGGAAAGTCCAATATATTATATAGGAAAAATTGACGCCTTCTTCCACCAAGTACATGAGATAGGCGTGATCTGTTTGCAGGAAAGACAAGATAAATTATTATTAATTAAAAACATTAACTTAATTTTACGAGATAATAATTAGTAAAATAACCTCTTACCATCTCTCTCTCAAAATCGCCGTACAATTTTGCGAGATAATGGCCCCTACGTGCAGGTTCGGCTGTCATCCATTTAGAATGAGGAGTAGGCATTTCCTTCTCATTATAAAAATGGTTAAATTTTTTTACCACTGGTTCAACCTTTGCCCACAACTGAGCAACTTGATCAGGTGTCACAACCCTATATTTCCACAATGAGTCTTCCTTCTTAGGCGCTTCATTAAAAAACTCTGCCATTTTCACCTATGTTTGCGGGTTCTCCCGCTCACACCACTTACCATTATGGGTCACTTGTTTCCAAGCATCACACATGAGGATTTCGTTAGTCATTGCGAATCCATAGGGATTTTCAGATTGTTCATTTTTGGAACTAGAAGAGGCCATTGTCTGTTAAGAGTGAGATGAAAGAAAATTATCTATAGATGGTGCTTATATAGTTTATGTAGGCGTGAATTGCAACAGTACATTGCTATGTAGATGAAATGACAGTACACTTAACTTATATGAGCATACAATACACTGCTATGAGTGCAATCCCTAAAGTCAATAGCTGTGTATATGAAATGACAATATAGTTCACAAAGCTAAGCTGAAAATACACTGCTATGAGGGAAGTGGCTACAGTAAACACCTGTGTAGATGAAATGCCAAATACTTGCAGGACACTAATATGACAATACAACTATACGAATGGTAAATCTGCAACTGAAATGACAATACTTAACAAAATCAACATTATAATAAGTTTACATAAATAGCTTAATAAGTAACATAATAAGTGAAACATAAAGATCTCAAAAACATAATAATTCAACTTCGCCATACTCGTTTAAAATAAAATTACATCATAAGTTACAATAAAGACGGTCTTATACGGGAAAACTTGGATATGAAATATAAGAAAATTAAACTAAGGATGCATGTCTAATTAGAAGGCAAGAACAACAGTTTCTTCTTATTTCGAGGACAAGTGCGGCGATCATGTCCCGGCTCCCCATAAATCCCACAACAATTCTTCCTTCGACAATCGCTTATGTCCATCTCGTTATGAATGCGCGTAGATGGTCGACCCTTTTGACGTAACAAATTTGGATTATGGATCAAAACACCTGCAACAGGGGTCAAAATTGGTTTCCCAATATTCTTTTGGCAATGTAGGATACAGAGTACTAGAATAGCTAGCAACGTATGATTCAAGACTCAAGTATTGATAAATTAAATACTCCAGATTAAGCCTTAGTTCACCACACACCGCCATAACATGTGAACAAGGATATTTATAAATTCCCTACCTCCCGCAACTACACGTGCCTTCCTGAATGTTTACATTCTTCACTTTTCCTTTGGCTGAGGTGACGGAGGCCACTCCTTCTGAGTTGTTATGCCTAAAAACAGTATATTTGCCGATTTTCTTCACAATGTTTGCTAATTTAATCGCCATAGCCGCCGTGTGTTTCAACTCTGAATCTTCAATCCTTTTTTTTCCTTGATCACCTTGGTCGCAAAAGTACTGACCAATGCGATGAAAAATAAGCTGCACCGACGCAGTCCCAGGCAAAGACCTTGCTCCAACTAAAACTCCGTTAAAAACCTTCGAAATATTTGTCAAAGCTATCCCATAGCGATGCCCTCCATCGTGAACAAAAGTCCACTTTTCGAGAGGAATTTGGTTTAGCCACCTCCATGATCTTTTTTCTTCGGTCTTTTACTATTCATCATACGCTTTTATCATGGCCATGTACTTATTGAATTTCGGCAAGCAGTAAGCAGTAGCGGCCTTCCGCATTATTATCCTTAAAGTCTCATATGGTTTACATTTACTAGTGAAGTTACTGCGAACATGCCTCATACAGAAGTGATGATATGTATTTGGCTCTTAAAATTGTGATTCCGAATTAATTACAGACAATATGCCCCTGTGGCGATCAGAAATCAAGCAAACGCCGTCTCGTCCCCTCACAACGTAATGCCAAAGCTGCGTGAGAAAATAATGTCATGTGTCGTGACTTTCCTCATCGTCGTAACCAAACGCAAGCGAAAATAAACCTTCGCTTGCATCCATGGCCATTGCAACGAATAATTTTCCAGTGTACTTGCCACGTAAATGTGTCGCGTCTATACTTATAACCGGCCGGTAATGCCCAAATCCTTCAATATATATGCACTAAAGGCCCAAAAGTTCTTCTCAAAAATACCGTAATGGCCATCATACTGCTTGCTTCTACACTCGTGGACCGTGCATGGGTTGGTGCAATTAATGGCAGCCAAATATCTCGACATATTAGCATAAGACTATTTCCAATTGCCAAATATTGTTTCAATAGCCTTCTGTTTTGCATTCCATGCTTTCCAATACGAAATCTTGTAACCATATTCATCCTTAACAAATGCGACGATAACGCAAATCTTAAGGTCAAAATCAATCTTAACCAAGTGTTTTATTTTGCTGGCAATAAATTTGCAGTCCAAATGTTTGCGAGTCAGTTTTAAACGATCAAATGTGCATGTGTGGAGACCCTCGTACTTCGTTATCTCAAAGTGCTCGTGTTTTTTCTTCCTCTTACAAGCACGAAGCCTCCATTTGCACCCCTTTTCATACGATTTACACATAATTGCCCATGTATCTGCCTTTGATTCTTCAATAATAAATTTATTTAAATTCTTAATTGCAAAATGTTTCACAGCAATCTTCAACTTATCTTTAGTATCGTAAGTGAGCCCATTCCGCAATTCATTTTCATCAACCAAATGCTAATTCATCATCACCTCCTGGTCCACATACGTAACATTAAAATTTGTGTAGAACACCGGTATATCTTTCGCAACCTCCTCAATCTAGTTCGATTCTTCGCATTCATCACTTTCAGAGTCACTGCTTTCTGTTAGGCTGTCAGATTCTGACCCCCAATTGGTGTCCTCATCAGTGGCCTCGTTATACTCTATACCATATCCACACTCATACATGGGTTCGGGTATGGATTGAGATGAACTACATTTTTTCCTATTACTTCGCGAACTGGAAGGCAAGTTCGAAATAGGAATGCATTACGTCGATTGTGGTGAGCTGTACAACCCAGACAATGGAATATTTTGCCCAATTGGGAGCGCATCATAATTCAGCTCAATTTTCTCTACATACATTTCAATTACATTGACAAATGGAGCATTGAAAATGGTACCTATTACAAATTGTAAACTTCCGTCATCGTTAATTTCATGAAGGAAGTAGTTGAAGGTATTTGAGGTTACAAACATTAGACATCTGCATACAATCTTCAAGGTGGACGGCGATCGGTCAACATCCATTGCAGAATATATATTTTGTACTAATTCCGAGTAAGTACTGTAGGTCAAAAAATACCCTAGAGGGGGGTGAATAGGGTTTTTAAAACTTAATCGAATTTTTAAAAATGATTTAAAAATATTTTATGTCTATATTTATCAAGTAATCAAGAACAAAGTTAATTCCAACACACAATGAATAAATAGCACAATATAATAGAGCAAGAGATAGAAAGATTGAACCGATCGAAGTCGAAAGATTTTTTGTCCACACGGTTCGGCTTATTCCCCTACTCCGCGCTCGGTTAGTTCCCCGAGAATTTTCACTATAACTGATCTCCTTCCGGGTGAAGATCAAACCTCTACAAGTGTATTATTCTCACACACTCTTACAAGTATTGAAACACCCTCAATACTCTCACAAGAAATCCCTCTTGCTATTCTATGAAATACACCTCTCACAAATATGATTTGAATAAGTTTTGGTGGCTAATACCAATGTACAATATCTCTCTTGTGTATAACAAAATACAAATGAAGCTCACACTAAGAGATATCAATATTGATCAATGAATATAAGCTCAAAGAATGAAAAGATTGATCAATGCTTTAGCTAAAATACTTGAATAATAAGAATATATGAAAAATGGTTTTGTATGATCATTCAAGTTATTAAAAATGAGTCTTAGAACTCATATTTATAGCTTGCAAAATCATATGGCCGTTGGAGATGATTAAGAAAGGTTTTGGTTCCAAGGTATACATTTTTAATCTTTCCAACAGCTAGTTTTGACAAAAAAAAATTCAAATTTGTTTTGTTAATTTCTCCCAATTAGACCGTTGGATCATGCTCAAATTTTAGTCAAACGTGCCAAGAGATGTTTTCTAACTACTGTAAAAATTTCAAAATGATCGGAGTTCGGGAAGGCCTCCATCTTACCGTTAGATCAAAACTGGGCAAAAATTGAGCGAATTTTAAACGTAAAATAAAAATAATTTTGCAATTTAATGATTTAGTTCCAAATAAAATTCTAATGATTTTTGAACTTCAAAGATATGTTTCTAAGATACCTATTTTTATTAGAACTTAAAATATGATCATTTAAAATTAATATGAATTTATTTTGAAACTCAGTTTTTGTAAAATGATGTTTTTCAAATAAATTCAATTTCAAGCTAGTTTGAATCAATCTTTAAAAGATGCAAGAATATGTTTGAGCTATAGGGATTTGATCAATAAAGTATCTTTACATAAAATCTAAGCACTCACTCCATTTAATGATAATTCGAGTTTTCGTGATGCTTGATTTTCTTGTGCGTATCTTTACTTGTTTGATGTTCTTGATCCTTTCTTGGTTTTGATAACTTGTAAAACATGTGGAGATCATTCTTGTGCATATCTTCACTTGCTTGATGATCTAGATCTTTTCTTGGCTTTGTATAGCACATGTATATCACTTGAGTTCATTTCTTGTGAGTAGAGACGTTTGTAAAGCTTGTGTGAGATTTGCTTCGGTTTGAAGTTACACTTGGTCAGAAGATATATCGGTTAAAATGGCTATCATCATTGGAACAACCGAGTTAAATAACACTTTATTAACTTATTGTAATTATCAAAATAAGATTAATTGACTTTAAGGTCAACAAGTACTACATTCACTTAACACAATACCTCTTCTATGTTGCATATTATAACCCCATCCATTTTCTCCGTTAATAATATTACCGCCCCAATATAGAAGCACAAATACTTGTCTGGTTGCTATTACTCACCTTTAACACAATAAATTCAACTTATCACCAACTGATAATAAATCAATTTTTTAAAATAATAAACATTTTTTTCTAAATTATAATTTAATTATAATAAACACAAATGTGTACATACATTCTTCAAAATAATGATTTTTTTTTTAAATGTTAGAAGATATTTTAAAAGGTGTAATTAGTGCCGCTATTATTTTATATTTGTTTTTATTATTAAGACAACAACATTATATTTGTCTTTATTTAATGAGGCAATATACTCATGTTAACACGATAATCATTGAATCAGTGTACTAGAACCAAGCCAATATTAAAGTGTGGTGGATAGTATTTTGAAATGTGTAATTAATTACCTCCTCCATTATTTTAAATTTTTTTCGTTTATTTTTAAGATAATTATACTATATTTGTCTTAATTTAATGAAACGATATACACATGTTAACATGATGATCATTGAAAAAAAATAGACATAAAATATAATTTTTGTATTGTATGCGCACATATTAATATGTTAATCTTGCAAAAATATGACTAAAATTCTAAAAATTTGATTTGCGTCAACATGTTGTGTACATCAAGAAAGAAGGACTAAAAAAATTAATATGTACATATTATATTTTTTCCTTCACACCCAAATAGCAAGGATTCCCAAAGTCATTTAGGTTGAATATTTGAGATCTTACTTCTAAGAGCAAGACTTTTAACACTTAGGAATCACAAATACATACATTATACATCTATATACTAAGAAACACAAATACATACATTATACACATATACATAAAATCACATATATGCAATATGCAAAAATTTAAAATACAACTATAAAATAAAAGATTAAATCACAAATATACATACCTGAAGTCTTTTTGAACTGAGGAGAAAATGAAAGATTAATTTTTTTTTTGTAAGATTTTGAAGAAATTACACAAGAGAAGAATGAAAAATGGCCATCCTTCGTCTCTGCGGCGCTCGCTCAACTTTGCAAGAATGAATGAAACGAAGGAATGAAATGAGGGAAAGAAGGGTTTGCAAAGAAAATATCTGGCTTAAAATCGCCACCCTGACTGGCGTTTTTATGGGTAAAATCGCCACAATGAACAGCGATTTTAGTGTTTTTTTTTTCCAGAAGCTTAAAATCGCCATAAAGAATAGCGATATTTTTTTTAAGAAAGCTTAAAATCGCCACTCTTCGTAGCGTTTTTATGAGTAAAATCGCCATAATGAATAGCGATTTTAGTTTTTTCTTCTTCTTTTTTTTTTTTTTTTTTTTTTCTCAGAGAGCTTAAAAACGCCGGGTGTGATGGCATTTTTGTGCGTAAAATTGTCACACTTTTTGGAGTTTTTTAACCTACCCCATTCCTACAAATAAGATCAAAATACCTCCATTTTCCTAAATTAGTTCGAAAAGTAGCCTATTCGTAAAAAAAACTCGAATGTTTCATCTTGCTACAAGGCCAATGAAACCCTAAATAGTGAAACTAAATTTTTTTTTTTTTGGGTAGTTTTGTGCTATTGGTGAAACCTTCCTTTTGTACTCGTTCATCGTACGCAAATTTTCCACTTTTTTCCTACTGTACAAAATTTTATATATATCAGACGCCGCAAAATTCTTCCCCATCTCCGCCTCCCCTTCCTCCACCATCGCGCACCACTTTCTCTTCTGCCCACCGTTCTCTAGGGCTCTCTTTCTCCTCCACCGCCACATCCCATTCGCCGCCCCAACCTCATCCATACCCAGGTTTGCTCCCCCTCTCCCCAACTTTTTACATAGTTTACCCCGCAAAAGCCCCAATCCGTACAAAATAGTCCGAATTTCCCCCGAGTTTAAGTGTTTATATATATATATATATATGCTTCGGTTTTCGAAGCTAGAATCTTGAAAAACAAAAGCAAACAAATACTAAGATGTTGTGTTCAATTTAACAAAAAAATTGAGGGAAGATTGGAAATTATACCACTTAAACTCCTTCCTCTAATTGTAAAAGTTAATTTTTTTGGCCCTTTTTAGTTAGGCATCTTATCACTTATGCTAAACCTTTTTTGGATTAAACTATTGGCGCCATTGCTTTATGGATGATATAATTTGTACTTAAGTAGATATATAAGATAGCAAAACAACTATTGAACTATTCCCCATTGAATTAGATGCCTATATTGTGTTTATTTATTAATAATTTTGTGCAAAATTGTTAAAAGATTAATAAATAAGTTCTAATAAACACTACAATTTTATTTTATGGCCTTGCAGTGTAGGTTGGTGCCCGCGGCACAGTGATATACTAGTCCAGTGTAAAAGAGGAATCAGTAGGTATCAGTTTGCTGTTCAACGAAGAATGGTGAGTAGTGATGTGCCTGTCTACAATGGATTCATTACTGTAGGACTTTGCTTTCAGTTTTCCTAATCTGCAAACCGTTTTTTTCGTTGGTTTTTAACTATAAGCCATTGTTGCATTGGTTTTCAACTATATATTATAATGGATGAAGACCTAAATGGTAATTTTTGCGTTGTTTTAAACTTTACTATATGTTATTGGATGACGACGTAATATGGTGATTACATGCCATTTTAGAGTTGTTTTCAACTGTATTATAATGGATGACGACATAAGTTGTAAACTTTCATGTTCTCTCTAAAAGTTTGGGACTTGACTAACAGATTTACATTAGTTCTAGAATAGTGAGTTTTGGTTATTTTTGCTTCCTTCCCTACTATAAAGTAAATCATTTATGCAAAGTTCCCAGACAGAAATGTTTTAACTTGCAAATTTGATCTATATTGTAAAACTATTTTCCTACTAGGACTTAATATTATTCGAAAAATGTTATTAAATTTTCCAGTACTTTACATGCACGGTTGATTTGGATGTTTGTGCGCTGCGTTATTCTGATAAGCACTAGAGCTTCATCTAGGGTGCTTTAATTTTTTTGATTTGATCCAGAAAATTCTTTATTTCACAGGTAGGATCTGAGGCACAACCTCAGGTTGAAGACCCTGAAAAGAAGAAAAAGAAAGAAGAAAAGGTACAACTAACTACTGCTGCCAAATGGTCTTTCACATCGATTTTCATATGTGCCCCAAGTTGATGATTTTTTTGAGTTGTATGTAGATCAGTAGTTTCAACTTGAAATATAAATGTCCTCTTTTGATGCTAACATACATGGCTTTCCAGAATTTGGAGACATACTATATGTTTTTGGCTTATGTGGCTTATGTAACATTAGGCGTGGGGCAGCGGTGTTTTTACTTTTACTGACCATTTTCTGATTGTTTTTTTTTTGTTTTGTTTTTGGTCTTGTAGCAGACTTCTTGTCCTCTTGGCCTCACGCTTGTATATATTTTCTGTGCAATAAAATTAGTCATTTCCTATGAAAAAAAGAGCTGCTTTGTATTTCTCACTCGAGCATTGGGGGGGACCTGTTCAAAAATTGAAATCAAGGCAACTTCTACGTAATCAGTAGAAGAATCATTCACCATACATGTTTTTGTTATTTTTGAGCCATTTGATTGGATGTGGTTGATTTGATTTGTTTTTTTAAACTTTGCTGATTTGGTTGTTTTTCATTCTCAGTAGCACATCATTTGTTTAATACTATTCACTCATTCTTTTGAGTTTTACAAGTTTATTTTTGATGTGATTTGATTGGATGTGGTTGATTTGATTTGTTTTTTTAAACTTTGCTGATTTGGTTGTTTTTCATTCTCTGTAATTATTATAAAAGAAGTAGCACATCATTTGTATCTATTTATAATACTGGGCACCTTACAATCACTCTATTTTAGTAATTCTTTTAAAAAGGAAAGTCTAAGCCTCTTCCTTGTTACGATTACAAGTTTGAATTTGAGAGGGGGAGGGGTTGGGAGCCACAACCCTTGATATGGGAAGTCACTTGAGGTAGGTGGGCCGATTTGATTGGATGTGGTTGATTTGATTTGTTTTTTTAAACTTTGCTGATTTGGTTGTTTTTCATTCTCTGTAATTATTATAAAAGAAGTAGCACATCATTTGTACCTATTTATAATACTGGGCACCTTACAATCACTCTATTTTAGTAATTCTTTTAAAAAGGAAAGTCTAAGCTTCTTCCTTGTTACGATTACAAGTGAAAGAGGGGGAGGGGGTTGGGAGCCACAACCCTTTCAAGTTTGAGGTGTGGGCCGATGCTGATTGAGATGATGAGAAACTTTATATCTTATTAATAAAAAAGAGGACCTTGACCAGAAACATTGACTGTGAATATACCATTTTTGTAGTTCTAAAGAAGTATTGGTCGTTACAGACTATATATTTTCGACTGTCATATATGGTCTTACCAGTAGTTGCATCATGTATGTTTTATGTTTATGTATCTAGTTGTTTTAACGGACTACTTGACTCATTGTCCTTTTTAATTCATAAATCTTTATTCTTACTCAATAGATACTTACTAAATAATAAACGAAGGAAAGCCAAAGTTAAGTGATTTAGTGGCATTAGCACATTCCTTGGAATTAATAATTATTATGAAATAAAGATTTTTAAACTATTGAACCTAACTATTTTTATTAACTGCTTGTCTTATTGGAGAAGTGTAATGGTCAACACTATGCTTCAAGTTATGAAACTATCTATATTTGTGTGGATGAGCTATGTCTTTCATCTTGAGTAGTTCTTTTATCTTTCAGAAATATACAGTTTTCATACACAGTGTTGTGCTTCAAAATGGAAACACAATGTTATGGTTTTGACCACTACTAATACCTATTCACTGCCTGTTTGATATTCATTTGTCTGTGGTTTTGTGGATAATAGTGAGGTTTTTTTCGGTTTAAGTGTTGTGGATAATAGTACTGCTTCTTGTTTATGTGGCAGGCAAGAGAGAAAGAACTGAAAAAACTCAAGGCTGCTCAAAAAGCAGAAGCAGCTAAGCTACAGGTAAATTAAAAATATATATATGTAAATATATACAATTGACTTCCATGCGCATGTGATGCGCATGCAATTTGAATGTAAGTGATTTAAAGACGAGGTTTTATAAAAGTAGTGAGTGGTGTAGTGATTTGGCATAGAAGTTCCCTTGCAAGTAGCAAGGGTTCAAATCGCATTGCACACATTGTAGTACACATGTATTATATTTTGTGAAATAAAATCCTAAAGGGCAAAATCGGGAAACAAAAATATGACATGGCTTCAAATGGGTTCCGGTTTTATATAATCGTAGATTTGTCTGCATATACACGTTTTGGTGTTCTTGTGGATTATAGTGATACTAAGCCAAGCAGCGGGGTGTGAGCCCTGACTCACCCTCCATGGACGTACCTTGCGGAGGAGCCCTTAGGTGATAAGAGGTAGACAAGGAAGAAAGAGTGAGATAATAAAGATGTGCAAGGGAGCGAGGGGAATAAGTAGATGAATCTCTAAATAACACACAACATAGGATTAAATTGCTTTTATACCACATGGGCATGTGGGTTGCTCTTACTAAAAAATGGCATTCGCTAATCATGTAGCAGTGTTAAAAAGAAACTTTTGTACTGCCCTTAGCAGTGGCCTTGGTTACATTTGCTTCTTCCCGAATTTTGATGTTGACAACTGTGGAGAATATACTTTTATTGGTAGCTCTCATGAAACTGTCAATGCTTGATTATTCATTTGGTTTATCTGATTTTAAGGCACAACAAGCATCGAATGCTTCCAAAACTGCTAAAAAAAAGAACGTAAAGAGAGAGACTGGGGAAGAAGAAAACCCTGATGACTATGTGGACCCAGAAACTCCTTTTGGCGAGAAGAAACAGCTTTCTCGTCAAATGGCAAAACAATACTGCCCAAGCGCAGTAGAAAAATCGTGAGTTTTTTGAAATTTTTTTATTTATCTTCTTTCACCAGCATTGCTGATCTCCTTTTACTTTACCCCCTGCAGTACTTATGTCCTATAAATAATTACTGATTTTAGGTGGTATGCATGGTGGGAGAAAGCACAATACTTTGTGGCAGATTCTAGCAGCTCCAAACCTACATTTGTGATTGTGAGTTCACTCATGACTTTGGATGGTTATTACTCCAACAAATCATTTCTATTTTAATTGATGATGTTTCCTCAATTACCAGAAAATGTAATAGAAATGGATCATAGTAATTGAATATAAGGGTCCGTTTGATATAAAGTGGGAAAATGATTGAAAAAATGACTAATTTTTACGTCAAGTTGGAACAAAAGATGAGTGATTTGGTGAGATGTTCTCCATCCTCCTCTTATTCCATGGAAAACCCCAAAAAATAATAGAACATTCCAACAAATCACTCATCCCTTTTTCAACTTCTCATAAAAGCTAGTGGTGTTCTAAATCATTTTCCAACTTCTCATAAAAATTAATAGCGTTCTAAATCATTTTCCAACTTTTTTAATCAAACATATGCTAACTATAGATGTTCATAGATCTATAATACTCAATTGTAGTAGATTCCTATCAATCGGTAGGTAGGCTGGCGCTCTTATTTGTCAAAATTGTCGTAAATGCTAAATACATGTTTTAATGACAGCATGGAGCCAAAGATTATTATATTCGAGTCTGTTCTATGTTTTCCTAGCATATCACTTGTGCTTCCTAAGTCCTATTTATCCTTTCAACTGCAGGTTCTGCCACCACCGAATGTTACTGGGGCCCTACATATTGGTCATGCCCTAACTGCTGCCATTGAGGTCTCATAGTTATACATAACAACTTCTTAGTCTTAAGTTTATTTGTTAACTTTAGCCATTTAGCTCACTTTGCTGCTGTTTTTGTTGCATGCAGGATACAATGATTCGCTGGCGGAGAATGTCTGGATACAATGTCTTGTGGGTCCCTGGGATGGACCATGCAGGGATAGCAACACAGGTTTTTCCATTTAATTGACCACTTTAATTTGTTAGTTTCGTTTAAATTCTTATATCCCCATATTAAGAAATCTGTTTAGTTACATAACTAAATTGTAAATTTAATAATTGTTTCTACAAAAGTAGGTCAGACTCGAAGAAAATTTGAACAGGTTTGCAAAGAAACAGTACCTTGTTCCTGACATATAAGAGAAAAAGAGAATATTCCGCTATGTGGATATCTGAAGAACAAATGCTTTGTTTCATTGTTACTTAAATCAGCTTTAGATTGGTTTACTATGCAACCCTTCCCACTTATTTCGGCAACTAAATATGTTCTGCCTATGACACTATCCAGGCCTACCGCAATTCATTCATACCTATATTTAATTATTGAATAATTAATTTTATATTGATACACTACCATATATATATATATTTTGTCTAATGTGTGAATGTTGGCACTTTAATGTTATCACAAGTCTTGTCAAAATAGAACCCACACTTGGAGAGAGGGAAAGAATGGATAGTATGTGAAAAATCTTTTGGTTGGTGAGAGAGTAGTAGGGGAGTGTATTTTGTATGCCTTGTGTTTGAACATGTTTCCTTTTTGATCTGATCTTTAAGTGCGAGTATAACATATCCCCAGGTCCAAAATTCATATTCACAAGCCCTTGGATGCTTGGAAGTTGCTCCAAACCAAAACCTTTTACACAAGGATAAATGAATTACAAACCGAAAATCTTAAATAAATATAAAATTTACAGTTGAGAACTTATAAAAGTAGTACCATGTATTTCCTACTCCAAAAGAGAAAAGAAAACATACATGTCCCTTTACATGAACTGTTATATGTGGGCTTGCTGGTTTTGTCACATATGTTATCATATTACCTTTGGCATTTGGGTAGTCGTTGATATTGAATATGATTATCTAAAACTATTTTTGTCAAATGCTAACTCACAGGTGGTCGTGGAGAAGAAAATTGCAAAAGAAAGAAAATTAACCAGGCATGATGTGGGCCGTGAAGCATTTGTATCGGAAGTGAGTTTGGTCTTAAACTCATTTCCATTTTATTGGTTTTGAACTCCTAGGAAATGATCAGTCTCATATGCATTGATTTCAACTTAAGAAATTTTTGTATCACCTTAAATATTCAATGTGGGCCTTCTAATGTTTGCTAAAAGGTATGGAATTGGAAAAACGAGTATGGTGGCACGATATTGAAACAATTACGGTGCCTAGGTGCCTCTCTTGATTGGTCCCGTGAGGTAATTATAGAATATTATTCCACATATTGATTTGTATCTGTTGTTGGTATTATTGTTTCTTTACTTCTTTTTTGCTGCCGCTCTTTCTAAAGTGTTCTTTCCCTTTCAACTAGTGCTTTACTATGGATGAGAAAAGATCAAAGGCTGTGTCGGAGGCTTTTGTAAGGCTGTACAAGGAAGGCCTCATTTATAGGTATGTATGTATGAAGGTGGTTTCATGTGGTTATTTTCTTTTATCGCATGGATTCAAATGGCTAAATATGGATGCAGAATAAATAGTTTATATAACCTGAATTTTGTATTTTTTGAAGCAAATCACTGATACTTTTTTTTTTTAAGGTTTTTTGTTAGTTTTTTGAAGCAAAGCAAATCACTGAAAACTGAAAATTATGTGTACAGCCGAAAGTTCTGTCATTCATCATCATTCCAAAAGAATGGGTTACAAGCCTATACACAAAGTTTGTAACGACTTTTTAGACTCCACCATAATAATAAAAGGCATTTATGATTTCTACTCTTTCCAAGGCTTTTAATGACACATTTAACTACTAGATTATACATAAATCCTTGATATTCAATTAACTAAGTAGTCTTGCACTTTCTAGACTTGTTTATTTTTCTAATAATGCACTCCTTCAAAGGCCAACAGCCCATATTTTTTGACCCAGCATAATGAAGCCATGAAGCCCAGTTGAGGCCAGGTCCCAACTCGGCCCATTCTCCAACATATGCCAGCTTAAAGCTTGGGCCTTCGTCTGTAAACTTTTATAGGTTGTTGTCTCACATTTCTGGCATCAGGGTAATGGAACTAATGGTTACTTATTGATTTAGGCTTAGCAGGCCCCCCAAAAGAGCAAAAATGGTCTGACCTGATGGGTTCCCGACCAGGCCCTAATGGGGATGTTCTTTTTTTGAACAGGCGAGTTTCATTTTTCTAAATTAAAACTCGCATCGGGTCTGGTTTGCGTAAATTTAATCCTCCCCAAATATAATATTTCTTTCATTAAGTACTACTTTATACCATATAATTACAACGGCTTAGTGCAGGTCGGGTCTGAGCGTACACCTAAACGGGGCAGTTCAAGTTATTTAATGTAAAACCTGCCCCAAACCTGACATGTTGCCTTCCGTACCCTACCAACAAACAAAAGAAAAAGAATCATGAGACTAGGAGAAATTTTGTTGCTCAAGTTCTTTTCTTATCTTATTGATACCCATCTTTCCTTGATTGAATCTTAGATGGTTTACCTCAATTTTCTGAATTTGTTCGAGAGTCCATTGTGCTGCAATTTTTCACGCACCTTGATATTTTTTCTCTCTCGTTTCGCTTTCTGTTGTAGGGATCTGCGATTAGTGAATTGGGATTGTGTCTTGCGAACAGCAATATCCGACATTGAAGTAAGCCTTGGCCTTTTGAACTTTTAAATTTCACAGCATGGACTGCATTTTAAATTTGCAGAGTTTTAATTTGTGCGTGATTGCAGGTAGACTATTTGGATATCAAAGATAGGACACTGTTAAAGGTCCCTGGATACGAAAAACCAGTGGAGTTTGGTGTTCTAATATCATTTGCTTACCCTCTTGAAGGTGGGATTGGAGAGATTGTTGTGGCTACTACTAGAATAGAAACAATGCTTGGTGATACGGCTATTGCCATACATCCCGATGACCCAAGATACAAGCATCTTCATGGGAAATTCGCAATTCATCCATTTAATGGAAGGAAACTTCCTATAGTTTGTGATGGAATACTGGTTGATCCAAATTTTGGTAGTGGTGCTGTTAAGGTACAAGTTCTTTTTTGATTCTGAGAACACCGGCCTTGAATTTTGTTCTGTATAATAATCATGGTTCAAAGTCAAGCCTGGAATTGGTCCAAAATGTCTGAGTTTACTTGGTTTCGGTAGCCTCCAACCTGAAATCGTTACTGTATCTATATGTTAACAAAACAAATTAGACTTGCCATTCCTATTATTTTTCCACATTTTGACCTTTTAAATTTTTTAGGGCCATTTGATAAAAAGTTGGATTTTTTTTTTTAAAAAAATTGATTTTTATGAAAGGCTGGAAAAAGAATTTTCTTACCTGCTGCCTAAAGAATTTTATTCGATGGAAAACGGAAAGGTGATGGAACATCTTACCAAATCACTCGCATCTTTTCCCAAATTCTGAGAAAAATCAATTAAACAATTGTGTTTCCAATCGTTTTCCAACTTATTATCAATTAGACCCATAATGTTTAATCTTTTGCCTGAATCCAGGACAGGGACTGTTATCAAGTTGAAAATTAGATGACCGGGTCTTTGGTAAAAACTGTCTTTGAAGTTTGGACCATGAAGATAATTTTAAGTTGCTAATATAAATGCGCCTTTGCTCTTGCAGATAACTCCAGCCCATGACCCAAATGATTTCGAGGTTGGAAAACGGCATAATTTGGATTTCATCAACATTTTCACTGATGACGGGAAAATAAATTCCAATGGTGGTTCGGAGTTCACAGGGATGCCACGGTTCAAAGCCCGTGAGGCTGTGACTGCAGCTTTAGAGAAAAAGGTACTGACGGGCCTGGATGTCTGAAACAAGAATAAGTGCTTAGTTGCTGCAAAATGGCCCAACCTGATCCTAATGGGCCTGGTATTACTGGGATGCATATGGGTTTTTGTAATATAAACCCCGCTCGGATCTGATTTGGATTCATGCAGGTGTAAGCCTGTTTGACCCAACCTGACCCGAATATGATGCCTCTGTCTTAAATACCTTACAATACTATATAATTACAATGGGGCGGGTCAATGTGTGTCGGGGCGAGTTTGGATCCACGCATATGAATAAGCGGGGTGGGTTTGGGTTCTTCTAAGTGGGATCGTGAACCCTACTCGTAGTATCCTACAAATTGCAATAGGATCTGTTCCTGAGTGTATGAAATAAAGATTGTAATATGATTGATATTTTAATCCTCTTTCCATATAGGGACTTTATAGAGGTATTAAAGCCAATGAGATGCGCCTCGGCGTTTGTTCAAGAAGCAATGATGTAGTGGAGCCCATGATAAAGCCTCAATGGTATGTAAACTGCAATAGCATGGCCAAGGAAGCTCTTGATGTTGTTTTTGATGTTAACAAAAAGAAAATGGAGATTATTCCGAAGCAATATGCTGCTGAATGGAAAAGGTAATTCTGCAGTTCTTGCTCTTCTCAATGTGCAAATTGTTCTGACTTAATTTCACATTCTGCAAATTGTTCTGACTTAATTTCAAATTCGGAAATTGGAAATGATATATCCCATACCAAGTTCGGAAAAAAATGGATTGGATTTTGGAAATTTCGGAAGTTCGGAAAGTTTGAACACCCCTAAATGGAAGTATTTTCACATGCTTCGGATAAGAATTTGTTTGTATAAAATTGTGAATATGTGCACATTATAAGTATGCAAACTTTGTGCCAAGTTGGTGAATGAAGTTCAACATCCACTTGGTGAAAAGTCTTTTTATCTAGGTGGAACACTAATTTGCCTGGAGTAAAATGTGTAACAGCCTGAGTTATTTAGGTTCATTGAACCCCAAATATAAGCCAAGGACCTCCTGATCACACTAATATATAGGATACATGGGTTGTACAAACTCCACCCATTAAAGCTCTAACATCCTTGTTAGGCTGGGGTCGCAAAACGTTTCCAGCTCCTTCCCATTTTCCACAAGCATAACCCACAATATCCACACAATCGCGTGATGGTGGGTCCGGGAACAATCTGCTACCATATGTAAAAACCTGGGTTTTCACCCTAAATGACTATCCCAATTTGTTATATAGGTTCACTGAACCCGCGTATAAGCCTATGACCTCCGTGATACACTTCTGATGTGGGATACATGGGTTGTGGCAACTGGCAAGACAGGCATTTAGCTTTGTAAGCTATATTGTAATGAAATTCTTGGTTTTGAATGTTACAGGTGGCTTGATAACATTCGCGATTGGTGCATCTCGAGGCAGCTTTGGTGGGGCCACCGTGTGCCTGCATGGTATGTGACACTTGTGGATGACGAACTGAAGGAAGTAGGAGCGTACAGTGACCACTGGGTGGTTGCAAGAAATGAGGAAGAGGCTCAAGTGGAGGCTGAAAGTAAATTTGCTGGGAAGAAGTTCGAGATAACTCAAGATCCTGATGTTTTAGACACCTGGTTTTCTTCTGGGCTATTTCCTTTATCTGTGTTGGGGTGGCCGGATAATACTGAAGATTTGAGGAAGTTTTACCCAACCTCGGTTCTCGAAACAGGGCACGATATTCTCTTTTTCTGGGTTGCTCGTATGGTGATGTTAGGAATTAAACTTGGCGGGGATGTACCTTTTACAAAGGTGTGTAGGTCTAATATCTTACTATATGCTTGCAAACCAGTTTATAATATACTGAACTACCTTGCACACGCAATGCATGCGTGATTCAGATGTATATAATTTGAAGAAAATAGTTCTACAAAAAGGATAGATAGCCTTGTGGTTGAGTTTAGATTGCTTAGCAGTGAGGGTTCGAGTTTGTTTGGAATCATATGTTTATGGAAAAAAATATTGCAGGGACAAAATTGGAAATCAAAAGTTTGACACAGCTTCATTGCAGTTGAAATCCCTTCTCCCTTTATATAATAAATATGGTTGATGATTTTTTCTTATTAAATTAAAACTATTGAAGTAAGCTCAAGGATACATTTTTACTTTTTACAGGTTTATTTGCACCCCATGATTCGTGATGCACACGGGCGTAAGATGTCCAAGTCATTGGGAAACGTTATTGATCCTCTCGAAGTAATAACTGGAATATCCCTTGAAGGTCTTCACAAGAGACTAGAGCAGGGTAACTTGGATCCAACTGAACTGAAGGTCGCAAAAGAAGGGCAGGTGAAGGACTTCCCTAATGGTATTCCTGAATGTGGTACAGATGCTCTTCGGTTCTCCCTCGTCTCTTACACAGCCCAGGTTCTTGATTTTTTCCTCTCTACATCAGCCCCACACTGATATTTCTGTCTGCTTATTTTGCAACTTAGATCATCTCCAATGGAATAATTAAAATTGACTTATAAAGCTAACAATACTATACTTCACAATGGTTATCAAAATTGTGGGGTCAACTTTTTTTTAATTAGTTTTTAAATTTTCTAGATAAAATAGAAGTGAAAGATTATCTTTATTTTTTTGGGGCCCTTTATTTTGATTGGTCACAAATTAATTAGTTTTTTAATTTTCCACATAAAATGGAAGTAAAAGATTATCCTTTTTTCTGACCATTAGAATCAGTGGGCCAGCCATTTTGATTATTGAAAAAAGTTTTTAGTTTCGATTTGAGGAGGTCAGTTTGATTATCGGCTAAATTGATAGCTAAATTTGATTATGACATTGGAGTGGAATTTTTAAGCAACATTGTTAAAATTGATTATACAATATATTTTGAGTATATTATTGGAGATTCTCTTAGTAACTAACCATGTCTTATTTTGTACTTCCAGTCAGATAAAATAAATCTGGATATCCAAAGGGTTGTTGGGTACCGACAATGGTGTAACAAGCTGTGGAATGCCATTCGGTTTGCTATGAGCAAACTTGGAGATGATTATACTCCTCCAACAAAGATTGATCCTCATAGCTTCCCATTTAGCTGCCGGTGGATACTATCAGTGCTGAACAAAGCCATATTGAAGACCATTTCGTCCTTAGAATCATACGAGTTTTCAGATGCATCAAGTGCAGTATATGCATGGTGGCAATCACAATTGTGTGACGTTTATATTGAAGTGATAAAGCCGTATTTTTCGGGTAATGATCCGAAATTTTCAGCTGAGAGAAGTGCTGCCCAAGACACCTTGTGGACGTGTCTCGATAATGGGCTGAGGTTGCTGCATCCATTTATGCCATTTGTTACGGAAGAATTGTGGCAGCGACTTCCTTCACCGAAAGATTGTAAAAGGAAAGAATCTATTATGCTATCCGATTATCCATCGGTCGTAGAGGTGAGATATATATAGTTTTCTTTTGAGATATTCAAGGCTTGTGTCAGTGAACTATAAATTGTTCACCTGGAAGGTTAACCTTTTTATTTGTTTCACATAGGAAATTCTCTACGTGGATAATAAGTACTCCGTCCATCCCAAATTAAGAGTTGAATTTCCTTTTCAAAACATAATTAACGCGCCAAAACTTACGTTAGGAAACAAATTTTGTTCTAAACCATTGATTGTGATGAAATTAGTGGTTTTTAAAAAAATATGAAAGTCAAACGCGGACTCTTAATAAGGGATGTAGGAAGTATTAGTTATTCAATCCAGAATCATGCGCGTTGTGTATGCGTATTTTGTGTGTGCTATTCGTATCGATAAATTGCAATGTACTGAAATTTTCTTGTTAGGGTATAGAAATTTTTGTGGTTGTGTTTATGTTGTTACAATCTCTCCAAATGGTGAATGATGGTTTAAATGTCAACTAACACAGCTGTTCAATCATTCTTCTACTTTTGCAGGCCTGGACAAGTGAAAAGGTAGAATATGAGATGGATATGGTAGAGTCTGCAGTAAAATCACTTCGTTCGCTTAGGGCATCATTACCTGCGAAGGAAAGACATGAAAGGTAAACTTTTGGATTATGTTCTTAATTTTCTTCTGTGCTCATTGAATACTGAATAAACAAGGAAAATATATGTTTTGCGTGGGGTGTAATTGTATTTTTTTTTCCTGATAAGAAACAAGATTTCATTAATAAATCAAAATAGTACAAACTAAGAAGGGACAATGTGTCCAACAAAAATAGAACCCATGAAAAGAAAATTATAAAGCCAAAATCCAGAGTCAACATCACACCCCTACTACACCAAAAAACATCACACCCCTAGAACAGATTATGCAATATAACCCTATTCAAAAATCAAAGCTCTCCAATTGTTCTTGGTGACTTCCACTCTATAGTTTTTGAAAACGCTTGGTGTTGGAAGCTGACAACAAAGCCATGAATTTGACTCTTTCCGACAACCACTCCTTTTCTTCTTTTTTCTTCGAAAATTCTGCAATTCCTCTCCATCCATAATAACCAGAAGGAAGCAACTTTGATACATCTCTATAACTCCCTGCTCTTAGTTTTGTCTCTCCAGCTATTAAATTCCGAAAGAAGAAAATTTGCGCCGTCTCTCGGTAGGGCCCAACTAAACCCAAATTCTGCACGAACTTTGTTCCAAGTGAAATATGAGTAAGGGCAGTGTAACAATAAATGATTCAAAGATTCCACATCTCTTGCAAAGTACACACCAAGATGGTGAGAGACTAAATCTTCTTTTGTTGACCTCAGAAAGATCACTCTAACTTGCTTCCTTTTCCTCTTCCTTTCTCGAGATGTATTTATAGTTTCACTCATCTAATCTGGCTTACTTAGAATGAGTAGTTGGCCAACGATGGTTGGTTGAGTTGGTAAAGATTTGAATACTTCGCTAGGAAGGCTTAGGTTCAACTCCCGCTGCCCACAATCCCTCTTGGTGGGTTATATGTAAGAACCACTATAAGCGCTCGTTGAGCCTTGGGCTATGCCCCGACCCTGGACTGGGGAAGCCTCCCCTCACCTCACCTAAACTCTCTCTCTCTCTCTCTCTCTCTCTCTCTCTTAACCAAAAAAAGAAAGAAAATGAAAATAGCTAGTGTTTTCTGTGAGAATTTGTAGGATCGTGTGAAGTTATTTCTATTGATTACTGATTAAGATTTGTTTACATTGTTGATATGTATATATATATTTGAATTATAAAATAATCAACTGTGAAATTTTTGATGCTGCAGGCGAGCAGGTTTTGCTCTTTGCCAAACCACTGCAGTTGCAGAGATTATTCAAAGCCATGAACTGGAGATTTCAACCCTTGCTGCGTTGTCTTCTTTGGAGGTATGTACAGATATATATTTTTTAATAAGTCAGTTGTGAAATCTTTAATATCCATTACTGCTTGGTTTTCCTTTATTCTAAAAAAGTTTCTAATTTTTAGTAGGAATAATGCATATTATGGGAATGTGCTGTCTTCATTTTACCTGTACTAAGACCCCGTTTGGTTCAGGGTGAAATATTTTCTGCCAGAAAAAAAATCCATTGTCGAGAAGTATTTTCACCTGTTTTGGGTGGTCATTTTGTTCTGATGGTAACAAATTCCAAATAAGCAGTTGGAAAACGTAATTGGGTTTTGGGTATACTCAATATGAGAGCTGTATATTTATACAGAAAAACTAGGGTTACAATGAAGAAAGAAAGATACATGAAAAGTCTAAAAAACATAAACAACCTATGTGATAAAGTCCTAATCAAAGACTAAGTCTATCAAATTGACTTTATCTATGGGAATTACAAAAGATACCTAATAACACCTAGTATCCGAATAATAATTCATATTATTTCCAACATAAACGAACACACTAATGCAATTATAAGCAAATATTCTGAACAATTTCAGTGCTGAATGGATGAAATATTTCTTTTACCATTTTACTTTTTCACCCAAGTGAAAATCACCGTGAATGCCTGAACCAAACACACCCTTTTGCAAAAAGGTCTCTAAATCTCTAATTAATCTAATGCCTTTGTTTGCAGTTAATATAATATTGGCAGATAATGCATTCTCACCATCTGCTTTCTTCTAAGTCATTATTTGGGCGTCATTAAGATTGTTCATATGAAATTTGCCAAACACTAATCATAAGTTTGATTGAAATTAGTGTTTCCTTAATAAGTACAAAGTGGGACTATCGATTAAGATGGAGTGCTTTCTAGCTAAAGCAGAGGGAGCCTATTTAGTTAGCTTTTACTTGCTCTTGTTTGAATAAAGACTGCATTTTGAATTTTTAAAATCAATTTATATTTTATATCTACTAATATTTTTGACAATTTGGTAGGTCATAAGGGAGAATGATGAAGCTCCATCTGGATGTGGGGTGTCAGTTGTAAATGAAGCTCTTTCTGTTTATCTGAAGCTTACAGGAGCACTCAATCCAGAAGCTGAACAAGAGAAGATTAAGAAAAAGATGGAGGAAATAAAAAGGTAAGTTCTTCTGAAATCAGAACTTTTTTAATGCCAATTGCACTTTTTCCTCCTGGAGAATTCTCAGAATTCCCTATTTTCCATCATTGACAATGTTTGATTGCATTAGTTTTCTGTGATACAATTTGTTCTAGCCTAATAATTTTTTTCTAAGGATTTCAATTCTGTTTTGTGTAAAATATCAATCAAGTGTATGATATTGGAAGCTCCTTGGAATTATTTTGCATGGAGAACATAATTTTTGGAGTCCCTGATTGATACGTGATCCCAAGTTTCATCTACCTTCCTTTTTTGAACCTTCCAAATCGAGGGTCATGTTCCTAAATTCAGTGTACCAAATCTCAAGATAGATAGCTAAATAAATTGCTCTTGACTGGGGATGGCAACGGGGGCAGGTTTATCCAAACCCGAGCCTGACCAGCCTCTATATATATCCGAGTTAGGTCTCACTTTGAGAAGCCCAAATCCATCCGTTTACTTTTACACTTGGATCTAAACCTATTCTGACTCGCATTGACCTGCCCTGACCAGTTGTAATTACATGGTATTATGAGGGTTTTTAAACATCTAAAGGAAATATTTTTATGTTGGGTTGAACGGCTTCATTCCAAGTAAACCAGACCAAACCTGAGTCGGGTTGTGTTTTAGAAACCCACACACAGGTTGCCCCATCACAGTCGAATTAAAAACCGGCCGGGTCGGACCATTTTGCTATCCCTACAATATTGATCATTGGTGACGTTGCAATTAGATGTTCATTGGCAAGTGAACAGTTAATGGCTGAAGCATATGCTGCCCTTCATGCGGTGTTGCTGGCGTTAGATTGTGATTTTTTGAATGTTTTATTCAAGGGAGATGCTCTTTCTGTTCTTAAAGTTCCTTAAGAGGTCCGACCCTAGTCGAGTGCCGTATGGGCATATTTTGGAAGACATCAACTGTTTCTCTGGTTGATTTAGTTTATGTAATTAGGAGTTTGTTAGGCATAGCGGAAATAAGGCTGCTCAGTGTCTTGGTAACTATGCAAAGTTTGTTTCCTGTTGTTTGGTTTGGAAGGGGGCCCCTGAGCAGACAATTCAGTATCTATATAATTCTTTTACGGTGTTTTCTTCTTAAAAAAAAAGTGTCAAAAAATGACCCTGAATTTAGGAGGGAGAGAGGAGATCGAACAATAAAATCAAGTTCCTTTAGGCCAGATATCTTAAAAAGAACTAAGTTTATACATCGATGAAGCAATAAAGTTTGATATATATTTTTTCTTTTTGGGCAGGCAACGAGATAGCCTAACAAAGACGATGAGCGCTTCTGGCTACAAAGAGAAGGTTCGGCCTAACATCCACCAAGAGAACGAGGCCAAGCTTGAGACACTCAGGCAACAACTTGAGTCCTTCGAGCTAGCAAGCGAACATTTGCAACGCCAAATAGCAGGAGTTTCGGAAAAATAAAAGCAATTGACTACTTAAATTCCAGTCTTGTTTTCTACACACAAACTAGTGCTTCCATGAAGGTTGCTATATTGAACTCCTTGATTGAATATTTTTCACACAATTGCATCTGAAAATTGAAATAGAGAGCCATGAATTGAGAAATGATTGCTAAAAATAGTCGTTAGGGAAGTATTTATTTGATTGCAATTTTTTCTTTATACTTGACAAATTATGAGCGCTCTTTTAGAGATATTTCTGATTAAAAGTTCAATTTCTTTTTGATATGGATAATTTTTAATGGGCATTTCCATTTGAACTTTTATGTTAGGAGGAAAGAATTTTTTTTCCTTCGACTGGGGTCCATGTAACCGGATCTATATTGATGTGGATGGTGATTCCTATTTAGTAGTTTTTATTACCACTTTTGCATCTTAAAATAGTTGTAGAGAAATGCCAACTAAAATAGAAATAGGCGCCATTGGGAACAAAAAATTAGGAATTTTTTAGCCACGCAAAAAAGATCACCGTATATATAAATTTGATTTCGATTTGAAAATATGTTAGGCTGGTTCCCCGAGAAGAGTCTTTCGGCCAGTCCTAGGTCTGTATGATTGTATGAATGACAGGGACTTTTGGTTGCGTAAATTATTTTATTATAAATTAATAAATTGTAAAAATAATTATTTCAACAAAAAAGTTTTACATTGATTTTTTTTCCATGAACACGTGTCATTTGTTATGAGTTATGTAATTTTAATTATGACTTTATATATGATTTTATTTTTGCAATTACACACTCAAATTAAATAATTTACAAAAATTAATTCATAAATTGAAAGAAAACCAAATGGACTTTAAACAAATACTAGCTAGCGGACTTCCCCCTCTTTTTTAGAATTTATATTAATATTTACGGAAATTTTCATATGTGGACCAGTCCGTATAGACCGATTCTTTTTATGATGGTTTTGCGTCATAAAAAACATCATCCCAATGTTTTTATGACATAAAATCGTCACCGTTCGTACGGACTAGTCTGTACTAGAAACGGAATTTATATATAGATATTATATAAAGTTATAGGGTCATTGTAAGGATTTTTAAGAAGTTTTAGAGTCTTTATAATAAATAAAAATTAGAAAAGTAAAAAAATATTAATTATGTACGAGTAAATAATAAAGATGAAAAGGGTTCTCTATTTGTCGTCTCTTTTATTTTTAATTTTTCAAAACGCATCTCTAGCAATACTCCAAACCAATGTTACAGGCCTCTCTCTCATGCTCATCCTCTCTAGCTCTCCCTCTTTGCGGCCTCTACTGATCAAGGGTAGCGACTTTGCTTGCACTTTAATAATTCTTGCTTTTTCTTGTTGATTTTGTTCACTATTTATTGTTTGATGCTCCATATTATTATTATTATTTTTTTATTTTTAATATAATATCCTAATAACTTTAGTCTTGTCTAAGCTATTAACCAGGGGTGTATCGATTCAAAACAAATATATTTCCACCAACCAATCAAATCCAACATAATTTTATACTTAAAAATCCAATGCAATTCCACTTTGTTTCAAAATCTAATCAAATCCAATTTGACATTGAATTGAATTGATTCAAAACCAATGTCTTTTGTGTAAGGGTTAATTAAGTTTCCATAACATCTAATATAAATCCAATTGATTGACTAAGACAATACAAATAAAAAGTCCCTTTCTTTATTAATAGAGAAATAAATTATGAATTAGAATCTTTTATATATGAAGCAATTAATAGGTGTACCACAGTTTATATTAATAACTTTGTGCATGATAATAACCAATTACATAGAGACAAATGTCATTTTTAAATAAAGTTTGATAAGATCGGTTTGACATTAGTTTTGCTTAGGTGATAACCAAACCAATCCAATCTACTAGCTTCACCAAATCCAATTAAAATTGGTTTGAATCGGTTAATTTAAGCGGATTGAATTGGATTGTGCACACCCCTACTATTAAGAATGAAATGACAGGCAAAATGGATACATTCAGGGGCCAGGAAGCAACAAAAGGCTGTCAAGGATAATTACATCATTCAGTTCACTAGTATGATTTGTAAAAAAGCCTGAGAGATTCTACATCCAAGTATCACCTAAGGTTGAGGGTTCTTTGTCATTGTAATAAAAAGAAGGGACTTAAACCAATCTTTTCATAAAATAAATTCAGAAAATGGAAAGGAATTAACATTGAGATCCAGAAATATGGACAATTAAAAACTCGAGACGAGATAGAAGCAATTGAAGCAACTCATGCCTAATTGCGTTGGCCTTCCACACGGCAATCAAAGTACTAGAAATCAGTTTCAGGTAAATGGATTTCAATTTTCCAGAGAATTGATTTCCCCGAAAAATATAATTCAATGATCTAAATTTTGAATTTATTTTCAACCTAATCCATGCCTGCAACCAAACATACCAGATGTTCCAAACTACTAAAAAATATTATAATTCTTACAACTTGACCGGAAAAACAAATTGCAGAAATCATGAGAACTATTTACCATGAAAGGTCTTTTCAAAAGGATGACATCAAAATATCATAGAAGTGAAAGAAATAACAAGAAAAAAAGGTGATCAAAACTTTTCTCTTTACCATATTTTAAACCGATATCCCATACCACAGCTTCAAGTTTCTCAATATCTTCCCTGAAAATAGAAATTGCGACACAAAGATGTCAACAAACCATAATGATCCTATATATGATGTAAAATATAGAGCACATTTTTTAACCAACCTTCAATTGCTTAGCCCACAAACTATATTCAAGTTCAAACTCCACTAACATATATGAATGGTTACGGGATACAGGTTAAAAACCGTTTCAAAAATCTAACCTCATTGTCATTTTGACATGATACCAATTTTACCAATTGGTATCAAGTTCATACATCAACAAAAGAAAATGATAATAATGAAGAAAAATAATAAATGAAGGAAGATGATATCTTACTTGGCCAATCCCAGTTTCACCCATAGTTGCATTGTTCCTTTGCTGCCCTTGTACGCTTTCCCTTGGCTCCGTCTCCGAGAACCTCTGATTTTCTCCATGTCCCAAATCATTTTGCCTGGAGCTAGAAGAACCCAATTCTTGCCCATGAGCTCCACCAACTCCTTGCCCATAGCTACCACTAGCTCCCTGCCCATAACCTCCAACTCCACCCTGCCCGTAAGATCCGCCTGCAGCTTGCCCATAGCCTCCACTTGCTCCTTGCCCGTAAGTTACACCAGCCCCTCGCCCATGAGCTACACCAGCTCCTTGCCCATAAGTTCCGACAGCCCCCTGCCCGGAAGATACGTCCACTCCCTGCCCAGAAGAGCCACCTGCTCCCTGGCCATAAAATCCGCCCACTCCTGGCCCAGAAGATCCACCCACTCCTTGCCCATAACCTCCGCCCGCTCCTTGCCCAAAATTTCCACCAGGCCCTTGATTGTAATTTCCACCTTGTGGAGGAGGGGCATAACTTCTCTGACCTCCAGTTTGGAAATCACGTTGTTCTTGTGGAGGACGGTAATTTCCTCTATCCCCTTGGTTGTAATTAGCCTGATATGGAGGTCTTTGATAATTATCCTGTCCTACAGGAGCATTATTACTCACTGGCATAGGATCTCTTCTCACATTTGCTCCTGGTGGGCCATAGGTTTGGGGTGGTGGGGGATTTTGTTGTGCCCCAAAGTTCCTATTATCCCCACGCATTGGTCCTCCTTGGCTATCATATCCCGAGTTTCCTTGTTGATACGGTACTCTCGATCGATTTCGATCATTATACCTTCCTCCCTGCCTTCCGTATTGTATAGGGGGTGGTCTAGGTGTGATTTTTCCATTCTCATACTTGTCTCCTGATATTTATATACAGCATAATAGTTCAAATCAAAATTCGAAAATATACAATATGAAAATAGCTACCTTTTTCTCTTCCTATTTAAGAAAAATTATAAGTATTGCCTGGGGAACATAGTTGTCAAAAGCGCGCCTAGGCTCAAGGCGCATCCAGGCGCAAGGGTTGGGAGTTGCCTACCATAAGGCGCATCGCGTTCAGCAAGGCGCGCGCTTTATGCGCCTAGGCTCCAGGCTCAGGCGCAGCGAGGCGAGGGATTTTTCAAGCGAGGCATTTTTTTCTTGTATTTGACTTCTTTTTTCCCATCAAAACGTCATCGTTTGGCCTTTTGGGTCTTAAACCCGATGAAACAATTGAAGAAACCCTAGTCGATCATCTCACACACTCTCATTTCTCAACGTTGTGCTTCCAGCCTTCCATTCCTCAAATCGATCATCTCACACACTCAGGTACTTCTTCTTCTTTCTTCTCCTTCTTTTATCTCTCTCATGCAGTCACGACAATTTCTAGATGACTGTGAGTGTTTTTGACGGGAGTTAGGGGAAGAAGGAAGAGGAGGAAAATAGCAGCCGCCACTTTTGAGAGAGAAAAGAAAATGAGTAATATGATGCCTAGGGTTTTCTTAATTGTGTGGGTTTTCTAAAAGACCCTTATTTTTTTATGTGAGTTTCCAAAAATGCCCTTATATTTGTCCACCACACATGTACCCAATAGGCAATGGTTTTCTATTGTACGTTCTACCTAAATAATAAAATTATGTGAATAATTTTTGTGTTTGAATTATTTAATAGGAAAAATTTGGAAGGCTGGATGCTATTTTTTTTAATGATTTATTATTTATTATTTAGAAATAAGAAAATAATTATTATCTATTTTGTTTTGGTTCATTATTATTATGTTATTTTTATTACTATTATTTAAGTTATGACTAGAATTATATAATTCAAGATTATTTTGCTCTAAATGATATGACACTAGAGTAAGTGGTGCCAATATGACTAGATTTATATATTTCAAGTTTTTGAATAAGGTGCGCCTTGCTTCAAAAAAGCGCACGCCTGCGCCTTGCGCCTAGGCTCCAGGAACCTTGGCGCCTTGGTGCGCCTTGAGCTTTTGACAACTATGCTGGGGAAACAGGTTCAATTACTAACGGAATACTCCCTCCGTCTCAAATTGATAGTCCTACCTTCCCTTTCAAGGTGTCTCAACTGATTAGTCCCAGTTCCTTTTTGGGGCATAATCAATGTACCAAATATCACAACAGAAAATAAGTTGTATTATTTAGTATTGATTAGGTTGAAATTAGTGCTTACATCGAAAGTACCAAAGTCAAAGTGGGGCTATAAAAATTGAGAGGGAGGGAGTAATACTATTAATAAATCTTGGGAAGCCCTATTGCCATAGAATCTACAACCGTTCAAAGCATATGGTACAACTATTCACAGCAGTACTGCACTAGCAAAGCCATAATCGCTTTGGCAATAGGTGGAGCCTAAAATCTTACCTCCATACTCTTTGTTTACCGGATCAATATAGGAATCAGGCAATATGAATACAACTCCAGGCAAACCTGCATGGGTAAAACAATTTAAAATCATCATTTATGATCTGTAATCATCCTTTAGCATGAAACTAATGATGAAGACACTTGCCTCGGAACTTCTCTGACATTTCCTCTGTCACTTCGACTTGAAAGCCTTGATAAGTCGTCGTACTACAAGCATAAATTCTCCTCTTTGCCTCTTCGACACTGAAAGATTAAAAAAGTAATCAAAAGCAGCCCAATAATAGTTTATAGTAATGATACCTAATCAATAAAAGAAGATTATATGTTGTGAAGGTTCGTGTATAATCTCCTCAATATTGTAAATGAACTCTTTATTGCATTGCAAGTATAATGTGTTCAATTAGATTTGCACGTCACAAAATTATCTTTAGGTGTGTTTAATTGCTCCACTTTTTCCAGTTTCAGTGTTTGATAGCATTAAGCTTTTGAAGGAGTCAAAATCCACCATACAACTTGTTTTAGCCATTTTCCTTCTCCAAGGAATTTGATTCCTTTCCACGTAAACCAATGAAATGCATCCTTAATGAAACAAACAACTGGCAATCCAAAGTGACAGATATAAAAAACTGCCAACCAAAAACAGTTGTATTTAGAAGTTCTTAAAAGCATAGGAAAGGTCCCAAACAATGATTCCACGATAGTCAATGGGGATTAGATCAAAATTGACTTATTAAAGCTCCCATCCAGTTGAAAGCATAATGGTTAATAAAATTGCAGTTACATAAATTTAGGTAAAAATAGATCCTAAATCACACAAGGCAAAACTCTCCATTCATATAAAGTCAAGTTGAGTTCAGTTAAAAATATTATAGGAAAATATATGATATAACACATGAATCTAAAGTCTCGTTTTTTTTTCCTAATTCCCTCAGCAACAATTCCCCCTCTTCCCCACATATATAGGGCATGGGTAAATGTAACCCACTTTAGTACTCTAATATCAACTCCAATCCTTGTGCTGAAGCTATGTAAATTTAAATTTGAGTAAATATTCTGAAATGGATATCCAATCCTTTACTCAAAAGACTCAATGTTATGAAGTTCAATTTAAAACCACATAAGGACAAGATACTCAAATTATAGCCACTTTTACTTAAATATAAAATTTGGTATGAGTTGAGAAGGCCCTCTCCAATCCGATACCAAATCTTACCCAAATTTGAGTATAAGAGTGAAAATTTTGAGTAAAAGCTTCATTTGGTATGATGCACTCCAGTCCTAAAATCAGATTTTTTTTCACTGAAATCTTTTTAAAATATCCATATTATCCAAATAGCCTCTCTTTTAATTTATTTTAAAATCCAGTTTCATCCCAATTTACAGGGAATGAAAACAACTCTGAGATGGTAAGAGACTTGCCTGATGTTTGAGTGAAGGATTGGGCCCAACGCAAAACCTTGTAACAAGCCCACAGCAAATATAAATTTGAGTAAATATGCTAAAAAATGGACTCTGACCCTTTATGCAAACCTATACCAAATTCGAGTAAAATGATCTCATACCAAAAGGAAACAAAGTCCAAATCTATCTCAAATTTAAACCCAAATTCAAGGGCTACTTTTCCCCACCATTTTTCTCTACTTCAAAAGCTTCTATTGCAAATCTATATGGAGTGGCCAAGGGTCAAGCTCAGATTTTAGAAGGGATACAAAGAATAGATAGCAATCGGTAATAAGCATACATTATATAAAAGGCAGTAATTTTTTTTTTCTCTACAGAATCCAACCATCTCAACGTTTTTTTTATACCTTTAAAATCTGGATAAAAATGGAACAAACATGGATAAAACGAAAATGACAAAAGAAGCCATTTGGGTTAAATGTGAACTTCCAGAAGATTTGAGTAACGATTGAGTTTAGGATTGTACTGCATCATTTTGGACTGGAGATGCTCTTCCGGTATTCCAGTTTGTAAAACATCTTTAAATATTGAGTCTTTAGGATTTTTCTCGCTTCTTAATGATGAATGCTTAATTTTACTAAAATTCAACATTATGAGGCGAGAAAAAACGATCATTTCTGCCTCTTAATACTGAATAGACTTCCAATAAGCATTAAGAAGTAAAAGCAAGCACCATCTAAAATTACTATCTACTTCTATTTAATTTATTGACAAAAATTCCAAGTAACCTAATTACTATTATCCAAACTGTACCTTCTGTCAAGTATATGCATCTAGAGAGAGACTAAGTGGTCTTTGTTTTTACCTCTTAATGTTGAAGGGAAGTCTACTCAACATTTTGTTTTCTTTCCTCTTAAATGCTTAATGTATAATTTAACTTTAACTTTGATGAAATTTTATTCTTTTCACTCATAGTTAATGATTAATGTCATAATAAGGAAAAATTGTAAAATGCTATATATTCAGCATTTAGAACCAGATAAAATCAAAGTTACAATTTTTAAGAACTTATGTTCAGCATTTTCAGCATTAAGCATGCAAAAATTAGGGCTTTTGTAGCCGTTTGAACATAGGTCTCCACCATTTCCTCAATCATCATTAACTAGCCAGTAATATCATTATAATAAGAGTAAAATCGTAAAATACTAAATATTCAGCATTCATAGCCAGATAAAGTCAAAACATATTATTTTTCAGAGCTTCCGTTCAGCATTAAACATTCGAAGTTCCGTGCACCTCGGGTAAAATCGTAAAATGCCCTATATTCAGCATTCCGAACCAGATAAAATCAAAAACATTATTTTTCAGAGCTTCCTTTCAGCATTAAAGGATTCAGATTTTAGCATTGAGTGTACCTTCCGAGGACTTTTGCTGCGGTTTGTACATAGGTCTCCACCATTTCCTCAGGAGTGGGCTTAGGATCCTTCGGAAAATCCATAGTAATGAGCCAGTGATTGTAATCACAACCTTCGAACAGGATCGCATCGGGACTGATCTTATCGTCGTCGTTGTTCAACGGATATCTCGGACGAGACGAGAGCAGAGAGATGGTGGAAGATCGGAAGGACCTAGTGGATTGAAATGGATGATTGAGGTGGCGGGACAGGGGATTTGAAGTGGGATTGGAGGTTCTAGGGTTGGGAGCATTGGTGGAGGAGAGTGGTGGTGGTGGTGATGAGATGGAAGAGAAAGGTTTGAGGAGTGAGGAGGAGATAGATAGAGCTCGCCGGAAACGGAGAGAGTAGATCGACATGGCTATGGAGTATGGGGTGATTTTGTGTTCGGGGAAACAAATTAGGGTTTTAGGGTTTTAGATGAGGAGTAAGACAAGTGAGAGGAGACAATTAACGCCGTTCAAAACGAGGGAGGTTATGTACACCTTAATTTGTTTCTAAGACGCGATTAAATTATTCAATAATACAGTTATAAAATTAGAGGTAGTTTTTCTAATTACATAAAATATAAGTTGATAGTAAGTTGATAATTTAAAGGTTCATATTTAGTAACAATTTATTGAGATAGAAATAAAAATTCGATCAAAGATTGTCATTTAGGTCAAGTCAATAAAATGTTATCGAATTAAATGTCGAATTAAATGTCCAAGTTTAACAACGAACCATCAATTCGATGCTTAAATTTTGTCCCTTATGATGATATTGATCATTAATAAAAATATAATGTTGGAATTACTATAGTGTCCCAACTACAAATCATGTGTATATATAATATTATCCTTCTTGGCCAACTTACATGCGTTTGTTTACTTATCTAAATTTTAAGACTAAATGCATTTGCTTCATTTTTTTAAATTTAAATGTTGAATTTGAAAATTGAATATTGATTATAAAGTTTGAAAATTAAATCTAAAAATTTGTTTGCAATGTTTTTGAATGGTATATCTGAATAGGTGTTATTTGTTAAACATATCACGTATGAATGCTGAATAAGTGTAATTTAAAACTTTTTACCCTTATTAACTTATTTATAAAAATGATTATATTTAAAAGGATACGAGCAAAAGATATATTTTACCTTTATAAAAGTTAAGGCTCCAAACTTAAGGTATTAGCTTATCTCTTATTTTTTAAGAGACAAAATAAGTGTTTAGATTTGGAGTTTTAAGTCAACCAAATAAAATTAAAAACTCTTAAGTCTGAGTAGAGGCTGAAACAAACAACCCTTAACTCTGATTCAAATTTAAGACGGTTTAATTTTGTTTGTTTGATTCAGAAATTTGGATATGAATATTTATTTTTCTTTTTGAAAAATAAGAGAAGCCTTACTTCTCAAGTTTAAAATTTTAATTTTAAAAGAGGAAAAATACTTCTTTTACTACTTATCCTTTTAAATATAGGCATTTTTATAAAATAAAAGGATAATGACAAATTTATCAAAATAACATGTATTCGACATTCAGGTATAATATGTTTGATTAGATAAGAATTAGATGTTGTGCCATATATATATATATACTAGTTAATGCCCGTGCCTACGGCACGATTCATGTGCCTATATGTAGTTGGTCACACTATCTAAAATTATATTTATTACTACTTTTTTTTATATCTATAATTACTTGTAATTTTAATTTTTTTTATCTTATATTAAGAGTTCTTATTCCAATTTGTTATTTTTTCAAAGAAATTAATTTTAACGTTATCCTAAAAAAGTAGTAGTATACTTTTAATTTGAATAAGAGGAATTAAATTTTTTCATACGACACTAATTTTAATTTTTAATCTTAACCAAATTTTAAAAATATAATTGTATACCTATTATTCAAATAGTATTAGAATAAATTAAATATGATTAATTGCACTTCCGTTATAATTAGGGATGAAAAATGACATAATTCGACGAATTTTCGACTAAGCAAACCTCATTATAGGGCGGACTTTTTTTTTTTTTTTTAATAATCTGAAAAAGTATGGGTGCTAAATGCCTTAAGTTCGAGTTCACGTAAATTCTGTCAATTTGTCTCAACTCTACTGAAATATAACATTTTTTCTTTAAAATACCTTTATGATATAATCTAATTACAATTGGTAATAAGAGAAATAATGAGTTGAGATCTATACGTATAGTATAGTAAACTGGGTAGATTTTTTATTTTTTTTTAAATAAATATACTTTTAATCAAGTTTAGTTTTAATCATAATTTTAAATATATCGAATTCGAATTTGGTAAAACCCTAAACTCAACTATTGATCCTCTAAAGTTAATTCCAACACAATTCATTTATATATTTCCATCAGTACCTTTTGAATTTTTAAAATTTAAAAATTATTAATTACATATAGAATAAACGTATATCAAGACAATAATCAAGTAAGTTTAAATTAATATGTTTGCATTTAGTTAAGTTTAAATTGATATGTTTATATTTAGATCAACATAATATTTCAAAATTATAATTAGTTTTCAGAGAAAATGTATCTAACCGAGTTCTCTTCTAAAATGTGTAGCTTAAGTTGTAAATTATGTTCATTGCACATGTGAGATATTTTGATATTCGTCAGGTCATGGTCACACACAAAGGCTTGCTTGTCGTTAGCCGCACAAACCCGACCCACAACATCAACACCTCAAGTGATAGTGGTCCTAGGTCCACTCCGATACTATATGAAACCACCCGGGTTTTCCCCTAAAATGGATAGCCTAAGTTGTGATTTAGGGTCGTTGTTCACACATATATATATCAAGAATTTTTTCATTATACTATCAATGTGGGATATTTTCGGGTCATTATAATCTCCCACTATAAGCTAGCCTCATTTAGTAATTTCGGCTCGCTGTCAGCAAGATAAATTCGACCCACAATATTAGCACGTCACGTGGTTGTAGTCCAAGGTTCCCCAAAATCGTATTTATGTTTAGAATGTACTCATACTTATCACAATTAAAAAAATAAAAAAATATCAGGCTTTAAGGTCATCGTTGGTCAAAAACTTATTGGGATGAATATTTTATCATCCTAAATCCTGATTGTTATTGCTAAGGTAGTTTTATTTATTATCGAACCAAAGTAATCAAATTTATAGTTTATTAATTATGCTTAAGGAAGATAAATTTCTTTAACATAATTCTTTTTTTGCTTTCGCAATAATATTAATCTATTTTTGTATATACAATTTGTAAACTTTAAAAAACAAAATCATAAATAAATCAATGTCCCTAGAAAAATGAACTTTAAATATTGTTAAATTAAAATTTATTATATTTTGAAGTTTTAAAAAAAGTTGGAGAGAGAGAAAGCTGACGTGACAGTGCAAATAAGATATAAATATGCACTATTATTACTCAGACATAATCTTTTATAAATAATCTACATGTTAAATAATATGGGGATGCTAAAAATATAGAAAAATTATAATTTATAATTAAACAAAATAGGAATATATAGTAGTACTGGAGATGCTATTATATAAATAATTTACATGTTAAATAATCTGGGCTATTAAATATTTAGTGGCTATAGAGATACAATTAGAATTTTCATAGGTTTTAAACTATTTAAATCTTTAATATAGTTAATTAACTAAATATCAATTATTATCATCAATATTACCAACATGCCTTAATAATCCTGAGACATTAAATCCAAAGATAAACAACCCCATTAAATTTGAGCCACCAGTTGAGAATATAAACATGCCTTAATAATTCTGAGACGTTAAATCCAAAGATAAACATTTCCCATTAAATTTGAGCCACTAGTTAAGAACATAAACATAAAAGGATCATGCTATATTAGGACTGACTTGATTATTAATAGATTTTATGATATTATTATTACTACTACTACTACTACTACTACTACTACTACTACTACTACTACTACTACTACTACTACCGTGAAGTAAAGAGATAAAAATAATTATGTATTATTTTGTATTACAATTAAAAAATTAGATCTCAGCTTTTAATTATAATGATAAATTAAATAACTATTTATGTATTTGTTAATAAAACAATAAATGATTTGAATAAGTTTGAAAGATTGCAATATTTAATAATAAATTAATTAAATACACAATTGTTGTTATGATTAACGGATAAAGATATAACAAAAGAATTTGTATATGCTTTAAATACTTTATATCTACTAATAAAATAAATATGTAGTCATAATTATTATTATAATTATCAGTACGCCATCACAATTCTAAGTTGTCGGATTAAAACATAAAGGTTCAAATTAAATCTGAACCACCAGTTAGGAACATAAGTTAGGAGAGTCCTACCATATTATGACTGACCTAATTTATTAATAGATTTGAAAATCACTAGGGATAGCAACGAGTCGGTTCAGGGACGGGTTTAGGGTCCTTCGCCCCTGACTTCAAAACCCACCCTCATACCCGGTTTAGAGATTTCGGGTATTCCCCGCCTGTGCCAGGTAACGGGTACCCACGGGAAACCTGAATTTGTTTTTTTATATATAAAAAGAAAAAACTGAGTTTAACTAGTAAAAAAAATGTTTAAAAAAATATATTTCCCAATCAATTTTAAGCACACTTATAATCCAAAATTTACCACGAGTTTACAATATCTTAAATTAATTCCATTAATTTAAAGTTTAAAAGTATTATCAAAACAAACCCAAAGAACATAATATAAAAAAGTCTATTTTTTTAAAACACAAACCACACCATCAAAATAAAGTCAAACAACAACATAACATAAAGCCGAATAACAACATAACATATATAAAATGTTTTCATCATATTAAATATTAAAAAATTATTCTCGGCCTCCAACAAACTACTCATTATCTTCATAACTCGGTCACAACACTTGCACCATATAAGAAAGACATAAATAAATAGATTCATTAGAATTTACACAAAGCATAATAATAAAAAAAAGTAAGTTTTGCTTCGATAATGAAAAATACCTCATCATGATCATCTTTATCTTCATACACGTTAGCTCTTACAAATTCCGCATCCTTAGAAGAATCAACATCACCATCTGAATAAAATTACAAACAAATTTAATTAACCACTCACTAAATAAAAATAATCTAAATACAGCAAATGAATATTTTATGACCCTTAATTTTTGTCCATAATCAATCTTGAGCACACATCAAAGCTTCTAAAGTTTTTGGATGAAGTCTACTCCGATGTAGACTCACAAATCTACCACCAGTGCTAAAAGCGGACTCCGAAGCAACCATAGATACGAGAATAGTCAATATATCTTTAGCAATCGCACTTAAGGTATGATACTTAATACCATTTGCTTTCTACCAAATCAAAATACTAAAGTTATCGGTCCAAGGCAAAAAGGGCTCATCCAAATAATAATCCAATTCCGACTTAACAATGTCATTATTAAAGGTAATAGAAACAAATTGGGTAAATTGGTTAATCCAACCACTCTTCCTTAAACTCCCTTGTGTATGAGACATCATACTTGAGTTTTAACAAATAAACATTCATAGTCTCACTTCCATATTTGCCTTTTCATTCATTTGATATTCATTCAACAAATCAAAGCCAAGATTACGAATTTTCTCGATTTTTCTTATAGCCACGTTCTCATAAATTTTAGAAAAATAAAACTCAATTCCTTTCATCTTAAATAGTGGATCCAAAATTATACCTAAAGCCAATACCCCCATGAAGTGAATTTCAATACTTTTCAAACTTTGTGATCATGTTAATTGCCATACACCTAATTTTCTCAAAACTAGATAAAGCCGACTATTTCATCGATCCCCTAATCTCATAAATTTTAGGAAAGAAGAAGTTAACCATAAGATATTTAGTTCCTTAAAATAACTTAGTTACTTCATAAAATTGCCCTAACCTCTCACAAATCTCCTTTGCCAACAACCATTCATTTTCTGAAGGCAAACTTTTATATTGGGACTCACGTCATTTCAATATTTCAAACATTACTTTATAACCTAAAACGGTGTTAAGCATTAAATAAGTAGAGTTCCATATAGTTTTGCAATCAAGAGCTAATTTCTTAATACATGGAATCGAGTATTGTTTGGTAACTAAACCAAACATTTCATTTCTTTTAGGTGTGGCTGTCCAATAAGCTATCACGGACTTTTTCAATGGCATCACTAATTACTTCGAATCCATCTTTCACAATCAAATTCAAAATATGTGCCGAACAACGCATATGAAACACGTTTCCACTCAACAATAAAGAATGGCATGGAATTTTATCTAAAAGATGATTAATCATAGCATCATTGGTGGTACAATTACCCACAGTTAAAATGGACATTTTACTTCCAATCTAGTAAGCAATGCATAAAAGTATCAGAAAGTACCTCTTGTGGCCTGTTGGTCAAATGTATAAGCCTCAAGTGTTGTCTTACCCTCACTTTTTCGAGGAGTCAAAATTGATTATTTAATTTCTCTAGTTTTTCTTAGATGACCTTTTTCAAAATGTTCACGCAAGTGAGATGTCCCAAGCTTACTCCCCCCCCCCCCAAGATTTTTTTTACAATAGTGACAAGTATCTTTCATTACCTTATTAATTTTTTGTTTTGTAAAGTGTTTCCACACAAATGATTTTAATCTTTTATTAAATATTTCATCACCATCTCCATTGTCATCTCGAGCTCGAGTTGGATTTGAAGTCATATCAGCATCAACATTATTGGTAGACTATTAATTAGAAGTTACCTCAGTTGGAGAAGTGACGTTACGACTCGTATTGGTTGGTATAGGACTAGCCCCATCTTCAATTGGAGTGGACATTTTATGATTTTAACCTAAATAAACAAACCAAAGATGTTATCAAAACCAATTATAAAATATTGTGGACATAAATTTCAAAGATAAGGACGGGGCAACTAATTCAATTTTTTATGTTATATTTTATTTAAATGAGTACTTTAGTATAAATTGTGATTGCTAAAAGCACTCAAGAAATTACTCCCCTAAACTCATGAATGCATGAATAAAATGGTTCTACGTATCTGCTTCGAAAAATAATAAATATTATAGCGGAGAATTTGATTTTTTTTGTTTTTTAAGATAGTTAAGAACAATTTTTTGTGTACCTTTTATAACCACCTAACTTTTTATTGTTTTTATAATACAAATCTTTTATATACCTTGTGAGAATATTCAAGCATTAATATATATGAGAAAAAAATTGAAAGATTGAATAAGAAAATAATACTGACAAAAAAAAAATGAACAAGAAAATAATTATATATATAATAGCTGGCAAGATAGAATATTACAATAAAGATATGATCACCATACGGTCCATAGCTCATATTGCCAATGAATATTGGGGGAGAATATAACACTATATATTTTAAAAATATGGACAAAGTGTAGAAAAAAAAACCCAAACAATTACATGTGTTGATGTTAAGAGTAAAAAGAGAAATAATTGATAGTGAATGAGTGAAGACATGACTAATTAGTTTCAATGGCCAAGCAAGAGATAGCAAAGTATTGGAGCTAGTAAACTGATTATGTAGGAGCTGCAACAATATGCAGAAAAAATATATACTAATATGAACATTCAATAATTTATACTAAATTTATAAAATATAAAATATATAAGGGGCAATTGGGCACAAGTGCTCATTTCAATAATAACATAATTATAAATGACACTTACAAATTAGTCGTGTAAATTAAGGACACTTTACAAAAAAGACATTAATATCTTTTCCTTATAGTATCTCATGTCTCATCAGAATTGGTACTAAATCCGTTTAGCTCCAATCTGTTTTAGCACCAATGGTGCTAAATCCGTTTACCACTAATCTGTTTTAATACCAATAAACATTGGTACTAACATGATTTTAGCACCATTACAAAACAGAGAACAACAAAATTGATGAGATCAACATCCATTCAATTTATTTATATGTATATATATGGATCGACGTTGGGTTCGTAAAAAAAAGAGTTGTGATTAGATTTTTTTTAAATCCCGCTAGGCTGTCAAAATTGGTCAATTTTAATAGCAAAACTACTTCTGACCGTCTTGATTTTTCGCATAATAATTATATATTTTTCTTCCGAACAACATATCCAAAAATCAGCCAAATCCAATGGTTCGATCAAAAGTTATCTCTGTTTTACGAATGCACCTGCAGAAAAGAAGAAGAAGAAGAAGATGATGAGAATGGTGCTCCTCTAGGCGATACGATTGGAGAGTCGAGTGGTGGTGGTGGTGGTGGTGGTAGAAGAGGTGAGATCGTTGGTGAGGAGGTCAGAGAAAGATGACAACTGTTTAGGAATAAGAGAGAGAAACGGGAGTGAGCGAGAGAGAGAGAGGGGCACTATCCGTTTTGTTGTAGCTGTGTTTAGGGTATTTTTGTCTATCAACATTTATCATTTTTTTTAAAATAAATTAATATTATAAAAAGTGTTCTTATTGTAAAACCAAATTATGAAAGTTATACTACTTTTTTTTATTAAATATAAGTCTATCTTTACAATTATAAAATATTACGGTACGAGACCCTATAATACATTATTTTAATATCTAATTTGAGCGAGTTAAATACTTAAATATATATGCACCTAGGCCGAGCGAACGGAGAAGCAACATAAAAAAAAGAGGATGAACGGAGAGTGGCCGAGCGGGCGAGCGGTGCTGCGGCACAGCCGTACACAAGAATAGAATAACCGACGACTGAAGACTGAAGAGATGAATAACCCTAATGTCTTTGGCTCTTTAGACTTTAATTTTGACTTTTGATTAATAATAATAATAATAATAAAAAAGGGAATAATGTCACGAAGGGGGCGAGCTAGCACCCACCCACTCACTTCAAAATTCAATTTGCTAGATTTGTTACTCATTGGTAGAATTCCCACGTGACCATGTGCATATTATTATATATATAATTTATTATTTATAATTTTATATACTATTAGATATATATTTATATTATAAAATATCAAGTTTGACTTAAAAAATATAAGGATCTAATGGTTAAAAATATACATGCTATGGTGTGCATTAGTTCTACACCCTTTGATGAGTTTTATACACACATCAAGATATCACATCAAAGTTAAAACACTCATACCAATAATATACACACAATAAACTCTCACAAACTAATAATATTGTCTATACTAAAAATGCTATAACTTGAAATAGAAAATTCAAAATTTAATAAAAATTTAATTTTTAAAATCTACTAATTAATATCAGTTAAACAAGATCCATCATGACTATAAAATTATGTAAAAAAAACCAAGAAAAATTATTGAGTAACATTTAAGAATCCATACATTGTTGGATTATTTTTACATTTTCCTTTGATGTTTCTCGAAATAAACTAATAATGTTTGTCTATTCAGATTTAGAGTACGTTACTCTTTTTTATTCTATTATTTCACCGTGCCGAATGGCACGAGTATACCCTAGTATATATATATTAACATAGATATATTAAGTTAGGTTCGAGTCCGGGTCCAAGTAGGAGACCCCAACTCTTGTACCTGACTCATTCCCGTTGACTTTTCAAATACCTAAATCTGAACCCGATTGTTTACTTTCATATTCGCCCCTGTCGAGTCGGATACCTACGAGTACCTGACCTCGCAGATTTTTTTCCATCCCTACATCTACTCGTTTGTTCGAGCCCCAGGAAGCTCATTTTTCCCTTCTCTTTAATTACTTAAGCCCAATTAAAATTTTCATTTTAATTATTTAAGCCCAATTAAAATAACCCTAACCACCAATTAATTAAAATAATCCCTTACTTTTTTCTTTTTAAAATAATCCTAACCATCAATTAAAATAACCCTAATACACCAAATCAAAATCAAGCATAGCCACTTTCCATCACCTAAATACTGATCATTAATAACTTTCTTTAATAATGTTTTTAGTTAACCCTTCTTTTTTCCTTATTTTTTCCCAAAAGGTCTTCATACGAGTTATTCCATATTTAACGTATAATACTTCCTCTTTCTCTTATTTCTAGCTCTCGTTCACGATAACAATTAATGACCCCACTTTGCAAACCAACGCTCCAATATACATCAATGATTTTTTTTAAATAAAATAAAAATAAAATGAAACTCTATCTTTTAAATTTTGTTTTAACTAAATTATGTATGAGTAAGAAATTTATTTTATGTTTTTTTTTTGTTTTTGCAAGTTCATTAGCATACATATATTACATGAATTAATGTAAGAAAAATACAAAAAAGACCCCAAAATAAAAATTTGCTTAAAATCCTTTAAAACTCAAGTCCGACCCTCATAGTGATTAACATCACTTTATATATAATGTATATATATATATAGGTGGAATAAATTTAGCGTTTTCGATCTATGCCGTTGAGAAGATGAATTAAGTATAGTCTACTTGTTTCTGTCCATTTGTACATTAATGACCTCTGGGCCTTTGTTACATTCTAATTCCAATGTCAACGCTCGGAAGTTTGATTACATTTTTATTCATATTCAACTTGGAATAATTAATTAGCTTAATTAAAGACTAATAACGGTATGTATCAAGTCATTCTTTAAGATAAAGTATTTGGGTTGAAAATTACTTTTTCACCTAACAAAAAAGTCACTCATCTAAATCCAAAAAGTTAACACCTAAAACCTTATAAAACACCACACAAACACAATCCGAATCGATTTATTGACATGTTTACATGCAACACTACTCACTACTCACGCTCTAGGGTTAGTTTAATAAATAAAAAAAAAAAGAAAAGAAAAGTAAAAGGTAATCAATCTTTTTTTTTTTTCTTTTTCTCACTTAAAAAATGGAACTTACAAACATTAACTGAAATAAAAGTTTGCAACATTAATACATAATTGAAAAAAAAAATTGTTGTAAGGGGCATATTGTAGATTGTTTATTCATGAATTTGAGCTTCCACCTTTTAAATAAAACATAAACTATGACTTTTGTATTTATCAAATAAAGATTAAGTCCCATGTTCGAACCTCCCTAGTAAAACTCTTTGGGCTAGTGGCTAGTAGCCGTGCCTTTGGGACTGAGCGCTTGCTGGCGGAGATTTCTGCGCTATGGTTCGAGGCCATCGGCCATAGCAGCAGAGGATTAGTTCCATCCCTAAGGGTGTGGGGATACCTCTGTGGCAGGGTCCAAAAAAAAGGTTTAACCTAGTTATTCCTAAAAAGTATAACTAAATATATGTTTGAGAAAAAAAAATTACAATGGACCATCATAAAAAAAATGAGAAACCCACTTCATTTTTTCAAGACATTTAAAGAGAGATAATAATTGTTGTTTAGGGAAATAATAAAGAACGTAAAAATATGTAGGATAAGTGGAAAAAAAATGAAAATTACTTTTCACCTAGGACAATGATCACATGCATCAATGGTCTTAATTCATATTATATGTATATATATAATTCTTAAATATGGTCCTTAAGTTAGATTGTCCTTTTTTCCTCAAGGATGGTCCTTAAGTTAATTCTGTCTATTTTGGGAGGGTAAATGGATGATTTTTCATGAAACTTGGTAGAGATGATATATTTATTATAGAATAAATATATCATCTCTACCAAATTTCATCAAAAAAACTCAACAGGAAAGTAAGTTAACTAAGAAATTTATATATATGCATATTTTTGAACTTTGAAAATTTGGATGTTTAGTTAATTCATTTCATGGTTTAGTTATTTTATTATTTTTCGTGGCTATGATCTACTCATTATAAATATGATCTCTACCACGTTTCATGAAAAATTTCATCCATTTACCCTGTAAAATGGTCGGTCTTTAAGTTAGTTAACTTAAAGACGATCCTTTAAAGAAGGTGATTGTATATATATGTATATTTGCTTGACGTTTGTAACCACAAGGTGATTAAAACTTTAAGGGCTCGTTTGGTTATAGTTTTGGGAATTGAATGGGTATCCTAAATTCTTGAAAAACTTTTCTCCTGACATCTAGGATGCCTTGTCAATGTTTGGTTCGGAGATGAATTCTTATTTCCTAAAACTTTGAATTAACTCTCTATATTTGGTTCAATCGAGAATATGAATGAAATAAATGTGAATTACCAAAATATTCTTCATTTTATAAAATTAAAAGACAAGTCCTAATAATTTTACAAAGGTAAAATTTAAGTTTTAATTGTAAAGACTTGTGAAAAATCATTGTATGTATTTAGTAATAAAAAAAATGTTAATAATAAATGAAAAAGTTTAACAACAAAAAAATAAATTTTCATTTAAAAAGAAAATACATGAAAAAAAACAAAAGTTGTCTTGAGGAATATTTTGATCTTAAGAGAAAAATTTAGATTAAACGATAATACCTAGTGTAATCATTTATTCCCATCGATTTAAGAAGAGAAAATATTCCATTTTTAAAATGAAGCATTTCTAATTCAAAATTTGAACCAAATATGAAAATCCTTATGGACGTTTGGTATAAATATCACTCGACATCATTTTTATGATGAAAACTCGTTAATAGTCATCGTAGATATGTAGTAATGTCAGATTTATTTATTTTTTGAAAATTTAAATTTAAAAAATTTGGGAAACACGAGCAAAACTACGAAGCAAAAATAGAATCGCTTAAGGCTAAAGCCTTCAGCTGAGGAGGGACAAAAAGGCTAAGGGGAATTATTAGGGTTGATAGGAGTGGCATTCCGAAAAAATTAATATAACAATTCGTTTGGATTGAAGGAGGGAGATGGAAAGTAAATAGTTAATTAATAGGGGAAGGAATGTAATAGAATGGAAAGGAATGAGCTTAATTTTATTGTTGTTTGGATAGCCAATGATAGAAAAGAATGAACTTAAATTAAATCTTGTTTATATAGAAAGAAGAAAAGAAAGGAAAGTAATGTGATTTAATATATTATTAATAAATTAGGGTTAAATTTGGAATAACGTGAAAAAATTATTAAAAACTCTTCATTTCCCTCCCAATCCTCCCTATATTGGAAGGAAACAAAATAAAGGACTAGAAGGGATTGGCATTCCCTCTCAATTCCTCCGTTTCCTCTCTATTCCCTCTTATAAATCTATCCAAACGAGTAAAATGCAATCATTCCCCCTCTTTTCCTTTCTTTTCATTCCCATTCCCTCAATCCAAACGGACCATAAGAGTGAAGAGATTGTAATCTACGTCTTTATATTTTCTTGATTTTCATCAATAACATCTTTAATGGTTGTGTATAATTTATGCATAAAATTCTACGCATAAAGTGATTTTGCACATAAATTAGAAATATTCTCATTTTGTATTCCAATAGTTTATTTTTAAGTTATTATGTAAAATTTGAATGGACCAATGATATGGAAGCATATGGAAGATATAATTACAAGTAATATTCAACACTTTTTTATGGATATTTTTCATCCATATTATTAGATTTGAAATATATAAATTTTATTCAAAACTAAATTTTAGATTTTTAGTTATATCATGATGTGAAGATTTTGTAATTAAAAGTTGAGGGCACAGGAAAGATGATGTGGATGTGCAAAATGAACGTAAATTATCCGCAACAATTTTACACATGGATGAGTTTGGCATGGACATTTTACACAACCATTGAATAACTATTTTTTTTTTTTTTACATATTAGTTACGTGGCAGTACATTTACACGGCCATTAGAATTGCTCTTACACCTCTCTCTTGACAAAAAAAAAAAAAAAGAAAGAATTTTAGCCTATGTAATTGTAACTTCCGGTGATGTTTCGAAGAATGTTTATCGAACTTTCCCAGAAGCAGCATGCATAACAATCTCTCTTTGCTCTCTCGCATTAATACTCTATATATACAAGTGCATTCACTTAATCCTGAAAAATCCATCAACAAATTGCCTCAATCATAATTTTGAACTTTCCGGCCACATCGATCTTTCTTTCCCTACCATTTTTTCTGAGAATGCAGTCTGTGATACAGATAGTCGAATCCATGGCAGACCTCCTTGTTCCAGAGCCTTTCAAATCGCTTTTGACATCGGTCCTTGACTACGTCTTTTATCCATGGTGGTCTAATAATAACCTAACTACAGCTAAGATCGAAGAAAAATACGGAATGGAGGATAACGAAGTGTTCGAAGCAGCCGAGATATACCTCCGGGACAAGATCGATCCCTCCACCAAGTACTTTAAAGTCCACAAAACTCATCGACAGAAGGAACTCAGCACCAGCATCGAGAGCAACATGGCTATCACTGACACATTCGAAGAATTTGATGTTACATGGACCCTACAGATGTCTCATTCAGATTCCGGAGACGTAAGGGAAAGATACTTTGAGCTCAGTTTTGACAAGAAGTTCTACGATCAAGTACTCAAAAACTACTTGCCCTTCATCGTAGATAAGGCCAGGGTGATCAGGGAAACCAAGAAGATAGTGAAGCTTTCTTATAGTAGCTATAACCAAGAGTCCATCGATATGGACCACCCGGCTACATTCGAGACACTGGTGATGGATCCGGTTAAGAAGAAGGAGTTAATTGATGATCTAGAGACATTTAAGAAGAGGGAGAACTATTACAAGAGGACGGGGAGGGCTTGGAAGAGAGGGTACTTGTTGCATGGTCCTCCTGGTACTGGTAAGTCGAGCTTGATCGCAGCCATGGCAAATTATCTCAAGTATGATGTATATGAACTTGAGCTTATGAGTTTGAGCAACAACTCAGATTTCCGACAGACATTATTGTCCACGGGGAATCGTTCTATCATTGTGATCGAAGACATAGATTGCAGTGCTGCGGAAGTGCGAGTGCAAGATCGGCAACAACCATCTAAAGAATCTTCTGATACTCGGGTTTGTTTATGCCTACTGTCCTTGTTTTTCCATATCACTAGATACCGAAGTTTAGACTTCTCATTAGGCTTGTCATCAATCCAAAGATCATCATGGGTTCAAATCTTATTATAACATTTCAAAATGGGTAAAAATAGAAATTCAAAATAGTACTGCCATAATTATTAAGTATTAAAGAGTGTTGGCTTTCTGAGTGAGTGTAGAGAGTGTGTGTATACGTAGGGCCTTGTGAAACCGTTGGGTAAAAATGTCACCTTTAAACAGGGTAAAAATGAAAATTCAAAATTTCTGTGAACACCTTAAAGTCTTCTCTGATCCAATTCGATCAATTCCCTCCTCTGGTCAGCATGTCTTAAAATCTTTAAATAGGGTAAACATTAAAATTGAAAATTTGGTGTCGTAACTACCGTTGGTTGAAAAGCTTTTTGACTTTATATAATAATATAGATATACAATATTTGATCCTTTGTTAGGAGATTCAATTTGTAAATTTGAATCAAGGTCTTCTCTGATCCAAAAATTAATGCATATTTGTTTCCATTCAGTGGACACTGTCAGGTCTATTGAACTTTTTAGATGGGCTATGGTCGAGTTGTGGAGATGAGAAGATATTTGTGTTCACCACCAACCACAAGGATCGGCTTGACCCTGCTTTGTTGCGCCCTGGACGCATTGACATGCAAATTTTTATGTCTTACTGTGAGAAAGACGGGTTTAGGTCGCTGGCTCAGAATTACCTAGACATCAATGGTGGTGACCACGACAGCCTCTTCACCGAGATAGAAGACCTCATAACCAAAGTAGATGTCACTCCTGCAGAAGTTTCAGGGGAACTAATGAGGAGTGAGAATGTCGACATTGCTTTGGAGGGACTTGTTAAATTTCTCAAGGACAAGGAAAAACCAATTCGTGGTTCTACAGAAGAAGAAGAAGAGAAGAAGAAGAGATAAGAGAGCTATAAGAAACATTACTACGTACACAAATCGCTATAACTATGTTTAACGTACAAAATAAGTAGACATAACATAATTAATAATACTATCTTACTTGTATGTAGGGTGTTTATCAGTCTGTGAAGACTACAAGGAGCAATGCTACACTTACTTTCAAATCTTACCACCTATTCTTACTGGGTACATTACATGAGTTGTACCTTCACAAAATACAACAAAAGTATAACTCATGTAATGTACTCGGTAAGTATAGGTGGTAAGATTTGTAGGTAAGAATAGCATTTCTCATTTTTCTTTTTAGAAATTAGGATTTTGTCCATTGTCTTTTTTAGGGTGATTTAGATCGGGACTACTTTTTTTTGGTTGATTTATACTACGGATGCCCTTTTTTCTTTGTAATTAGACTTTGGGTGCCAAAGTTTATCAAAATTATTGTTTGGGTACTATTTTGAATAGAACCCGTTAGTAAAACCAATTAATCGTTTTCTCAGTGTTGCCCCTTTTTATAATTCACCAATACCCATTAAATGGAAGAAGAGTTTTTGAGATTTAGCATTAAACAAATAAAGTTTAGACTTGTATAATTTTGCAACTCCACAACCAACATAAGTTAACAACAACCAACACATAAACAAATATTGCCATGGAAACTTGATAAAGGAGGATAGGGTAAGATTTTCGAATTGTTGAAGATAGCTATGGTAATTTTTGGTGGCAAGTGGGTGGGGCTATCGATGGACAGGAGTGGTGCAGGGGAGGTGACATGCGTTGACCAAATTAGAGTAAACTTTTGTTAGTGGCACGAAATTATTAAAATTAACGCAATGGAAAATTTTTGCCTTGCATGATAAAAAAAAAATGAACAAATTATAAGTTTCACTCTTTTCTTATTATTTCAAATTAAAAGGCAACAAATCTCATTATAAAACATTTAAATATATAAATAGGAGAGGATTGTGATTATTAAGTCATCTACATATATATAAATAATAAAGAATTATATTGCCAAATTAATTATGTATATATATATATTGCCAAATAATAACATAAATATTGAAATTTGATGGTTTTGAATCCCGCAATTGAATATTAAACATTAATTGTTAAATTTTACCGATTAATAATAAAAAATTTAATCCTAATATTAGTTGACGAGGAGGGCTGAAAACGTAAAATAAATTCATTTTTTTTTGAGAAAATTCAGAATGAGATGGAGATAAATGTGAATATACAGTTTTAACCTTTAGTTTCAAAAAAAAAAGAGAAAGTTTTAACCTTTAGATTAGGTAACGTGGATAAATCGTAACCTGTATAAGGAATTTCAACGTTTCCTAAATCCTAACAACAGCTAAAAAGGATTCCTTTTTAAAGTGTCATTCTTGCCCTAGCCCTAACCCTAGCGTATATGAATTTTACTTGGTTATTGAAGGAGCAAAGCATTCAGTCAATCATGGCTACTGCCAGAAAAAGAAAATCATCAATAAGCATAGATGATCTCCCCACCGAAATCTTGTCTGACCACATACTTTTGAAATTACCAGTCGAATCTCTATTGCAATGTAAGCGCGTCTGCAAGGCATGGAATACGATAGTGGGCGATTCGGAGTTCGTTAAAAGGCATCTGCTCCTCAATCAACACAACAAGAAACTTCTCATCAAAACTTCTACTATTAGTGGCGATTTTCATCGTGACTTTTACTCCGTAGATAGCAAAGGTGGTGGTGCAGCTAATGCAGAGAAGCTAAACCTCAAGTTTCTAGCAGATGATATAAAAGTTTACACGATGGAGATTTGGGGTTCTTCTAATGGGTTATTATGTGTGGCCATGACATACCGAAAAATGAAAGGCTATCATGAAAATTTGCTAATATGGAATCCATCAACCGGAGATTATAAGTTGATGCCCGAGGGTACTTTCCCTTGGTATCGTGATTATTCTTCGTTTTGTTTCAAAGGATTTGCTTACGACTCATTTATTAATGATGGCACGATTGTACGCGTAACTGAATTCAATACTTATACCATATCACGAGTTCATATCTATTCGATAAAAAGGAATTCATGGATCGTGACTGATACCCCCGTTGGTTTACATGGTGGCTATGGAGGAGCAGGGTGCGCTGTGAATGGATCTATATATTGGTCAGTTTCCTTTCTTCACAGAGTACCAGTAGTTGCGAACGAGAATAGTCATGCTTTAATTTTTGCCTTTAATATAAAAGAAAACAAGTTTAAAAAGCTGCAATTACCTAATGATAAATCATTTGATCCCACGATTAATGTGCATTTGACTGGGGTGTTGGGAGAAAGAACCCTTGGCATATTTCAGTTTAACTCTCCTGACAACAAACTTGTGATGTGGAGCATGGAGGAAAACAACGAGTGGAGTAACTTGACAACCATAAATGTTTCTGTTTTAAATTATGGAGTTGCAACGGAGTTTATGTGGCCTGTATGTTATATAAGGAATGGAAAACTCCTCGTGTTGCTTCGGAATTCTGATCAACCCAAAAAGAAGAAGTTAGTGTTATATGAAGCCACCAGAAACAAGAAAGAAGACTTCAGTATTCGTGGGATTAGTATTGCTAGGTATGCTTTCAATGTGTTGACATATGTTGAAAGTCTTGTTTCACCTAATAGTATTGCTCGGGGAGCATGATTAATGTTTATATTTAATGTCGAAGAACCGAATAAGTTTTTACTCATATATATATGTACGGTGTGTTTGATTTTTCAGTTGTTTCGGTTTATTTTGTAGTACATTATTAAGAAACCCCCTATAAGTAATGAGATGCATATATATATTTTGTCAATCTTATTTTGCTCTCATGTGTGAATCAATCATTTTCATTTGTTTGTGCGCTTGAAGCTGGATATATATTGAATCTGCCTTTGCTTAATTCTCAAGTTTCTTTGTTACCCCAATGAATACAAGTAATTCTGAGCTGCCGCAAATATGTTCTTTATCCTTCGATCACACTTCTTTTTTTGATGGTTTAATTTATTTGTGCTCTTCAAAAAGTTGGTGATATAGCAGATATATATATACATGTCAAAAACTAGCCGATGCTCGACTATTCCGAATAATGTCCTAAATTAAGTATCAATATTTTCAGACATGGTTCAAAATAAAACAACAAATTAAGACGCCATCTCTTTTATCATTCAGCATCTCTTTTACTACAAGATAGAGTCAATACTTATAAAATTCGCTTAAAGATCACTGTGACAACCTTCAATCAGGGAGATGGAAGGTCGGAAATGACCTTCCAAGGATTTTTGTAGCCATTTGAACATAGGTTTCCACCATTTCCTTAATCATCGCTAACTTGCGAGTAATGTCATTATAATAAGAAAAAAAATCGTAAAATACTAAATATTCATCATTCATAGCCGGATAAAGTCAAACATATTATTTTTTAGAGCTTCCATTCAGCATTAAACATTCAGAGTTCTGTGTCCCTTCGGTAAAATCGCAAAATGCCTTATATTCAGCATTCCAAATCAGATAAAATCAAATACATTATTTTTCATAGTTAAGCATTCAGAGTTTAGCATTGAGTGTACCTTCCGAGAACTTTTTATGTGGTTTGTACATAGTTCTCCACCGTTTCCTCAGGAGTGGGCTTAGGATCCTTCGGAAAATCCATATTAATAAGTCAGTGATTGTAATCACAACCTTTGAACAGGATCGCATCGGGACTGATCTTATCATCGTTGTTGTTCAACAGAGATCTCAGCCTAGAGGAGAGCAGAGAGATGGTGGAGGATCGGAAGGACCTGGTGGATTGAAATGGATGATTGAGGTGGCAGGAGTGGTGATTTGAAGTGGGAATGGAGGTTCTAGGGTTGGGGGTATTGGTGAAGGAGAGTGGTGGTGGTGATGATGAGATGGAAGAGGAAGGTTTTAGGAGTAAGGAGGAGAGAGATAGAGCGACATTGCTACGGAGTATATGGGATGATTTTGTGTTAATTTGGGGAAACAAGTTAGGGTTTTAGGGTTTTAGATGAGGGAGTAAGAACTAATGAGGGAGCTTCTCTGATGTAAGCACTAAGGCTGCGTTTGATGCACTGAATAAAAGGGTGGGATAAGATAACTTTATCATATCTCATGTTCGGTGATTGTCGGGATTGGATATTGGAGCGACTTATTTATCCCACTAAATCCCATCCAGGACGTCAAACACACCTTAAGGGTAGGTTGTTTTGACATTTAAAATTTAATTTAAGTGATGCATTTAAATTTTACGCGTTTTAAAATTTGTTTGGTTGTTTTAAAATTTAGACTTGATTATTTAATTTTCTTTTTAAAAAATAAGTGATATCTCATCTTAATATTTAACGCTTATTTTTTAAAGAGGTAAAATGTTTGTTTTGCCCTTTAGTCATTTTTATAAAATAAAAAGATAAAAGCAAGTTTGTTCAAATAAAAATCATTTAGCATTCAGATGTGATATTTCAAACAAACACTCATTCAGATGAGATATTCAGAAGCAAACCAAACAAATTTTTACCAGTCTTTAGTCTTCAGATTCAATAATTTATATTCAGATATGTAAACAAACGCACCCTAAAGATGCAGTTGTTTCATTTTTTGAATTTAAAGTTGAAACTGAAAATTGAACACTGGTTCTAAATTTTGAAAATTGAATATTGGTTCTAAAGTTTGAAAATTGAATTTAAAAAATTTGTTTGTTTTGTTTCTGAATGATATTTATGAATTTGTGGTATTTGCTTGAACATATCACGTATAAATGCTGAGTAAACGCAATTTGGACAAATTTACCCTTATCTACTTATTTTATAAAAATGATTATATTTAAATGGATATGGGCAAAAGAGGTATTTTACCTCTTTAAAAATTAAGACTTTAGACTTCAAAGGTAAGCTTATCTCTTATTTTTTTTTAAGAGGCAAAATAATCACGTAGATCTGAATTTTTAAACTAACCAAACAAAATTAAAGCCTCTCAAGTTTGAATGAAGGCTGAAACAAGCAACAGGGAACTTTGATTTAAATTTAAGAGGATTTAATTTTGTTTGTTGGATTCAGAAATTTAGATCTGAATATGTATATTATTTAAAAAAAAATAAGAGACCGCCTTGTTTCTTAAATCTAAAGTCTTAATTTTTAAAGAGGTAAAATACTTCTTTTGCTACTTATCTTTTTAAATATAGTCATTTTTATAAAATAAAATGATTAGGACAAATTAGTCAATATAACATGTATTCAGCATTCAGATGTAATATGTTTAATTGGATAAGAATTAGATGTTGTTCCATATATATTTTTGAACATCTATGTGAATAGTTTTTAACTCAATTTACGGCGCACAAATTGAAGTTTTAAATAAAGAGTTATAACAATTATGTTATAGTGACAGTGATGCCAATCTACCAGCACATACAAAGTCAAGGTTTTCATCTTATTTTTCAATCAAAGTTTATACAAAACACTATTAACCGTCAACAAGCCAAACACAACTCATGTTAAGCATGATTTTTACTTTTCTTACCGATCAAATCTCGTCATAACTAAGAGAATTCAATTTCACCATCAACACTTGGGAATCTTGGACAATGGGAGAGGGGCGGGTCACTACGTATAGTCATTTTGGAATTATAGATTGATCTAATGGTTGCAGGCTTGCAGCATAAAATTAATTAGGGGTAATTAAAATACAGTTAACCACTCATAAACTATTTTCTTTTAGCACTTGACCCCCCTAAACTTTAGAACTTGACAAAAAACTCCATTAAACTATAGCGAATAGGCATTTTTATTATTGTAATAAAAAAAAGAGAAAGGGCACGTATTTAAACTCGAACATATCTTAGGTTTGAGTCTCACACTCTCACTAAGAAAAGGGATAGGCATTTTCGTTATTATAATAAAAAAAGAAAAGAAATTTAAACCTTCCATTTTAAAAAAAATACCTTTAACTATGAAAAGGTAGCACCTTTACGTTATGTTAGAACTCTGTTAAAAGATAGGCTTAAAATTATTTTTGATGTGCCCGTGATGTACTATCGACAAAAATACACTTTTTATTTAAAGTGTTTCATAAAATGATAAAGTTTCTTTTAGTAAGACAATGAATTAAAAAATCATCTCTAATATAAACGCGGAGAATGACCATGAAGATGATGTGATAAAAAGAGAAAAAAATATTATGAGAGTAACTCTTTACATTTAGAATACGTAGATTTTCATATTTAAGTTTAGCTTAATTAATTTAAAAAGTTTATATTATGTTTATGTAGTTTAAAATCATATTTTCTAGGAATTCTTGTATACTTAGATTAATTTAGAGTAATCAAATGCATGCTTAGTGTAACTCCCATTGGGATAGTTTTAAATCCCTTTAAGGGATAGTTTAATTAGGGTCCGGGGAGGGCTACCCATTTGTGTAGCCTATTATAATTTCTTAATAAAATTTCCATCCTTGACTAGAGTTTTTTTAAAAATTCCATGCTTAGAGCGCATCCGCAACAATAATGTATAATTTTGTTTTGTGTAAATTTTTTACAACTTGTAAAAAATTTCATCTCCGACAGTCTTTTATTAAAAATAAGTTATGTAAAATGAAAGTGTAAAATACACACTTAATTTACAATGCCACGTCATCTTTCTCACTCAATTTTTTTATAAACATTTAAAGTTTAGTAGCTTTTAATACAAAATATGAATTTTAATAGAAATTATATATTTGAAATCTACCCATTAATAACTATAATTCAAGATCCATTGTGATTATAATATTATGTATATATAATTTCAATAAAAAGTTGTATAAAATAAGTCTAACATTGTTCGTATATTATTAGTTCTTGTCAATTATACACAAAAGTTTACAAAATTCTCATTGGAGTACACTTTTTTTAGATTTCAAGTTTTGTGTAAAAGTTGTTTGACACAGATAATATATACACATCAATTTTTACACAATCATTGGAGATGCTCTTAATGTAACTTTTGTATATTAAATAATTTAGATTTTTAAAAAATAATTAGTGTAAATTAATGATTTGCATGCTTAGTTATCATAACTAATAAATCTCCAAGCCTTATATAATTTAGATTAGTTTAATCGCTTGCTTACCAAAATTTATTTTTGATTTAATTTAGGTTTTAGAGTGGATACAAAACCAAACCTTCAAATCTATTATCATTTTTTTATTTTATTTTCCTTCTTTTCCCCTTTCGTTAAGAAACCTCCGAAACAAAAAGGCATAGGTATATTCGTAACGCTCTTCGTTGGAACACTAACATCCGTACTTCAATTCTATATTATTTGCACGATCGTATGCACTTCGTTGTATTTCAAGAGAGCACTGATTTAATTACTTAGGACATGTCAAAGGGACATGCTATTTGGCGATCAGATGACTTGCCTTTTGAAAAGATATATGGCCTTCCATATATTAAGTACCTCTTGGGAAGAGACGTACCACTTCTAAAAAGACATACAACTCTATATAAACCCTGGCCTCTCTCCTATTTGATTAAAAATTGAACTTTCATATCTCATTTTCTCAAGTCTTTCGACAATTCTTTTAATTCTTCAAGTTTTATATAAAAGTGTTGTAAGTATCGATTCACCCGTGCGTATTTATTTGAGCACTACATAAGTACGTGCCGATCGTTGTATATCCTGTGAGATAACATCCAAGAGTCCATAAGTACCATGGCAGAGGCAAAACTGTCTTAAAGATATAGCGTCCAAGATTATTTTAACTAATTATTGTTTTATTTCCCGCCCTTTTGTATTTCTATACAAATAGTGATTTACATAAGTTTGTAATATATATATATATATATATATTGGTAGAATACGTTGGTCATATATTAACTTAAAGGGTGTGAATAGGGTTTATGACAAATTATAAGTATTTTAAAAATAAGCTAAGTTAATCAACAATAAGAGTTCTTAACAAAATTAAGCAACAAAAAGAACAATAAAGAAATAGCTTGAGTTAGAAAGAATTAACCACAAATCTAACAACATTTTGTTTATGCGGTTCAGCTTTTCACCATACATCCGCGTCTGCGGTCAGTACCTGAAAATTTTCACTATACGATCTTTTTACGAGTGAATATCAAACTTTCATACAAGTTTAATTTTTCTCACTATAACCGCTCACACAAAAATACATCTTGTTAAAACTATGAGAAAACTCTCACAAAGGAATAAAAATTGTTTGGTGATACACATTAATGAAGAATAACTCCATCAATGTGTTTGTATGAATATAATTAAGAAGAAGCTCGCTTCTAGAGTTATAGATTCTATGTAGATATTTGATTAAAAGGTAGTAAATGTCTTTTGCTCAAATAAAATGTTGAAGAAGCTTTGAAATTAAAAGGATGATAGCTTTGAAAGATTTTGATCTTGGATATTGAAAGAGATAACAAAAATGGTCTCAAAGATGATGTTATTGATGTATATATAGCTCTGAAAACATATATGACCGTTTATGGATCAATAGAGTCGTTTTGAAATAAAGGAGAAACAACTCCAAAAGAGATTGTGTTCAACAGTCCCCTATTGGCCCTAACTTTCGCCTGTTATAGGTAACATGCGCCTATTGGAGGTAGGGGCGTGCAGATATACCGACTCAGACCGATCAGACTGAACTGCAATATAAGTTTTTTTGGGGTTTTATAAATACAATGGTTTGGTCCGGCTTAGAAATATTACATAAAACTCGTACCGGATCGGTTATATATAAATATATTTTAAATATATATATTTATTTTATATTTTGGTCTAACATAAACCTAATAAATAATAAGCTCATGTCTGATGTCTATCATATTCTAAGCACAAGTAGCCGATTCTCTCTCATCTTCATCTTCACTATCCCCTCTCTGCACCACGGGTCCATGGCAGGACTGATTACTCCACCACTGACCATTTCACCACCGGCCACCAATCCACCACCGTCAAATCTGGTAACATCTCTCTCTTTTCTTCTCCTAATTCCTTACATATATACATACATATATGAACCTAGAGATCTACTTTATATATACATACATATATAAACGAACACCTATGGATATGCTTTATATATATACACATATATACAGCTACGGGTCTATGTATTTAGGTAGGTAAATCATAAATGTGTTTGTAAAAGTAAGAAAAAGAGAAGCTGAAATTGGCAACAACTTGGCTGGGTTTTGAGTTTGATTCTTAAATAACTTTTGTGCTTGAATTATGACTTATGAGATAAATGTCTAATTGGGGAGTTTTATGCCTTTTATTATCTTTTGTTTACTATCCTAAGATATATTCTTCAATCGGTTTATTCCATTTGGTTACGAAATAACTATAATAATAAAATTAAAGCCCATTGGTGTTTAGGTAGTTAGATTTTGTTAATATATTTTGCTACTTTGCATTTATTTTTTATGTCAATTTATAATAATATTTTTGTGTTAATTTTTTAGAATTGTTGGGCTCAACATCGGACAAAACATAAATGGTTCTTGATAAGGTCATAAGGAGGAGGTACAAAGATTTGAAGAAGTGCTTGAACGGGGAGTACAAAATTTGTGTTGTATTTTCATTTTTGGGATGTGCTTGAAATTAATATGTATTTGTTGTCTTATTTTATGGATTGTAATTTGGGACGTGCTTGAATTTTTGGCCTTAGATGTGTCTACATGGTTAGGGATGACAAAAATACCCAACCCGGATTGGGGGGGGGGGGGGGGGGTTCGGAGTGGGTTTTTTTTAAAACTGGGGCGAGTTTAGTATTTTTTTAAAACCCGAACTAGGTTCGAGGCGGGTTAGGGTTTTGCCTACTAAAAACCTGACCCAACCGGCTTACATATATATAAATATTAATATAAAAATTATATATATGTATATATATAGTATTTATATATAAAAAATCCTATACAAAATTTGACCAAATATGGGCCATTAGATCATATATGATGAGAAACACAGATTATAGATGATAAAACCAGCCAGGTAGCCTGTAGCCACGACCACTTTTATTTCTTACCATTTCACTATATGTCTTTCACCTCTTCCACACCCACACCTCTCTCAAATCTCTCAAGCTCTCCCACGGTCCTAGATCCCTTCCCACGCACGCCGATCCTTCTTCACCTCCGGCCTCCCACGCCGCTCATTTCTCTCTCTTTAATGTATATATACATTAATACATTACCACATTCGCTTCTCTCTCTCTCTCTCTCTCGGTTATATATATATATATACTTGTGTATACTATTAACAAAGCCTCAGCCCATGTTTTGGTATGCCACTGAAATGACTAAATTACCCTCCCCTATAGTGTTATTCCCACTTTGTCACTTTATGGTGCAAATTATTAATCCGATTTACCCCGCCAATCACGAGCTAACACGTGGCCACCCACGTCAGCTATCAGACCTTCCCCTGTGCGAAGAGCTCGGAGGAGCCCTGTTGAGTCACCGTGAGAAATACGGAGCTCCTCAAGAAGTGGGTACTTGCTTGAGAGTTGATTACGTAAGACGAATTGTGAAGCTCAGGCTCCAAAGCTATTTTGGTGAGATATAGAGCTCCATCTCACACAACCACTCTGCCATAGAAGTTTGCAGAAGTATGGGCGACTACCACCTGCTTTACAGAGCGCACAAAACTCTCCTCACTTTCATTAAATGCATACCAACTGCATTTAATGCACCAGAATTCATGGAGAAGCAAAGTCATAATAGGTACTGATCGAAGCATGGATCCAGACCTGCTCTGGGAGCTCTGGCCACACGTTTTCTCCAGTCATAAATATACAGGAAGCATTTACTTCTTTGGACAACCAAGTTTCATCAAGTTCAAGCTAGTGACAACCAGTAGAGAGATAGAGAGGGAGCTATGTAACCTACCTCAGAGCTCCCGAGTTAGAGAGATTAAACTCTAAGTGTCCCAATCTATTTTCCTCTTGTAATATAGTGACAAACTACATTAAGAGATAGTGCTGGCTTGTAACACATACCTGTTCATCATAATACAAAGCTACCCGAGCTTCGAGCTCTATTCCACGGAGGAAGATTAACCCGTATTTTCATACGAGGCCAACCTCCTTTATACATCTCTGACTCTGTTGATCTGTAGCATTCATTATTTATATCATCTAATCCATTTATTTGATTATGTGGTTTAAACTGCCCTCGGCTAATTTTACACACCAACATCACTTATAGGGTTATTTGGTAAATTCACACTAATTCATTTTCTTACATCCACTACGCCACTAACTACCTACACATCATCATTTCAGCCACCTCCTTTCAAAACCAACTTCAATTAATTGTAATATTATTTCTAGAGTTCACTGCACACACGTAGAGTGTGCCCCAAAAGGCTAGGGCAATTCCGATCGTAACTGAGCAATGCAACAGTTTACTACCTCGAAACAAACAAAAAGAAAGAGAATTCCCTAATTCAGCAGATTTAATTCTTGTTGATTTTAACTAATTTGGGGTGGGGTGGGGTGGGGTGGGGGCGGGGCAAGGCTCTTAAGCATGCTGGCGGGGCTCTTAGGGAGGGTTTGGGGTTTTGGTCAGGCTAGTGTACTTGCAGGTCGGGTTTAGTATTGGCCAAACCAACCCCATACTCGATTCGTTGCCATTCTTATTGATAGTAGACACAAAAAACAGTGTTGTCGTCTTATTTTATGTATTGTAATTTAGGATGTGCTTGGAATTTTGGCCTTAGATGTGTCTAAACTCTAGACAGTAGACATAAAAAACAGTGGTCATAGTGCTATTATTTAGGCTATGTATTTTTCTCTTTGTTTTCCATGTTTTGGGCTTATGGATTTTTCTTGGTTTCTTATGTTTTGGGCTTATGGATTTTTTATTTTTTTGGTGTAAAAAACATTGTAACCTTTAACTGGCCCATTAAAAAATAGCCAAAAAGCCCGGATCAAATTGGCCCATTAAAAAAGTCCAGACCGGTTAAACCGACCGAAACCGGACCTTTTATATTGGTTCAGTCCGGTATTTCAGTCCAGTCTCAACTAGCAATTCGATTTGGCCCGGTCCAAAATTTCATAAGATCGAAATGTTCAGTCCTATTCAAATGCATGGTCAACAATCCGATTGATCGGACCATGCCCACCCCTAATCGGAGGCATGACATATCTCATTTTCCATTGATTTGCACTATTTTGTGAAACCAATCCTCTTTTTCATTAAATGTTGATTTGGCCTTGTACAAAAGTAGCTAATAACCTATTTTGTGTCAGTGAGACTTGTTGACCTTAAAGTCAATTAATCTTATTTTGATAATTACAATAAGTTAATAAAGTGTTATTTAACTCGGTTGTTCCAATGATGATAGCTATTTTAACCGATATATCTTCCGACCAAGTGTAACTTCAAACAGAAGCAATCAAAATCTCACACAAGCTTTACAAACGCCTCTACTCACAAGAAATGAACTCAAGTGATATACATGTGCTATACAAAGCCAAGAAAAGATCTAGATCATCAAGCAAGTGAAGATATGCACAAGAATGATCTCCACATGTTCTACAAGTTATCAAAACCAAGAAAGGATCAAGAACATTAAACAAGTGAAGATACGCACAAGAAAATCAAGCATCACGAAGATTCGAATTATCATTAAATAGAGTGAGTGCTTAGATTTTATGTAAAGATACTTTATTGATCAAATCCCTATAGCTCAAACATATTCATGCATCTTTTAAAGATTGATTCAAACTAGCTTGAAATTGAATTTATTTGAAAAACATCATTTTACAAAGACCGAGTTTCAAAATAAATTCACATTAATTTTAAATGATCATATTTTAAGCTCTAATAAAAAATAGGTATCTTAGAAACATATCTTTGCGATTCAAAAATCATTAGAATTTTATTTGGAACTAAATTGCTAAATTACAAAAATATTTTTATTTTACATATAAAATTCGCTCAATTTTTGCCCAGTTTTGATCTAACGGTGAGATGGAGGCCTTTCCGGACTCCGATCATTTTGAAATTTTTACAGTAGTTAGAAAACATCTCCTGGCAATTTTGACTAAAATTTGAGCATGATCCAACGATCAAATTGGGAGAAATTAACAAAACAAATTTGAATTTTTTTGTCAAAACTAACTGTTGGAAAATTTGAAAATGTATACCTTGGAGCCAAAACCTCTCTTAATCATCCCCAACGGCCATATAGTTTTGCAAGCTATAAATATGAGGTCCTAGACATGTTTTAACAGACCTTGAATCATTCTAATACTCTATTATTTATATATTCAAATATACAAAGATTCAAGAACACATTTTGATCAATCTTTCATTTTTGAGCTATATACTTTGATCAATTTTGATATCTCTTAGTGTGAGCTTCATTTGTATTTTGTTATACACAAGAGAGATATTGTACATTGGTGTTAGCCACCAAAACTTATTCAAATCATATTTGTGAGAGGTGTATCTCATAGAATAGCAAGAGGGATTTCTTGTGAGAGTATTGAGGGTGTTTCAATACTTGTAAGAGTGTGTGAGAAGAATACACTTGTAGATGTTTGATCTTAACCAGGAAGGAGATCGGTTATAGTGAAAATTCTTGGAGAACTAACCGAGCGCGGAGTAGGGGGAACAAGCCGAACCGTGTGGACAAAAAATCTTCGACTTCAAATTGGTTCAATCTTTCTTACTCAATCTCTTTATTTATTTGTTATATTAATTGATTGAAGTTGCTTATATTATTTCTTATTCTTGGGATTGATTATTTAATTGATTGTTTTCCTTGATAAACTTATTTAACTAAGTTGCTTTGCTTAAATATTTTAAAAATGTTTTAATTCCGCATTAAGTTTTTTAAAAACCCTATTCACCCCGCCTCTAGGGTATTTTCCGACCTACAAGACTGTTTGATGGATAAAAGCATTATCTAACTATATAAATCTTACATAAAGCACAATATTATATATATGCATATATATATATATGGCCATGTGTCAAGTTCACATTTGATAGACTATTTTGTTAAAAATCTTTTTCAAAAAATATTTTAAACTTGAATAAAAGTTTTGAGCAATAAAAATTTTATGATCAAATATTTATAAGTTTAAATATTCCTATATTACTCACATACAAAATTCTTTAATTTCTTAAATATTGTTGAAACTCTTCAATGTGTTGAGTTTGAAATCTTTTAAGACTTATTCTTGAGAAAGATTTGTCACATCATTTTAAATATCTCCACGTCACATTAAATAAATTTGAAGAAGTCCGTGTGACTATCTTTGATCTATTCGCATAATAAGTAAATGTTATACTACATTGCTTCAACATAATAAGTTTTAGCATTTTTGATCCATGCCGTTGAGAAAATGAATTAAGTATAATCTACTTGTTTTTATTCGTCTGTACGTGAATGACCTTTGGGCCTTTTTCATGTATGAAAACTTGTACATAAAAATTAGATAATGGTATTAACACTTTTCAAAAATATTTTAATATTTTAAAATTATTTTTATTAATTAAAAAATGTTTCAAAAGAAATGTCATATAAAAAATCGATAAAAATAATTTTACAATGCTAAAATATCTTTCTAGAATACGAATATAAATAACATTAATTAAGGAGCAGTACTATGTGGACTTTTTCTGCATGAATATTGAGGAAAATGAAAACATGTACTCTTAGGGCACATGTTAAAGCTACTATGAATGGAAAAAATGAAATCTTGTATGAGAATCTGTACCATCTTTAATGCATGTTGGGAGTTAATTATTTTCCAAAATAGATACTTAACATGTGCTCTTAGGACACATGTTAATATAACCCGAATATTAATTAGTGGACCATGGGGCACCTTCAGCATGAATAGTTAGTGGACCAAGCGGTACCTATAATAATTTGTGCGATCTTGTGCGATAAATAATTAAACCCACTTCTTTTGATATTTTTTCATTTATGAATGATTTTTTTATTTTTTTTTTGGTTAGGCCTACTGGCCATTCTGGTTGGATTAGTACCCCTTATTTCCAAAAATAACTTCTATGGCATTTAATTTATTTGGTAACTTTAAGTTTAGCTTAATTAATTTAAATAGTTTATATTCTGTTTATGCAGTTTAAAATCTTATTTTCTAGGAATTCTAGCATACTTAGATTAATTTAGAGTAATTAATGCATATATACTTAGTGTACTCTTATATTTGCATAATTTAGATTTTCAATAATTAGCGTAATTTAGTGATTTGCACGCTTAGTTATCATAACTAATAAATCCGTTAGCCTTAGATAATTTAGATTAGTTTAATCGCTTGCTTAGTCATAATTTATCTAGGATTTAGAGAGGATAAAAGACCAAACCGTCAAATCTATCATCATTTTCTTATTTTAATTTCCTTCTTTTTCCCTTTCATTGAGAAACCTCTGAAACAAAATGCCATAGCTATCTTACGGTAGTACTCACCCCAATTGATCCGTGCAATTTAATTAAGATAAGAAGGGTGCATTAATAGTTTAATCTTACGGTAGTACTCACCACCAATAAAGATTAAATTAAAAGAAGGGTGTAATATTAATTTCCTAGATTTAAACTATCTAGTACTAAGAAATACATAAGATATGAAATTAGGGACACAACCTTACTTTGACATTTTGACCAGAATCTTAAAATTTCAAGCTGGATTTATAGTTCAAAAGTCTGATTTTGCCCTTGAAATTGTATTTGGTAAGTTGTGTTGATTGCTTGTACAAAGGGTTTTAAATTTTGTGTGTAACAAGAAACTTTAAGGAATTTTTTATTTAATTAATTATGTTATAAATCTAAATTATTCTATCATGTCAGTTATTTATCAGAAAATTTGGGGGATTTTTTGTTTCATTTTCGTAAATATGTGCATTTTATCTGTATATAAACAAATTGTAAATTTGTATATGTTAAATCTGCAAAAAGAAAAAAAAAGCACAAACCTTGTTACTATGAAGTAAATTTTACACAAAAAATTACATCTGCGCGCATATATTTTGACAAATTGTATCTGTATATATTTTGACAAATCGCTCATTGCGTTTGTTCAAATTTGTATAGAGAAATTATATATTTTTATATGAATTATTTTAAAAAAGTAAATTTTGAATTGGTACTAAAGATTTTATTGTTTACCCTGTTAAAAGATTTTAAGACCTGCTGACTACAGAAGGGAATTGAATTGCTACTTGCCTACTTTTACTCCTGACTATTTAATTCCTCCTATGGTGTTCACAGAAATTTTGAATTTTTTTCTTTTTACCATTGATTGCACTAGGCCCTACGTACAAACACGCACGCTGACCTCTACTCACTCAGAAAGCCAACACCATTTAATAATTATGACAGTACTATTTTGAATTTCTATTTTTACCCATTTTGAAATGTTATAAATTTATAATAAGAGCATCCGCAGCGTAATGGAAATATTTAGGCTAAATTTACTATACATTTTATTAACTTTTGAAACAGTTCACAGCGAGAAGGGTAAAAAAAAACAATAAAAAAAATTAAACGAATGACGCATTATCGTATGAGTTGATGTAAAAAAAAAAAAAAAAAAAAAAAAAAACAAATTTGGCCATACGAATGTGGCAAAATCGTATGAGCCATACAATGATGGCACACTCGTATGACAATTTGATATATATATATTTTTTTAACTCTTTTGGTTATACACCGTTTGGTCCAACAATTCTCTTAATTATGTTTTTGCCCCAATAATTGTATAACTCAAATAACCCATGTTTAAAACACAAAATAATTTTTTTGTGATTTGTATTAAACATTAAAGAATTAAACTAAGTTCTAATTTCAATTGCAAAAGGTTCCAAAAAATGACAGCTTGCTTTAAAAATTATTCCAATATCTATTTATTAACTTTAACTTATTTACAATTTCACCCCTAAAGTTAAAAATTTAACTTTAACTTTATCATCATCCAAAGCTACCAACCGAAACATGAAAAAAAAAAAAAAAAAAGTAATGGGTCATACGAATGTGTGTCATTCGTATGGGTCATACGAATTTGACACACTCGTATGACTCATACGAGTGACACACATTCGTATGATTCAAATTTTTTTATTTATACGAGTGTGCTAAATTCGTATCATTCATACGGCTCTTCCAAATTCGTATGACTAAAAATTAGCGAAATGGTAAATTTGGTCAGTCGGTACCCTACCTTCCTAAATTTTAACCTACCTTTCTCTCCGGTGTGAACGGGGTAGGGTAAATTTATCAATTTACCCTACCCGATACAGATGCTCTAAGAATTAAACCCATATACTGGCGAGAGCTAATTTCTTAATACATGGAATCGAGTATTGTTTGGTAACTAAAGCAACATTTCATTTCATTTAGGTGTGACCGTTCAATAAGCAACACTATCACGGACTTTTTCAATGATATCACTAGTTACTTCTAGCCCATCTTTCACAATCAAATTCAAAATATGTGCCGAACAACGCATATGAAACACTTTTCCACCCAACAATAAAGAATGGCATGGAATCTTATCTAAAAGATGATTAATCATAGCATCATCGGTGGTACAATTATCCACAGTTAAAGTGGACATTTTACGATCCAAGTTCTAATCTAGTAAGCAATCCATAAAAGTATCAGAAAGTACCTGTTGGTCAAATGTATAAGCCTCAAGTGTTGTCTTACCCTCACTTTTTCGAGGATTCAAAATTAATTGTTTAATTTCTCTAGTTTTTCTTAGATGACATTTTTCAAAATGTTCACGCAAATGAGATGTCTCAAGCTTACTCCCCCCCAACCAAGATTTTTTTTTTCAATAGTGACAAGTATCTTTCATTGCCCCATTAATTTTTTGTTTTGTAAAGTGTTTCCACACAAATGATTTTAATCTTTTATTAAATATTTCATCACCATCTCCATTGTCATCTCGAGCTTGAGTTGGATTTGAAGTCATACCAGCATCAACATTATCAGTAGACTGCTAATTAGAAGTTACCTCAGTTGGAGAAGTGACGTTACAACTCGTATTGGTTGGTACAAGACTAGCCCCATCTTCAATTAGAGTGGACATTTTATGATTTTAACCTAAATAAAAAAAACTAAAGATGTTATCAAAACCAATTATAAAAAATTGTGGACATAAATTTCAAAGATAAGGACGGGCAACTAATTCAATTTTTTATGTTATATTTTGTTTAAATGAGTACTTTAGTATAAATTGTGATTGCTAAAAGCACTCAAGAAATTACTCCCCTAAACTCATGAATGCATGAATAAAATGGTTCTACGTATCTAGTTTGAAAAATAATAAATATTATAGCGGAGAATTTGATTTTTTTTGTTGTTTTTTGAGATAAAAAACAATTTTTTGTGTACCTTTTATAACCACCTAACCTTTTATTGTTTTTATAATGCAAATCTTTTATATACCTTGTGAGAATATTCAAGCATTAATATAGATGAGAAAAAAATGAGAGATTGAATAAGAAAATAATACTAACAAAAAAAATGAACAAGAAAATAATTAAATATATAATATCGGGCAAGATGGAATATTACAATAAAGATATGATCACCATACGGTCCATATCCGATGTTGCAAATGAATATTGGGGGAGAATATAACACTATATGTTTTAAAAATATGGACAAAGTGTAGAAAAAAAAAAGAACCAAACAATTACATGTGTTGATGTTAAGAGTAAAAAGAGAAATAATTAATAATGAATGAGTGAGTGAAGATAGGACTAATTAGTTTCAATGGCCAAGCAAGAGACAGCAAAGTATTGGAGCTAGTAAACTGATCATTTAGGAGCTGCAACAATATTCAGAAAAAATATATACTAAATTTATAAACATTCAACAGTTTATACTAAATTTATAAAATATATAGTATATAAAGGGCAATTGGGCATAAGTATTCATTCCAATAATAACATAATTATAAAGGACACTTACAAATTAGTCGTGTAAATTAAGGATACTGTACAAAAAAGGCACTAATACCCTTTCCTAATAACATCACACGTCTTATCAGAATTGGTACTAAATCCGTTTAGTTCCAATCTGTTTTAGCACCAATGGTGCTAAATATGTTTACCACCAAACTGTTTTAGCACCAATAAACATTGGTATTAAAATGATTTTAGTACCATTACAAAATAGAGAACAACAAAATTGATGAGATCAACATCCATTCAATTTATTTATATGTATATATATATGGATCGACGTAGGGTTCGTAAAAAAAAAAGAGTTGCGATCAGATTTTTTTTTAAATCCCGCTGGGTTGTCAAAATTGGTCGATTTCAATAGCAAAATGACCTCTGATTGTCTTGATTTTTCGCATAAAATTTATAACTTTTTCTTCCGAACAACATATCCAAAAATCAGTCAAATCCAACGGTTCGATCAAAAGTTATAACTGTTTTACGAATGCACCTGCAGAAAAGAAGAAGAAGAAGATGAGAACGTCGCTCCTCTTGGCAATACAATCGGAGAGTCGGGTGGTGGTGGTGGTGGTGGAAGAGGTGAGATTGTTGGTGAGGAGGTCAGAGAAAGAGGACAATTGTTTTGGGATGAGAGAGAGACGGGAGTGAATGAGCGAGAGAGAGAAAGAGAGAGGAGGCACTATATGTTCTGTTGTTAGCTGATGTAGCTGTGTTTAGGGTATTTTTGTCCATCAACATTTATCATTTTTCTTAAAATAAATTAATATTATAAAAAGTGTCCTTATTATAAAACCAAATTATGAAAATAATACTAGTTCTTTTTATTAAATATGAGTCCGTCCTTAGAGTTATAAAACATTACGGTGCGAGGCCCTATAATACATTATCTTAATATATAATTTGAGTGGGTTAAATACTTAAATATATATGCACCTAGCCCGAGCGAACGGAGAAGCAACAGGAAAAAAAGAGGATGAAGAACGGAGAGTGGCCGAGCGGGCGAGCAGCGCTGCGGCGCAACCGTACACAAGAATAAAAGGACCGAAGACTGAAGAGATGAATAACCCTAGCGTCTTTGGCTCTTTAGACTTTAATTTTCACTTTTGATTATTATTATTATTATTATTATTAAAAGGAATAATGTCATGATGGGGGCTAGCTAGCACCCACTCACTTCAAAATTCAAATTGCTAGATTTAGCATTTTCGATCTACTATGTTTCATGAAAAATTTCATCCATTTACCCCGTAAAATGGTCGGTCTTTAAGTTAATTAACTAAAAGACGATCCTTTAAAGAAGGTGATTGTATATATATGTATATTTGCTTGACGTTTGTAACCACAATGTGATTAAAACTTTAAGGGCTCGTTTGGTTATAGTTTTGGGAATTGAATAGATAACCTAAATTCTTGAAAAACTTTTCTCCTGACATCTAGGATGCCTTGTCAATGTTTGGCTCGGAGATGAATTCTTATTTCCTAAAACTTTGAATTAACTCTCTATATTTGGTTCAAACAATAATATGAATGAAATAAATGTGAATTACCAAAATATTCTTCATTTTATTAAATTAAAAGACAAGTCCTAATAATTTTACAAAGGTAAAATTTAAGTTTTAATTATAAAGACTTGTGAAAAGTCATTGTATGTATTTAGTAGTAAACAAAATGTTAATAATAAATGAAAAGGTTTAACAACAAAAAATAATTTCTCATTTAAAAAGAAAATACATGAAAAAAAACAAAAGTTGTCTTGAGGAATATTTTGATCTTAAGAGAAAAATTTAGATTAAAAGAGAATACCTATGTAATCATTTATTCCCTTCGATTTAAGAAGAGACAATATTCCATTTTTAAAATGATGCATTTCTAATCCAAAATTTGAACCAAATATCAAAATCCTTATGGACGTTTGGTATAAATATCACCCGGCATCATTTTTATGATGAAAACTGGTTAATAGTCATCGTAGATATGTGGTAATGTCAGATTTATTTATTTTTTGAAAATTTAAATTTTAAAAATCTAGGAGACACGAGCAAAACTACGAAGCAAAAACGTAATCCCTTAAGGCTAAAGCCTTCAGCCAAGGAGGGACAAAAAGCTAAAGGGAATTATTAGGGTTGATAGGAGTCGCATTCCGAAAAAATTAATATAACAGTCCCTTTGGATTTAAGGAGGGATATGGAAACTAAATAGTTAATTAAGAAAGTAAATAGTTAATTAAGAAGGGAAGGAATGTAATAGAATAGAATGGAAATGAATGAGCTTAATTTTATTGTTGTTTGGATAGCCAATGATGGAAAAGAATGAACTGAAAATATATCTTATTTCTATAGAAAGAAGAAAAGAAAGGAAATGAATGTGATCTAATATATTATTAATAAATTAGGGTTAAATTTGGAATAACGTGAAAAAATTATTAAAAACTTTTCATTTCTCTCCCAATCCTCCCAATATTGGAAAGAAACAAAATAAAAGAATAGAAGGGATTGTCATTATCTCTCAATCCCTCCGTTTCCTCCCCACTCCTTCTTATAAATCTATCCAAACGAGTAAAATGCAATCATTCCCCCTCTTTTCCTTTCTTTTCATTTCCATTCCCTCAATCCAAACGGACTGTAAGGGTGAAGAGATTGTAATCTACGTCTTTATATTATCTTGATTTTCATCAATAACATCTTTAACGGTTGTGTATAATTTATGTGTAAAATTCTACGCGTAAAGTGATTTTGCACATAAATTATAAATATTCTCATTTTGTATTCCAATAGTTTATTTTTAAGTTATTATGTAAAATTTGAATGGACCAATGATATAGAAGCATATGGAAGATATAATTACAAGTAATATTCAACACATTTTTATGGAAATTTTTCATCCCTATTATTAGATTTGAAATATATAAATTTTATTCAAAACTAATTTTTAGATTTTTAGGTTCCGTTTGATTGTAAAGTGGAAAAGTAAAATAAATTGAGTTAGTTTTGATGAAAAGATGGAAAATAAGTTAAGTGATAGAAGTGATATCCTCGTGATTTTTAAGTTTTTCCATGAATAAATTTTCTTTGCTTAGTGGTGAATAAAAATTTTCCACCAAAAATATTAAAGGATGAAAAATATATACTCATAAAATGAGCAACATCTCCCACCTTATTTTCAATCTTTTCACACAAACTAACTAAATTTATTTTATTTTTCCATCTTTGCAATCAAACGGAGCCTTAATTATATCATGACTAGGGTATACCCGTGCCATCCGGCACGGTGAAATAAAAAAATATGATAATAAGGTAAAAAAATCAACGTGTGACGAATTTAAATCAACAGAATCAATCAGTCTATTTTGAACCCATTGTCTAATCTAGTTTAACGTTGTGAACAACTAAAACGTAAGTTCAATATATCTTCATGCTAAAAAAACTAAAATTATATTGGATTGAACATACTTGTTTTAAATTTTTTAAAGAGTCTTTTAGTCATAATCCATCCACCTAACAACAAAATCAATCAGTCTACTTTGAGTCCATTGCCTAGACCAAGAAAAATGAAAGTTCAATATATATTCATTATGAATAGAGAAATGAAAGTTCAATATAAATTTCTTGGTCTAACGTTGTGAACAGCGAAAACGTAAGTTCAATATATCTTCACGCTGACAAAACAAAAAGTATACCGGATTAGACCGATTTTATTTTTATTTTTATTTTTTAGAGTCTTTTAATTATAATCTAACCACGTAATGTACATCCTAAAAATGACAAATTGAGATAACCAATAATGTACGAACACATAGAGTACGTCCTTAAATGCTACACAATAATTTTTCTTGATATTTTTTTTTTGCATAATTATATAGTCATGATGGATCTTGTTTAATTGATCTTGATTAGTAGATTTAAAATATTAAATTTTGAATTTTTTATTTTAAGTTATGGCATTTTTATTGTAGCTAAAATTATTAGTATGTGAGAGTTTATTGTGTGTATATTATTAGTGTGAGTGTTTTAACTTTGATGTGACATCTTGATGTGTGTATAAAACTTATCCAATGGTATATAACTAATGCACACCATAACATGTGTATTTTTAATCATTAGATTCTTATACTTTTTGGAGAAAATTTTAGTCAAAGATGGTGTTTTATAATATAGATGTGAAGCTTTTGTAATTAAAAGTTGAGGGCACAGGAAAGATGATGTGGATGTGCAAAATGATTATACATTATCCGCAACAATTTTACACAATGATGAGTTTGGCATGGACATTTTACACAACCATTGAATAACTATTATTTTTTACATATTAGTTACGTGGCAATGCATTTACGCGACCATTAGAATTGCTCTTACACCTCTGTCTTAACAAAAAAAAAATGAAGTTTAGCCTATGTAATTGTAACTTCCGATGATGTTTCGAAGAATGTCTAACTAACTTTCCCAGAAGCAGCATGCATAACAATCTCTCTTTGCTCTCTCGCATTAATACTCTATGGCCTCGTTTGATTCGGGTATTAAAAAGTGGGATGGAATTATTAATACCACTTTTTTTATAATACCTTGTTTGATTCGCACAAATGTGCTGGGATTACTAATACCGGTATTAACTTAATACCACTCTTTGTGCTATAATTTAATACCAGGGGGAGGTGCTATTGTTTATCTAGGATTAAGAAAAAAGAACCATATATTTTCAAAAATGCCATTACTGCTATAATATTTTCAAAAATGCCATTACTACTATAATATTTTCAAAAATGCCACTACCACTACTACTACATTATTATTATTATTTTAATTTATTTAAAATAAATAAATTTTTTTAAAAAATAATAATTTATTTAAAAAATAATTTTTTTTTTAATTTATTTAAAAAAATTAAATTTTTTTTTTAAAAATATTTTTATTTTGTTAGTTCAAAATATAATCCCGTATACAAGTTACATAACAAAACATGGTATTAACATCAGCATGAGATATCCCAGTATTGTATTAAATTAATACCATGATTAATAGTCAAGTACTATTAATACTGATATTATTAATTTCACTGATCTTAATACCTGAATCAAACGAGGCCTATATATATAAGTGCATTCACTTAATCCTGAAAAATCCATCAACAAATTGCCTCAATCATAATTTTGAACTGTCCGGCCACATCGATCTTTCTTTCCCTACCATTTTTTCCGAGAATGCAGTGTGTGATACAGATAGTCGAATCTGTGGTAGACCTCCTTGTTCCAGAGCCTTTCAAATCGCTTTTGAAATCGGTCTTCGACTACGTCTATTATCCATGGTGGTCCAATAATAACCTAACTACAGCTAAGATCGAAGATAAATATGGAATCGAGGATAACGAAGTGTTCGAAGAGGCCGAGAGATACCTGCGGGACAAGATCGATCCCTCCACCAGGTACTTTAAAGTCCACAAAACTCATCGACAGAAGGAACTCAGCACCAGCATCGAGAGCAAAATGGCTATCATTGACACGTTCGAAGAATTTGATGTTACATGGATCCTACAGATGACTCATTCAGATTCCGGAGACGTAAGGGAAAGATACTTTGAGCTCAGTTTTGACAAGAAGTTCTACGATCAAGTACTCAAAAACTACTTGCCCTTCATCGTAGATAAGGCCAGGGTGCTCAGGGAAACCAAGAAGATAGTGAAGCTTTCTTATTGTAACGTAACTATAACCAAGAGTCCATCCGATATGGACCACCCGGCTACATTCGAGACACTGGTGATGGATCCGGTTAAGAAGAAGGAGTTAATTGATGATCTAGAGACATTTAGGAAGAGGGAGAACTATTACAAGCGGATGGGGAGGGCTTGGAAGAGAGGGTACTTGTTGCATGGTCCTCCTGGTACTGGTAAGTCGAGCTTGATCGCTGGCAAATTATCTCAAGTATGATGTATATGAACTTGAGCTTACAAGTTTGACGCAGAACTCAGATTTCCGAGAGACATTATTGTCCACGGGGAATCGTTCTATCATTGTGATCGAAGATATAGATTGCAGTGCTGCGGAAGTGCAAGTGCAAGATCGGAAACAACCGTCTAAACAATCTTCTGATACTCCGGTTTGTTTATTCCTACTGTCCTTGCTTTTTCATATCACTAGATACCGAAGTTTAAATTTCTCAATAGGCTTGTCATCAATCCAAACATCATTACGGGTTCACAGAAATTCGATCAATTCTCTCCTCTGGTCAGCATGTCTTAAAATCTTTAAATAGGGTAGACATTAAAATTGAAAATTTGGTGTCGTAACTACCATTAGTTGAAATGCTTCTTGACTTTATATAATAATATATATATATATACAATATTTGATCCTTTGTTAGGAGATTCGATTTGTAGAATTTGAATCAAGGTCTTCTCTGATCCAAAAATTAATGCATATTTGTTTCCATTCAGTGGACACTGTCAGGTCTATTGAACTTTTTAGATGGGCTATGGTCGAGTTGTGGAGATGAGAAGATATTTGTGTTCACCACCAACCACAAGGATCGGCTTGACCCTGCTTGTTGACATGCAAATTTTTATGTCTTACTGTGAGAAAGACGGGTTTAGGTCGCTGGCTCAGAATTACCTAGACATCAATGGTGGTGACCACGAGAGCCTCTTCACCGAGATAGAAGACCTCATAACCAAAGTAGATGTCACTCCTGCAGAAGTTTCAGGGGAACTAATGAGGAGTGAGAATGTCGACATTGCTTTGGAGGGACTTGTTAAATTTCTCAAGGACAAGGAAAAACCAATTCGTGGTTCTACAGAAGAAGAAGAGACAAGAGAGCTATAAGAAACATTCCTACGTACACCAATCGCTATAACTATGTTTAATGTACAAAATAAGTAGACATAACATAATTAATAATACTATCTTACTTGTATGTAGGGTGTTTATCAGTCTGAAGACTATAAGGAGCAATGCTACACTTACTTTCAAATCTTACCACCTATTTTTACTGGGTATGTTACATGGGTTGTACCTTCACAAAATACAACAAAAGTATAACTCATGTAATGTACTCGGTAAGAATAGGTGGTAAGATTTGTAGGTAAGAATAGCATTTTTCATTTTTCTTTTTAGAAATTAGGATTTTGTCTGTTGTCTTTTTTAGGGTGATTTAGATCGGGACTACTTTTTTTTTTTTTGGGTTGATTTATACTATGGATGCCCTTTTTTCTTTGTAATTAGACTTTGGGTGCCAAAGTTTATCAAAATTATTGTTTGGGTACTATTTTGAATAGACTTTGGGTGCCGAAGTTGATCAAAATTATTGTTTGGGTGCTATTTTGAATGTTCTTTATAATTAGAAACTTCTCATCAAAACTTCTACTATTAGTGGCGATTTTCATCGTGACTTTTACTCCGTAGATAGCAAAGGTGGTGGTGCAGCTAATGCAGAGAAGCTAAACCTCAAGTTTCTAGCAGAAGATATAAAAGTTTACACGATGGACATTTGGGGTTCTTCTAATGGGTTATTATGCGTGGCCGTGACATACCGAAAAAGGAAAGGCTATCATGAAAATTTGCTAATATGGAATCCATCAACCGGAGATTATAAGTTGATACCCGAGGGTACTTTCCCTCCGTTTCGTTTTTATTCTTCCTTGTTTTTCAAAGGATTTGCCTACGACACTTTTATTAACGACAGCACGATTGTATACGTAACTGAATTCAATTCTTTCGTAGCTAACGCACGTGCTACCGTATCACGATTTCATATCTATTCGATAAAAAGGAATTCATGGATCGTGAAAGATACCCCCGTTGGTTTACATGGTGACCATGGAGGAGGGTGCGCTGTGAATGGATCTATATATTGGTTGGTTTCCTTTCTTCGCAGAGTACCACTAGTTGCGAACGAGAATAGTCATGATTCAATTTTTGCCTTTGATATAAAAGAAGACAAGTTTAGAAAGCTGCAATTACCTAATGATAAATCATTTGATCCCACGATTAATGTGCATTTGACTGGGGTGTTGGGAGAAAGAACCCTCGGCATATTTCAGTTTAACTCTCCTGACAACAAACTTGTGATGTGGAGCATGGAGGAAAACGACGAGTGGAGTAACTCGACAACCATAAATATTTCTGTTTTAAATTATGGAGTAGCGACAGAGTTTATGTGGCCTGTATGTTATATAAGGAATCGAAAACTCCTCGTGTTGCTTCAGAATTCTGATCTTCCTCTACCCAAAAAGAAGAAGTTAGTGTTATATGATGCCAACAGAAACAATAAAGAAGACTTCAGTATTCGTGGGATTAGTATTGCAAGGTATGCTTTTGATGTGGTGACATATGTTGAAAGTCTTGTTTCACCTAATAGTATTGCTCGGGGAGCATGATTATTGTTTACATTTAATGTCGAAGAACCGAGTTAGGTTTTTTACTCTTATATATTTCCAGTGTGTTTGATTTTTCAGTCGTTTCAGTTTATTTTGTAGTACATTATTAAGTACCCCTGCGTATATATATTTTTTGTAAATCATATTTTCACTCTCATGTGTGAATCAATCATTTTCATTTGTTTGTGCGCTTGAAGCTGGATGTATATTGACTCTGCCTTTGCTTAATTCTCAAGTTTCTTTGTTACCCCAATGACTACAAGTAATTCTGAGCTGCCGCAAATAAGTTCTTAATCCTTCGATCACACTTCCTTTTTTGATGGTTTAATTTTTTTGTTCTCTTCAAAATGTTGGTGATATAGCAGATATATGTCAAAAGCTAGCCAATGCTCGACTATTCCCAATAATGTCCCAAGTTAAGTATCAAAATTTTCAGACATTGTTAAAAATAAAATGACAAAGATGCCATCTCTTTTATCTTCAGCATCTCTTTTACTACAAGATAAGAGTTAATACTTATAAGTTATGCTTAACGATCAGAGTAACAACCTTCTTTTTTGGGCATCCTGGGACTAATATATAGCGTTTCGACTTACTCACCTTCGAAATTAAATTACTTTTGAGACGTACTCAAAATTCAATTTGTTAGAATTAAATCGCTTATAGTTTTTGGTTATAAATGTTGCTCTTATAACACTGGATAAAAAACTATATGATGCTCCAATCAATTTCAACTTAATAACGACGGGAAAGAACAAAAAGAAACAGTGAATGTAAAAATAATTGTTGTTCATATACATATATCATAATAGTTGACAAAGCACAAAATTCATTTCCTCACAGCCTTAAACCAACAGCACCAGAGTAAATGGACTGAGAAAAGAAAAAGGAAACTACAAGAGGGGCAATATCGTCATCCACATTTTAGAAGGAAGAAAAAATATGAAAACAAGAAAGTTAACTACATGGCCACATTAGTCTAAATACCATCCTAGCTTTTTGGATCATAATAACAATCCAATCTCTTCATATATTCTAAAATTAAAGGCTATTCTTTTACAGCCCAGGCAAACAAAAAAAGAAGGCGAAAAAATTTATCGGGCTTTCTCCCAAATCCCGAGGAACTAAATACATACCATGATTGAACCCCGTGTATTTCTTCGGTAAATGAAGATTGTTAAGCTTCAAAGGTTTCCACTACGTTTCATAATGATGAACAAGCTATGGGGTGAAGCAAAATTCGTCATTGAACAAAATTAATCGCACTTGATGTTTCGGTAGATCCTTCTAACGAACAGATTAGAGCCCAAATAGCCAACAGCTCCTGTGAGATATTAAACTAAGGTTAAATTACATAATTGAGGAGACACTTCGGTTCTGTTATTTAATAACGTTCTTGAAAATAAATATATCAGTGTTCCATCTGTTCCAAACTATATGAGTCCATATCAGTTAGGGTCAGTTTGACAATAAAGTAGGAAAATGATACTGTTTTTAAGAGAATGAGAAGTTGGAAAAAAGAGACTAATAGGGTGAAATTCTCTAATTACCATTTGGGTTTTCGTGGAATAGAATTCAATGGATGGTGGGTAAGAAGAATTTTCCATAAAAGGTCAACATCTGACCAAATCATTCATCTCTTTCTCCAACTTCTCGTAAAAATTAGTGTTCTCAATCATTTTCTAACCTTTAGCAAAGGGACCCTTAAAGTAAATCATAATCAATGGTTAAGAAGAAAAAACTTATTTACTCTTGTTAGGTTTGGTACATTGATTACATCCGCAAAAGGAAACTGGAATCTTTATGGGACATCCCAAGAAAGAATAGTGGACTCTTAATTTAGGAAAGAGAGAATAATAAGTAGATAGAATACTTACCGCATAGGATTCCTAAGCCAAGACAGAACATAAGAGTGTATCCAAAGTAGAAGCTTGTTTGAAAGAAGCCAGACATCTTGGTTTTCACAGAGTAATAATATATCGAATACAAGTACACGTAAACAGCAGTCGAGGCAGCAGAGAAGAATGAAGTCCATTGCCAGTGATAATTCTCGGCATTTAGCAAGAAATACGTTCCCACAATTGTCACGCAAACTGTAACAATAGTCAGAATCAAGAAAACCAGCAGCATAAACCCATACACATAGTACACCTGTCCACACCCGAAAAACAATATGAGAAATAACTTAGCTCTCACAATAAAAATTACATAATTCAGATTTGTACGAAGCATGCTTATTTTCTTGGGCTGCTTTTGGCGTGCAAGACAGGATTGGTATAGGGCGAATAAATTACCCTATAATGGCATCTTTAGCCCTAATAAAAACATGGAATAAGAAAAATCCAGTCTTGGGTGGAATATGAGAAAATTAATTAAAGGATTGTAACTTTATTTCTTTATATATCATATGTAATATTTGTCATATCCTGAATTATTATATCATATCCCAACTTCTAATCCAAAATTATTCTGCCTAACCTGACAAATTCTTATAATATCATAACTAGCCCCCTTATCCTTAAGTTTGCATAATTATAAGGCAAACCAAACACCATCTTAGGTTCCATTTGGTTCGTTCTTTGTATAGTTCATGCAATCTTAATTCCCATTCATTCAAGATTCGATCGCTTGGTTGGAGTTTCAGAGAGGAATCCAGGGTTACAGGAAAGAAGAATTCCCTTCATCCATTCCCATATCCAATGAGGGAAAAGATAGAATGCTTTCCTATCTTTTTATTTCTGACAAAATTACCCCTATTTTTTAACAAATATCTAGATATATTTCCTCTACATTATAATAAAGCAAAGCAATATTTAATAATAGATTATCGCATCATAACTAATTTTAGTTAAATTATTTTTATAGTTAATAATATATTTGCAAGTTAATCTCAATATGAGATGAGAGTTCCGGATTTAACCAAACATTGGAAAGGAATCTCAAATGCGAGTAGGGAGATTTCCTAGAATCGAAAATTCCTTCCCTAGAGTGCCGAGAATTGGTAATTTTTGCTTTTACCTTGTAATTCCAGAAAGATGTGAAGACGAAATACATCTCAATGAAAATGCTGCCAAAGGGTAGTAATCCTCCCATCACTGAGACTACAGATGGTGTGAGGTACCACTTCTTCTCGGGAATCGGACGAGGAATGGTCTTCACACGGCATGGATTGTTAGGAGCACCACTCCAATTTCTTCCAACAACTGTACCAAGAAGACCTAAAGGGAAAGAAATAAAAGCCCAAATGATGAAAACAACCACCATCGTTCCAAATGGGATAGCTGCTAGTGACCCATAAAATATAGCAATCGTGTTCAGAATGAAGCCAATCCCGAAGCACAGAACCGGAAAAAGTGAAGCTGTGAGGATCATTGACTTTATCCAATGTTTCCCTGTAAAGAGACAGATAAGTCAAACTTTAGCAGCAATATCAAAATTTATCTATATTATTATACAAAGCCAAGACGAATTTCAACTGCTTTGAAGGTACGTCATAATTTTGATTCCAATTTTACCCCTACAATCCTTTTTTATAAAAATATGCTTACAGCGAGATTTGAACCCTCGCTATTCAGAAAGTTACAGCAATATCTGACCACTAGACCCCTTATCATTTTGTTATTTGATTTCTTCAAATTAAAATGTATACAAGTCAGTCACACACGCATCGTGTGTGTGTAGGTAAGCTAGTATATATGTGTGTGTGAGTGCGTGTGAAGACCAACCGAGTATGATTTAAAGAGACCAAATAGAACATAAAAGGACAAGAGGACAAACAAAAATGCAAAAAATGATTACCCCCCATGCGCGAGTACATGCCCCCACTCACATAGCCCGAAATGAATGATGTCAGAGTATAACATACTATAAAAGTTGTGACAATAGCTCCTCTCCTGAACAAAAAAAATAACAAAAAATTATGAAGACATGGACACATAAGTGTCATTCAAATAAACATTAAGTCCTGCCATAGCTACACAAAAACAGACCAAGATACAATATACGAGGTTATGATGCAACATATGTAGGTAGAAGTATCATTGACAAAAACAATAACAGGACCAATGCGTGTACACATTATGCATATAGGTATAAAAAAGAAACACGATTCTACAAATACACAGGAAGGGGAGTTACATAAGTGGCAAGGGAAACTCTTCCTAAGACCTCTACAGCTTTATTAGTCACCCATATAAAAGCTAGAGATGAATGTGAACCCCAAAAAAAGCATTCTTTGTGTAAAAAAGTATATGAACCTATAAGGCAGTAAGGTGCGCTTCTCATGTGATTTGATCTTAGTCTTTGAGAAAATACACATGCAAAAGGCCACATTACTCCCCATTTAGGAGGGATGTTTCAAACTATTCGATTTGAATGCTTCTGGGCTACTCTTTCTCTGATCTCGGAACTTCGCACGTTGAATCTCCTTCTAAAAAAAGTCTCAAGCCACATATGTTACAGAAGAAATATTTAGAGAGACAAGTATTATAAATACGTAAAGAAAGGGTATGTTTCTGGTATGGACCAATCCTTACGGGCTGATCCTTTTACGACGGTGTTCCGTCATAAAAACATTTGGGGATGTTTTTTATGACACAAAACCGTCATAAAAAGGACCAGTCCGTACGGACTGGTCTGCACCTGAAATTTCCCACCTAAAGAAAAGTAACCTATTTAGTTATTAAAAGTAGGTAGAAGTAATTTGCCATAATCATGGATAGCGCGGCATGAGTTGTCTATTATATAAACATAAAATATATATTTTAAAGGGCAGTCTAATGGTGATTGAGTACAAAGAATTCAAACTATTTGTAACCACATGAGCACCATAACCCCTAGAGCTGGCTTTTGGGGTTGAGTTATATCCTCGTGTTCCATAATATATACTGATACACATATATAGAGATAGGAATAATTTTAAATTTTAACCAACAATTTATGAATAATGATCCAAATGTTAATAATATAAGGAAACAACCATCAAATACGACATACTGCTAAAGGATATAAATGTTTTCACTGCTTTCTAACACTTCTGTAACATACCCGATATACAACATCCCAATAATAGCACACAAGATAACGAGAAGAACTAGCAACGCCAGCTGAGCACCCATACCAACGACAGCTGAAAGCAGTACCAAATTACGAGGAGGCCGGAAAACATCCCCATGAACAAGTTTCCAACCAGACTCTTCACTTACATCTCTTTCCTGAAAATGAGGTGTTTAAATAGTTGGCAAAATAAAATAGATTGTCAAATTATATCAAATTCTAATCTAAGATAAAAGTGTTACCAGGGTTTCTAGATCATCATCTTCCCGAGCATATTTAGCATAGTCGTTTCGAAGTGTTCGCATCAATATCATTGACACCAGACCAGTGAGAAAGATAACCATCATAAATGAATTGAAAATCGAGAACCAATGAATCTGCACATAGAAAATGCATTTATAACAACGTAAGTATAATTTCTAGTGAAGGGTTCAAAAGAAACCTAAAAAAATAACAAATATAGCTAGGCATCCATTTGAAACTTGACTGTAATGAAGTTCCTCTCAATACTAAAATTTCCCTGCAAACTGAAATTTGCAATCAAGCAGAGGTGGTGCAGAAAAACTAACTTCTGCAGTATTTTACGTACTTTTTTTTGTGATATGAAAAAAGATAATAAAAAAAGCACCTGCAGTTCCACCATTATTGCAAAATATAGTAAATCCTTAGGACCCTGGTGAAATAGTTTCCACCAGCTAGAAAAAGAAATGGTAAAAAATATTTCCCTTTTTCTGCATTGGAGATGGCTTGTTAATTTTTCATTGGAAAAAGGGAGTGCATTTATTTGTAATCTTTTTATATAAAGAAATTGCCTGATATATGTGAAATATTTTTTAACGAGCCCTTAAAGAAAAATGCAACAACCCATACTTACCTGATGTTCAAAAAAGGGGTAGTCCAGGTAAACATCAAAACGACGAGCAAAAGTGATATTAGTTGGAATCCATTTGACAGAATATGTCATGTCCAATATCCTCCCAACTTCCAATGGTTTTGGGCTTTCTTGAGTGAGATTGACATGAATAATCTGCAAGGAAGTTATGAATTTATGATTATTACAGCAGGTAAAAGAAGAGGATAACATTAGAAATTCAGTTTTGGAGTTTAATGCTACAGACCTGATCTTTGTTGTACTTCACAATTATATTTTTATGTGTATAGAGCACAAGTTTGTTATCACTGGTCCTATCAGCATGCTGCTCTCCAACAAAACCTATAAAATGGTAGGAATCAACCTTTAAGCATTGAAGACCTAAAATTAAATACCTGAGCAGAGTAGCAGACTGGAAAACTTAATTAAAGGAAATAGTTAAATAGATGCATACCCCATAATGGCAGATCATCTGAGAGAGCGTATTCATCATACCGGAGACAAAACAAACAGGATCAGATAATTGGAAGTAACAAAGGAAAGTTAGTGCTAAAGAAATTAAAGAACAAAATTGTAACCTAAACCCATCAAGGAAGCATACAGACCAAAGGGAGCAGCCCCATACTAGGTTTTCAAAAGCTTTATGTACTACAAAGTGCGCCCAGTTAGAAAAAGAATGCATATCCATAAATCTAAACTAATTAAGCCTAACCATATAGCCAGAATAACTTGGGTTTCTGCCAAAGCAGTGTACAGCTAATAAGAGCTTTTGGCACAATGACCCAGCAACTAGCAATACTTCATTTAATAAGAGCCAAAGTAATTATCCATGATACCCCAGAAAACTTACTAGTGAACTGGCACTAAGCTGCTAAAAAATTGAAATCAATAATAAGAATATTGGAAAGACTCAAGTCCCATACTTGGAATAAAGTACAATACCTAAAGATATTTGCTTCTGCCAAAGAATGCATAGCTAATGAAAAGAAAATGGCATAATGACTAGCAGTAAAACTTTCTTTGATAAAAGTAAAAGCAACCACCAATGTTCCAATAAAGATGTTACGTGGAAATTGCCACTAAAAATTTGAAGATAATTAGAAGAACTTTCTACAGAATCAAGTCCTTGAACATGGCAACAATATAATCCAATTCATGTCTGCAAGAAGATTTAAACATTTTCTATATTAAAGAAAATTGTTTATGCCATTTCAAGAGCATCAAGATTTTTCTGCCTTCCAATAGCAGTAAATGAATCCAACACTGTATTTATTAAATTTTAATTGTAGTAAATGAAGTGCATAGCATACCCATGAAGAATTCAAACCAATAGCTACTTTCTATGGCATCCTTAAACTGCTTGACCTTTGCTTCATCAAGTTCAAGTTCACAAATAGTACTCTTGTCCACATTTTCTGCCATAGTCAGTATACCACATCATAATTAAACATTATAATTTAACCTCGCAACATTAAATATACAAAAGATTTGAAGAGATAGACATACTTTGGAATTTTATGTCAATCTGGCTATCAATTAGTTCATTCCCTCCCAAGACCTCACCAAGGCCACCCCATTTGTGACCAGCATTGCCAGGTGCATGGCAAAATGGAAGGCTGTAATAATTGTAAGTTTCTTGTGGATTATTATAAGGCCCAACTTTGTTTACCCAAAGTGTTACCGAGTCGTCAGATTGATACTGCGGTATAAAGCAAAAGGGATGTTAATATTAGTTTATATAGCTACCAAAATATGTAACAAAGAAACAACATATAAATCCTGTCAAATGTAATAAAAGAACGAAGAACACAAGCTGGCATACACACATAGCAAACAATATTTATCGTTGCGTTGCTTTTTTCCTACTCTTGTTCACAATGAAGAAGTGAGAACAGAGAGAACCTTGAGCCTTTGGAGCTTTCTTCTGTGTTCTTATTTTTCTTTTTCTGCTAACTTTGATCTCATCTCAATTTCATATGAGAAGCATAAACCAACTGCACTTATGTTGCACCAGGGCATTGCCTTGTCCATATACTTAACTGGCCAATGATTGCTTGAAGATAGCTCTCCTTAGACCAGGGCGGTTATTAATATGGTTTTTCGTAGGCACACCAAACACATAGCTTGAAGAGGGCCCAATTTTACTTTCTCCGCAACTTGATTACAAATAAATTGTCATGCTTCACTCCTATGATCAACTTGGAAATGGTCTATTGATGTTGCAAACCCATGCTTCTTTTGAGTGACTCTACTCCAGGTTGGGTTATATTTAATCTATGGCTCCAGATAAAGAATGGTAGTGAATTTGCTCCAGGAAATGAGTGGGATCATCTCAACCACTGCCTTCAAATTGGTTAGATTTGAAGCATTGTTGTGGTGTGCATAGGGGGTAGTCGTGTACCCACATAGAGTTGAGGACTTGAGGGGGCACCACCCTGAACTTCATTAAAAAAAGGTCTGTATATTACCAAAAAGGATATAGAGATAATTTGACCGGCATCAGCGAGTTTGATGTTTCAAAGCCTAATTTCCCTGTAACAGATTTCAAGATTATCGATGGAAGAAGCTCCTAGTTCAATAACTGATTTTAGTTGGCTTCTAGAGTAAAAAAGGATTTGGAAATTCAGACATCGTCTATCGGGGCATCTCAACCATTGATAGTCAATTTTTGTTATTACCCAAGTCTATGGTGAATTATATTTGATAAATTTGTGCCCTTTTCTTTTCATAATTTGATTGAAACAAACAAAGGTTATATTACTTACAGACATAATATACATCATATGATACGTATTCTCAAATATCTGTACCTTACTTTTTTAAAAGAAAAAATACCATTGAACATCCCTGTACTGCCTTAACTGTAGGGTTGTATCTGTATCTGTGCTTCTTAGTGTCTTTTTTTAGCATTACAACTAGTGAATCTAGCAGCTCGAATCGAGAGTTGGACACAAATCTTGTCCACATTTGCTTTTCCGTTTGGAGCCCTAGGTTCCCTGTGACGAACCGTCACATTGTTACCGTTGTCTATTATTACAACTATTTACAAGGCAACTTAACTGGATTTTAATATATGTTAAGCCTCTAATAACAATGTTGTATGTAATCAACTGCACTATATCCACACCCAAAACAACCCATTGCTAAAACTTAAAATTCTTGCAAATTTCATGTAGAAGTAAACTTTTGTTTATATTTACTTGTCTGTTACCTACATTAAAGAAGAATGTCGCTCTTTATCTTCAACAAATAAAGGTGTACCATAATTTCATACTTTTCCACTAACAATACAGGTTGAAAAATCGAAATGAAGAACAGGAAAATGTTCGTTGCAACTAAACATGGCCTTAAGCTTCTTGAGATTTAAATACCACCTAATATCATACGAAATATATAGTATTTAAATTCTCGAACTGAAAATTGCGTCTTGCAAAGCAAATCAATCTCAAAGCACAGTAGAATTTCAACCGCACATACACCAACCAGCTACCAATTGAGGAGCTGCATATAGATCTGAGTAAAATTGAGGATAATGACACTCGAATTGCAAGATCCACCAGATGAAATGTCGAATATGAAGGAGACATAATTAGCTAGAATTACGATTAGGATTAGGAGAGAAAGTGAACTCACCTTGTGGTCGGACTCCGAGGCGAACGCCGGCGAGACGATGAGGAGGAAGGCGATGAGGGCGAGGAGAGAGTAGGGTGATCGGACGGTGGGCCGCATCGGATCGCCGGCGATTGTACCGATTTAACTGCAAATGTTGAGAGAGAGAGAGAGAGAGAGAGAGAGAGAGAGAGAGTACTCGACCCTTTCTATCGTTACGACTTTGTGAATAAAAACGAAAATAAAATGCAGTTAAAAGTTTTCACAATAGTCTTTGCCAGCCTGCCCGGCGTCAAGGGGTCAGTAAAAATTGACTTTTGCCTGCTGTGTAAGCGTAAAATACATTCATAGTTTATATTACGACACAATGGGTAATAGGAGATTCTAATGTTTTATAACTCTAACAACGAATTTATATTTAATAAAAAAAATAATATTAATTTTATAATTTAATTTTATAATAAGGATATTTTTTATAATATTAATTTATTTTAAGTAAAATAATAAATATTGATGGACAAATATACCCCCAATTAGTTTAAGTTAATGTTAAAAGTAATAAATCTCTCTCTTCAGTTCTCATTTTTTCTCTCTTCTCTCTCTCTAAAATCAAATACATTGCTCTCTCTCTCTAAAATTAATAGACCAACTTTAGCTCCGACTAACGATCTCACTTCCTCCTCTATCACCACTTGACTCTCCGATCGTTTCGCCGAGAGGATCGGAGCACCGTTCTCATCTTCTTCTTCTTTTTTTCTACAGAGGTAATCATAAAAAAGATATAACTTTTGATTGAACCGTCGGATCTAATTGATTTTCGAATATGTTGTTCAAAAGACAAAATTACTATATTATTGCGTAAATCAAGATAATCAGTGGTCGTTTTGTTATCAAAATAGACCAATTTCGATAGCCCAGCGGAATATTGAAAAAAAAAATATGATTGTAATTTTTTTTTTACGAACCCTACATCGATCCATATATATAAATATAGTGGATGATGATCTCATCAATTTTATTATTATATATTTTATAATGGTGCTAAAATTATTTTAGCACCCTTTGGTTGTTGTTCAAGCGGTGCTAAATGCATTTAGCCCTTCTGGTTGTAGTGCTAAATGCATTTAGCACCTTTTGGTTGTTGTCCAGAAATAGGGCTGGGATAATAAACCGAAAAACCGAAAACCGAACCGAAAAAACCGAAAAAAAATCGGTTCGGTTCGGTTCTTATTATTAAAGTGGACTTTTTTACCGGTTCGGTTCCTAATAGTTATTAACGGTTCGGTTCTCGGTTCCTTGGTCAATTTAATTAAAGGAACCGTTAGGAACCGTTCTAAGGGTTTTAAACCGGTTTTTTAGCAATTTTAAGGGTTTTAACGGTTCTAACGGTTCTAACGGTTCCCCGAAGAACCGTTAGAACCGTTTTTGGCCGGTTCCTACGATTATTAATGGTTCTAACGGTTCCCCGAAGAACCGAACCGTTAGAACCGGTTCGGTTCCACTTTCGGTTCTTGAAAAAAAAAGCTAAAAACCGAACCGTTTTTAATTTTCGGTTCTCGGTTTCGGTTCTTATCATTTAGGACAAGAACCGAACCGGTCCCAGCCCTATCCAGAAAGTTGTCCAGGTGGTGCTAAATGCATTTAGCACATTTTAGTTGCTGTCCAGGTAGTGCTAAATGCATTTAGCACATTTTAGTTGCTGTCCAGGTGGTGTTAAATGCATTTAGCACGTTTTGGTTGCTGTCCAGAAGGTTGTCCAGCAGAATGTGCTGTCCAGGTGGTGCTAAATGCATTTAACACCTTCTGATTGCTGTCCAAAAAGTTGTCCAGGTGGTGCTAAATGCATTTAACATCTTCTGGTTGCTGTCCAAAAAGTTGTCCAAGTAGTACTAAATGCATTTAGCACCTTTTAGTTGTTGTCCAAGTGGTGCTAAATGCATTTAGCACCTTCTGGTTGCTGTCCAGGTGGTGCTAAATGCATTTATCACCTTCTGGTTGCATTTAGCACCTTCTGGTTGTTATCCAGGTAGTGCTAAATACATTTAACACCTTCTGGAGCGCATTTAGCACTTTTTGATTGCTGTTCATGTGGTACTAAATGCATTTAGCACCTTCTGGTTAAAATGCATTTAGCACCTTCTAGTTGCTGTTAATGTCATAATGAGACATGAGATGTTATAAGGAAGGGGTATTAGTGTCTTTTTTGTACAATATCCTTAATTTACATGTCTAATTTTTAAATGTTCTTTATAATTATATTATTATTAGAATGAGTCCTTATGCCCAATTGCCCCTTATATTATCACCCTAATTTTTTTTCATTCTAATATTTTTATAAAATTTTAAAATATAATAATTTTTAATATAAAGTATTTATTTTAATAAAAATTATATATTTAAAATCTATTCATTAAAACCAATAAATTAAAAAGGCAATTGAGCATAAGAGTTTATTCTGATAATAACATAATTATAAAGAGCACTTACAAATTATCCGTGTAAATTAAAGATATTGTACAAAAAAAACACTAATACTCATTCCTTATAACATCTCGCGTCTCATCATAATTTGTACTAAATCTATTTCAACACCATTGCTAAATCTGTTTTAGCACCAATAGAAAATATAGAACAACAAAATTCATGGTGCTAAAACAGATTTATCACTCATCCAATGTCACACATCAAGGTGGTTTTAGCACCAATTGTGCTAAATCTGGTTTAGCACCTTTCCTTATAACATCTCACGTTTCATCAGAATTAGTTTGTTTTAGCCTCAACCTCTGTTTTGTATTGATACTAAAACCAATTTAGCACCAATGTTTTAGCTCTGTTATTGTGCTAAACCAGATTTAGCACAATTAGTACTAAAACCACTTTGATGTGTAGTATTGTATGGGCGCTAAATCTGTTTTAGCACCATGAATTTTGTATGGTTTTAACACCATTAGTGCTAAAACAGATTTAGCACAAATTCTGATGAAGAAATAAGAAACAAAGATTCAACTACTCAATTCATCAAAATCCATCCTTAAAAAAAAATATATATATATATATACAAAAACCATTTTTTTCCTACTAATTTCTACACACTATACATTCCTTTTGCATATCATCAAATTTATTCTAGACAGAAAACAAATAACTCAGACAAGATAGCATCAGTATATTGGCCCGCAAATAAGGTCCAATATACTAATGCAATATCAGACTCGTTTTTTTCCTAAAATTATTGTTAATTTCATTTTCCAAAAATAGTTAGAATCTCCATTTTTCCTTTATAAACCAGTAATCGGAAAATATTCACCATAAAGTTCTCCGATCCCTGAAGTAGCCCATAGCCTCTCATTAAAACTATCCTGCAAATCATTGGTGATAAACAGAGACCTACAAAGCGGATACGTGTTCCGATCGTGGTCCATCCAACGATCCAAGAAGCTCATGTGGAACACGTGCCATCAATTCGTCAGCCACTGGATCTCGTCGCCGGAATCGATCTCGTACAAGCAAGCATCCCAGGTCTCCGGTGGATCGATGAGATCGAAGAATTTGACGACAGAGAGGAGCTCACGGATCAGCACGGGGGATACGGATCGGGGCTCCAAGGAGGAATCAGGACTAAATCTGCAGGATTGATGAGATCTTAGGGACTAAGAGAGAGACAAAAGTGAGTGAGCGAGGGAGATGGGGCACTGTTTAGGGTATTTTTGTCCATCAATATTTATCATTTTTCTTAAAATAAATTAATATTATGAAAAATATTCTTATTGTAAAATTAAATTATGAAATTAGTACTACTTGTCTTTATTAAACATGAGTTTGTCCGAGTTATAAAATATTACGGAACGAGGTCCTATAACCCATTATCTCTAAATTAAGATCAATTATTATTGATGGTGTGAATTAATAAATTAATTTTGCCGCCAACTACAGAAAGACACATGGCAAATTACATCAGCAGCCAAACTCACCATAGTGAAAGGAGCTTAAGAGCTCTGCCTAAGTGCCACATACTGGCCAAAGCTCCAGGAAATTTGGGTGACCAGTTTAAAGGGTGGTTTTAATACAATAAGTTATGGTGCTCGAAGGTCAGATCTCTTCCGACGAACTCTGAAGCTCTCTGGCCAACCACTGTGTCAGAAAAAGTACAGACAATATAGATGACTACTGGCACTTCCACCAATGTCGCAAAGCTCCCCTAAACTTCATTAAATGCATGCTAATTGCATTTAATACACCGAAATTCATGAAAAAGCAACGTCAGAGTTTGTAGAGATTAGGGATGGTCTTGGACCTGCTTTAGAGCTCCCCTGCACATCTCATCTTTATCATATATATATGGAAATTTTTACTTTCCTCAATAACTATGCATAACCAGACAACAACTGAGAAAGAATTAACCAATTAAGCTTTTATTACAAGAAAGATACAAAATGATAGAGCTCAACAGCACATGACAGAACGCCTAACACAATAATTTTGGACTCTAAGTGGCTTAGCAATATTTTCATTGTAATATTGTAAAAATAGAATAGCTATAGAGATATTAACAGCTTGTAACATAAACTCATCCATTGTAATACAAAATAGCCCAAGCTCCTAGCTCCATTCACAAGAGGAGGACTAACCCATATTTTCTTATAGGGCAAACCTCATATATACATCCTTATCGTTCTTAGTATAGTTTCTTCATTATTCCGATCATTGCATCAATTATTTGACTGTGTGGTCGAAATAGACATGCTTTAGTATTTCGCACCAACAATTATTATAGGATTATGTATACAAAACTTCAAAATAATTATAATTACACAAAAAAATCAAACATATGTCATATATTATTGGTTCTTTCAAATTTTACACAAAAGTTTACAAAACTACCATTGGAACATATATTTTTTAAATTTCAAGATTTGTGTAAAAGTGGTTTGACACAACGGATTTATATAATAATTTTTACACTATTATTAAAGATGCTCTAAGACCTAACCCAAATTAAAAAAATTGTCTTCGGTTTTTCAATCTTTCAAATCTAAACACAACCTTTTGGTTTGATTTTATTTAGTTTGTTAAAAAACAAATTAAAAATAAAATGTAGAACAACATGTATTTAGGTCTAAAAAATAATAATGACATATTTGCTCTTACTTATTTTTGTCAAAAAATTATTAATTCTTATATTTATAATATAGTTATAATATTTGTGATAATTTAAAGAGTTGTATTCTCACTGGAATTTGTAAATTTTAGATAGTAAAGAAATATTATGTTAAAGTTATATATATATATATGCATTGATTCAGCTTAGCTTGGTTTGGTTCTGCATTGGCACACCCAAAACCCAAGCCAAATTTGTTCAATTTCGATTTAGCTTCTTTTAATTTAGTTTTTCCTTGGTTCGAATTTTAACTGATTGGTTCGGACAGGTACAGTTCGGGCATTCATTTTTTGGATTCGCCACAAGACTCAAGGTGATGTTCGGATTAAGTTTTGTGCACCTCAACTAATCTTTTTTTACCGCTTGTACCAATCCGTTGTATATTACTCCCACAATAAATATAATTATTTTGACAACAGTATTACCCTTGAAGTTAAACAAACTTAATTTATGTACGACTTTTTTATACAAATAATTTTGGTGCCAACTATTGAACTAAAAGAAAGACGGATAATACATTAAATGTGTGGCTTTATTATTTTATTTAAAGTGTGTCACGTTTTTTGTATCAAAACATTATATGAAAATATAGTAAGAATATCATTCCCCTTCAATTTATTTATACCAATTAGATTGGGTAAATTATTTAACTTAAAACGATAACCTCAAACGTTGTATTTTTTTAAACAATACATTCAAATTATTTGAATTTTCTATTAAAAAAATACCAAACATTTAATTTGAAAACAAGAGAATTATTATGCGGGTCATTTAAACTTTGGTACCCAAAGTTTTACATAATTAAATCTTGGTACGCATTTCACATTTTTTTATCGACTTTGGTACCTATTTTTTATAATCCAGTTATTTTTATTTTTATTTTGGACAATTTCGTCATTTTACTAACTTATAATGTATAGTCATAATGTATAATATATATATATATATATATATATATTGTTGGATTCAATTGGATTTGTTGAGCGACCGTCAAATCCCAACTCTATATTAAAAGCAATGTTGTGTTGACATAATCGATTATTATTTTTTTGGTATTATTCTTGATTGGTCTAGTTTTAGAACATGTAGATCACACTATTAAAAAAATAGAAATATAGGAGGTGAGGAGAAATGAGTTTTTAAGAAATAGGGAAAGTGAAAAAGTAATTAAATTAAGTTTTAAAGGAGTTTCCGACTTTAGATTATCTCCAAACGGCACGTTGAAAAGTATCATTTTAAATGTCTCTAAGTAAGCCGGTTTTCAAAATTTGATTATTTTTCTTTATTTTTAGTTTAAAAAAGAAAAACATCTTTAATAAGACATCGCATAGAATAAAATAATAAAAAAATATATTTAAAGAGTAGCTAATAATGAAAAGAAATATTTGAAGACTAAGAAGTCACTCTTCACTCATGGGTTAAGGAGAGGTTCAAATTCAGTCATGGCACCTTTTTGGTCTCCCTCTCCTCCAAACTCTCTTAAGTTTAATTGTGATGTTGCTGTTGTGATTATTATCAATAAAATCACGTCACGGATCTTATTTCAAATAGTGGATATTAATAACTAGAGATAATATGGATGAAAAAATAAGAAGATAGATAATATAACACACAATATTCAACAAACGAAGATTTCAATAATTCTTTGAAAACGATTACAAAATCTATCACAAAAATTATTGCACTCAAAACTCTCACAGAAGAAGAAAATCAACAGCCCTTTAACCTCTCTCTCACAACAAGATGAACTCTCCCAATAATTTCCACAGAAAGAAGAATAATTCTTTTATGCCTTCATCTCTTGAATGATTATATCTATATATAACGATATAATAGAGTCTATCCAATATAGAATAAGGAAATAATAATTATACGTGAATATGGAAACTATTAACAAGGTAATAGAGACCAAAATAAACAAGAAAACCAAGTTTAATAAGGAAACATATTTCTCGCCCAGCTGCAAAACGACTTTTGCACTTTAATTTCCCGCATAACTGCAAAAGTGTTTTTGCACATTTTCAGAATGCAATATTCTAGGTGCAAAAGTGATTTTGCACCTTTCCAGAACCGCAAACCCTCTTTTGCACCCTTCAAGCGAACAATCTGATTTCCCACAAAACTCATCTTTTATTGGGTTTGGAACCGAGCAAAAAACACAACAATCACCACCTTTTGTGAAGGTAACAAAACCAACTGCTATCTTCTTCTTCTTCGCCTTGATGACACATGAAGTCTTATTTTGTCTCACCCTTTATAAGGGCCACTCAATCGTCTATGTTAATGATCGAGCCACATCAAATTATCTATGTCGATAATCAGACCATGTCCATACTGTACATCATCACTGGCACGTAACTTTAAGTCGTCAACGGTCTAGAGGCACCACCTAAGCCATAACTCATCCTTGCTGTGTATGCACTACCAGAACATATGCTTCTTGGTTCCCTAGCACCATTATGTACAACTCTCTCATGTAATCTATACAAGCCCCCGCAATGACTTGCCTTCAAGACCACATCGTCACCATGATACACACTCATTACTCCCTCTCGAGTAGAGTACTACATCCCAAATGATTCTAATATAAAGAGACTAATTATATTCCACTTTATCTCTGACACATGTCTTACATTTATAATTGTTTGAACTGAGCCATCAAACAATTTCAGGCGGACTTCACCAATTCCATGGATTAACAATCTGGAGCCATCCCCCATGTAGACAAACCTGCTACAATCTTCATATGTGCTATACAATAAACGATTGTTGCAAACATGCATAGCGGCACCGCAATCCAAGAACTATCCTCCTTGACCAGTAAGGCTTGCAAGCATCAATATGACATCTATAAGATCAGTTTTTTTGTTATAAGAAGTCATCGCAACGGTTGCGGCTCCATCAGAGTTAGTAGCTGTTTTTTCTCTGATGTTATCATTCTTCTATAGATAGTCCTTAACACAATGGTCCGGTTGACTATATTTAAAACAATCTCCTTTAAAGATAGTTTTACGTCCTTTGCTAGAATATTTCTTTTCATTCGCTACAAACGCGCCTTCTTGAATCGTATTGATTCGATCCATCTTTCTCATTATCATTTCTGCAGATAGAGCTTGACATACCTCCGAGGTGGTGAAAAATAACATACTCATAAAGTTCTGAATTAAATGTCTTGTACGAATTTGGCAGAGTCCAAATTAGTTGTAAGGCTTTATTCTGATCTTTCAATTCTTCACATACAGCTTCGAGTCTTGAGCATTACACATCATCCAAATCATTCTTCTTTTGTTCCACCGTTGATGGACCTTCTAGGTCATCATCAAAGTCCAGCACTACGAGATAGTCTTTCATATTCATCTGGCATAGGCTGAAATCTATGATTCCATCGAATTTCTTCATCCTATAAGATTTCTCCATTATAACACACACCTCCTTAAATAACCTCGCTATGATATCACTTGTTGTGATTATTATCAATAAATCACATCACGGATCTTAATTCAAATAGTGGATATTAATAACTAGAGATAATATGGATGAGAAAAAAGAAGAAGATAGATAATAGAACACACAATATTCGACAAACGAAGATTTCACTAATTCTTTGAAAATGATTACAAAATCTATCACAAGAATTATTACATTTAAAGCTCTCACGGAAGAAGAAAATCAACAGCCCTTTAACCTCTCTCTCAATCACAGCAAGATGAACTATCCCAATAATTTTCACAGAAACAAGAATAATTCTCTTATGTCTTAATCTCTTGAATGATATATATATATATAACGATATAATAGAGTCCATCCAATATATAATAAGGTAATAATAATCCTACGCGAATATGAAAACTATTAACAAGGTAATAGAGACCAAAATAAACAAGGAAACCAAGTTTGATAAGGAAACATATTTCTCGCCCAGCTGCAAAACAATTTTTGCACTTTAATTTTCCACGTAACTGCAAAAGTGCTTTTGCACCTTTCTAGAACCGCAAACCATTTTTTGCACTCTTCAAGCGAACAATCTGATTTCCCACAAATCTTACATTTTATTGGGTTTGAAACTGAGCAAAAAACACAACAGTTGCAGGCAAAAATAATCAAGGTGTGTTCTTAAGATGACTAAGGAAGAGTTGTTGAGTGCTTTGCCAAACAAGTCCAAGCTCCTTTTATGTCATCAACTGAAGCTTTAGTGATTAGAGAAACGTATATTTTTTGCCACATGATAAGCCTAAAAGGAGTGTGTATTGAAACCAATATTCATAATGTTTAACTAGTGCTCTTCCAACTACAAGGACCTATCGTGGGAAGTGAAAACAACTATTTTGGATATTTGAGCTCTTGCATCTAAAGCGAATCTTTCATCTAGGTTTAGTGGCAAATCAACTAATTCGTGTAACAAAACAATTCTAAAAGTAATGTTTTTCATTTAGTACTGATTAAACATTCCAAAATTAAAATGCGAAGTATTTATTACAACAGTAACCACGACACATAGGTGATGTTTGGTTGATGTTTTGAATTGAGTTATGAAGTTGTGTTTTTAAAATATGGTGTTTGGTAGAATTTGGAAGTATGTTGAAAAGTGAATTTGATTTTTGTTTGAGTTTTTTTCAACCAACTAAAAATCTCATAAAAAATTCAAAAAATAGTCACAATGGATCTTATTTTATAGATCTTGATAAGTAGATTTCAAATATATATATATATATATTTTATCTAATTTTGATTTTTGAATTTAAAGTTATGGTGAAAAAAAATTTAGAGAGAGAAAATAAAGTGAAATAAATTTTGAAAAATGTAAAGTAAAGTTGATTTTAAGTTGAGTTTTTTAAATTTTGAGAAATAAACACCACTAAACAGGGCCATAATTTCTCTATTACATATTTATTCAAAATCCTCGGATATAATATTATTTCATTTCTTATTTACTATTTTTCACTCCATAGCTTAATTTATTCATCATTTTATGGATTCTCTGAAAAATAATTATGACAAGGGTGAGCTTCACAAGTCCCGTGAGAAATACTCATTTTCTATTCTACAGGCTAACAAAATATTATTATATCATAAAATATAAATTTAAAAGGTATTTCAGAATAATTTATCACATAATCATAAATATTGAAATGATTTCTTATATGATACTCTACTTCTAAGGTCAACAAATAACTCCCATTGACTAGGGTCCAATATTTCACTTTTCAATCAAATGATTGCCTAATAATGAACTAGTTTATAATAACACCAATGTTTGGCACCCTATCCAATTATCCTAAAGATTGTACGTCAAATCATAGAAGTGATTTTTCAATAAAAATATTTCATCTTTAAAGATATCATTGCAATCAATAACAAATAACTGCATTATAAATGTACACAATAATATTTTATTTAAAGTTTTAAAATAGAGAATATGTACTATTCATCTTTCGATATTTAAAATTTTTCTTGATACATAATTCTTGATCTTAAAAATTAATATCGATTTATAAATTAATAATTTAATGAAATTCTAAATTATTATTATTTTATAACTAAATTGTTAATATGCCTTAAAAATAAATTAAGTAACCATAATAATTATGTATATGGCTAAATATAGGTGTGGTATGTACTTTATCTTAAAAGTACACGTAATTCATGTTCTTTTATGGTATGTACTTTATCTTAAAAGTACACCCAATTCATGTTCTTTTATTATTATTATTACATATATATATATAAGATCAATAAGTACGTGTGTAGACGTGTATATATATATGATGTGTACTTTATCCAACTCATATTATTATTATTATCATCGTAGTTATTGTTGTAGACGTGTACATATATATGATGGGTAGTTTATCCAACTCATATTATTATTATTATTATTATTATCATCGTAGTTATTGTTGTTGTCATCATCGTCATCATCATTATTATTATACATATATATATATATATATATTATAAGGAAAAAAATCATTACATCATTAAATTATTTAATTAATGATTCACATTAATTTGTAAAAAAGAAGAAAATTTTTGGACCATTAGATATGTTTTCAACTCATCAAATCAAGAAAGTCAATAATTTTTTATCTCTCTTATTCTATCAATTTTAATCTCTTATCTTTTTTCTCTATCTATTTTTATGAAATTCAAAATATATTAAATTTAAAACAAAATACCATATAAGAGTTTGTATATTTAAAATTTACCAATAAAAGTTTGCATATTTAAAATTATAGAAAACTATTATATTCCAGTTTTCTTACTCTTATTATAAAATTTTCACATTACTCTTAAAACTATTTCATTTTTTCTAACGGCAATTTTCTATTTATATTATAAGATGTATTTTTTTCTTTATTTTGTTATTATTAACTGATGGTCAAAATTTGTTTACAAACCAAAAAGAAATGTAAACCCTTTAGTTGTGTTTTTAAGATATCAAATTACCCAATTACATAATATTTTTTTATTGTCTTTTTTCACCTTAATAAAATAATAAAAATATACAATTTGAAATTTGATATTCAAATTTCAAAATTTTCTTACTTTTTGCCCTCACAATTTTTTTATAAATACAAGAACACTCTTTCTCTCTCTCTCTCTCTCTATATATATATATATATATATATTCTCTATTTCTTAATATTTTCATGGTTAAACATCCATCAAAGTACTTGAGATTTTCTACTCTTTTTGTTGTTTACTCTTTTGAAGAATGTAATAATTTGTTTTTTTTTAAGAAGGTATATATATGGGTTTATGTAACTAATTTGAATAATGTATATATGGGTGCTCATTTTTTATTAGCAATTATTAACTCATTTAGTTGGAGATCGCAACTTTATTTTATGATATGTATATTTAGTTGATAATTCGATAATTATTTGTTTTAGTGGCAGCCTAAATTATGAATAATGCATATGCTTTTGAAATTTTTTCCTTTATATGTGTTGAATATCCATTTTATAGTCAATAAAAATAATAATAATAAAAATTTCATGCATGCATGTGAGTTTCATACTTTTTTTATATCCCTATATAATATTATTTTGTTCGGTTTTTATCCCCACCATCTCTTCATGTATGTGAGTTTTGTTAACCTCCCGTAGCATTGTTTACTGTTTTATCACTCAAGCTAACCGTTTTGTACTTAAATTAATATGCTTTTTCATTTACGATTCAAGATTTAGCAAAAAAACCTCTAAGCCCTACTTAATGACATTCTTATCTATAATAGTTTATTATGTAAATTTAGTAAAATTGACATGTACAATTCGAACATGAGATCTTTTTATTTGTATTTAATATTTTTTTATTTCATTGTGCCGGACTGCACAGGCAATACCTAGTATATATATATATATTTGAGACAAAATGACATAGTTTATCTCTTTTTTTTTAAACTCACAGTAGCAACTCTATCTCACTTTTTTGACCAATTTCTTGAAATTTGTGGTTTAAGATTATCCTTTATATAGTACAAATATGAACATTGGCAATAATTATTTAAGAGATATTTATTTGGCCAAATGACCTTTACAAGTACTAGCTTTCATCTTCATTAGACACATGTCCCTTTTAAGTCCCCATTTAAAGTCAGGAACCTTTCAACTTTTTTCATTTATTTTTTGTATACCCATTATTTATCCAATGTATATAAATGAAGGCACTCTTGATAAATTTTAAGAAACTAGTCATATATAATTTAAATTGTGCTTTTAGTAAAATAAACATTATTTTAGTACAACAAAATTTCATAGTATAAATTTCTAAATTTTCCATCTACTACTAATTTTGTGTACCAAAAATTACTCTATCTTTTTTTTGGATAATTTTATTTCTATCAACGATATCTTGCAGTTAATTCGCGTTATTAAGTTAGTCTACATTGCCTATTAAATTAATCCATGAGTGTGGATAGACTGACAAAAAATATTAATGATTTAATTTTACAAATATTATTTTCTTAATGATTTAATACTAAAAAAATCCGCTAGATTAATAAGTACACCCACTTTAATTAAATAAATAAAAAAATGGGCAATTAGTTTTAAGGATGAATATTCCTTTCTCTATCTATTTAAGGACACAACTTTTATACCAATAATTTAAGATCCAAAGTTTTGTTTAAAGTACAAACTTTTGCAGTTAAAGAATTAAAATTAAATTAATATAATTACAAAACTAATTTATATTGTTGTTATTCCTATAATGTCCCTATCACCTAATTGATTATTAAATTAATCTAAACTCCTACAATCTTGCTAGAAACTAATACCTATAAAATCAAATTCAAAATTCAAATTTAAATAATCAAATAACTTCTAACAACTTAATTAATTACTAAAATATAGAAAATCAAATAATTCAAAATTTAAATTTCAACAATCAAAAAAATTTAAACAACCTAATCAATTTGGTTAGTAATTAACAAGGGTTATTTTATTTCTATCCACGAAATTTGTAGGTATATCCTTCTTTTGGGGTTTTACTAAGTTAATCTCTATTACCCACTAAGTTTAACCATGTTGTTAGATAAATTTACAAAAATCAATATTGACATAACTTTTATAAAATAATGATTATTTTTAATTCAATTATAAATTATCTACCAAATTTTAACTTCTATCTACCGTCAATAATATATCAAAACGTAAGCATAAATTGTAATAATAAAATGACATTTCTAATATATATAGTTTACTGTCAATTATATCAACCTTTTGGACTTGAGATTGGACCATAAGATTAGACTATAGTTTATAATTCACATTTGTTTCCATAAGTGAGATTATACAATAATTCACATTAGTCTTGGAATAGTTAAACATTAAGTGTAATTTGAAACATTTGTAATACATTTACAAAATTTAGTTCGTACTTAGAAGTGAATTAAAATTATAACTTTAATTACAGATTCATGATGTCAAACAAAAAAAAAAAACATATATTATAAGGATGTGTTTGACGTGCCGGATTAGAGAGTCGGATTGGATCAGTTAATCTTATCCGGACAGGATAAAACAATCCCACATTTTAGGTGGAATTCGTTAATCCTTCCCTTGATGGGATAAGAAACTTTAATGGCATAAATAATCAATTCCAATATCCAATCCCGACGAATATCAAATACGGGATAAGATAAAGTTATTCTATCAAGCTCTTTTATCTGTCGTGTCAAACATAGCCTAATTGAATATTCTTCCTTTGACTTGAAATGATTGAGATTGAAGGAAATTATGTTTGTTGCCTCCACTAATTCTTAATTAGTTTCTTAAGTTCTAATACTTCTTTATTTTTATTTTTTTAGAGCCCTCATTGTATAGAAAAAAAAATAGTAAGCTCTTGAAAAAAAATTATTCTAGTGTTATGATGTACTAATATAAATTAATTTCGCCCAGTTTTATAGTATTATATATTTTGGATGAATAATGAATCTATAATAGTTGTATCAATAAACCTTTTTACAAATTAAGAAAATGAATTATTAAGGAAGTTTTTAATTAGGAAACTAATTTTAAAGGTAGATATATTTAAAGGATTATTAATCGGTGGATATACTTCTCAATTTTTATAAGAAAGTTTTGAGAAATTTGTTTCAAGGTTAGCATAAATTAAAGATGAATAAATTGCAAAAATTTATGGATAGAAATAAAATTAATTTTATTTTTTTGGGGTATTACAATTCGGTAGCTAACTCTTTCGCAAAATTTGCTCATCTAAATGGACCCCTCACTAGCTCGGCTTTTCCTTTTCCATCAGATTTTTGTCGTGGTTGCATTGTTAAAAATATTGGTAGTTAATTGGGTTTGTTTTTTTTACCCGCTTTGGCTTCCCTTCCTTATCCAAAAGAAAAAAGTAGTCACCCTTTAAATTTAAAGAGGAAGAATTGCTCTTGAAATTGAAATGTATCTTTTGCTAGTCTTATTGGAGTCTATTTTTTTTGATTTGGCTTCTTCTTCTTCTTCTTCTTTTTTTTTTTCATTTAAGTTGTTTAAAAAGCATCTCGGAGATGCAAATATAACTTTCTTTGGTTTTAAAAGGAAGAAAAACAAATATGTGTTGGTCAAACAAGCTTATTTGTAACATCTAAAAGGTGATTGATCATTGTAAATCAAGGCAAATATTTATATTAAAACTATAATCCAAAACATGATTAAAATTGACACAAAAACTATTATCTCTCATGAATTCACATTCCATTTAGATGCCACAATTACTAAGAATACTTTAATTTAGAAGTGGTTCTAGAATATACGCCGTAAAGCAATACTAAATTATTTGCGAGAGTATATTTTATTTATGATGTTTATATTAGTTATAGTATTTTTTATTTGTCTTAGTCAAAACATACCATAGATAGATATTTTAATTATGGAGATAATACAATTATCAATATAACTCTTGAGGGAGAGTGTTGGAAAGCAATATTAAATTAGTTGTGGGAGTATATTTTACCTATAGTATTTACATTAGTTATGAAATTATTTATTTGTCTTAGTCAAAACATACTATAGATATGTATTTTAATTATGGAGTATTTCCTTAGTTATTTATTTTCTTTATTGTTATGTTAGGGTTTAGTTTGTATCCTATATATACCCACTTTGAGAGTTTTTGTAATCATACAATTATCGGTACAACTCTCATATTCTATCTTTTCTCTTTGTTTATTATCTCGTATACAATTTAACTATATGCAATACATGATCTAATTGCCCATTACTTTTAAGAATTTCAAACATATATAGAATACAACAATTTAAAAAAAAAAGGGTCAACGACTAAAGGGTAAATTAAATCTTGAAGTATGGGGGTCAATTTCAATGTTTTTCCTGATATTTAAAAAATTGCAATCTCAATATTAAAGTATATGTAGTGTTAAATTTAAACCTTATATTAACTTTAAGTTAAAACAATTAATGGCGGCTGACGTGGCTTGGTGACATGAAAAAAAAATCCTAAGTACGGATTTCGATGCAATGTTTCTCTTAATATTTTAAAAGTTGAAATATCAACCTTGTAACCGATGTTGTTCATACATTCAATCATTTTTTATTCTAAGTTACATTTAGCTTGATATAAATATCACTTAGAGGTATAGATATTTAAATATCCAAATCCGTTTCATATTCGAATCTGAATATGGTGGATATTTATCTAAATAGATATTAGAAAATAAAATTTTGGGTAACGATTATAGTAATATTATTAGTACACCTATTATAATTTTTTTATATTCTGATTTGATTTAAAGTTATTAAGGAACTTAGAGGAATACAATGATAACCCATGAAAGCATTAGGAGCAACCACAATTATTTATATCTTCGACATTTTTTTGTTTGCTCGTGTTTTGTCTATATCTTCCGTTCTTCCTCGATAGTCCTAGAATGATTTGTTTTCCTCTAATATATATTGGTGGATCAAACCCTAAGAGAAATATACATCCATGTTAGCTTGATCAAAACAATTTAAAAGATTAAAATAGCTAAAACTTTGGGAAGAAAATCAAAGAAATAAACAAATTTACCTACATTGAAAGGCTTGACAAACCCTTTTCCCTAATTGGAATATGTCCATAAAATCCGTAGAACACTTGTTTTGCCATAGTTGTAATAAACATTTCATTCGTAATGTTGAAATTGCCTATCTTTTTCTCCTTTTTATTCCATCTTCATCTTCAAAAAACTAAACATAAATAACATATGCAATCTTAATTACATTGTAATTTTTGAAACATCAAGAGGAACTTACAACCAACTATATACTTTAGGGTTCAATTTGTCATTTATATTCTTATTTCCAGGGATTTTGTTATACGTCAAAAAGACACATCAACGGCCGTCAACCTTTTAAGTTGACATTAACGGAAGGTTTTTAATTGCAATCCTAAACATACTTTATGATTGAAATTGAAACTTTAGGGTTCAATTTGTTGTTTTCTCTCGTCAAAAGTTACAAACCTTCAAGAATGTAGTAAAAAAATTCACACCCACTTATTAATCCTCTTCGTCTATAAGCAAGTTCGTGATAAGATAATAAACTAAGGTGCCGTTTGATTGCAAAAAATGTAAAATGGAAACTGAAAACTGAAAAAATTGAAAAATTGAAAATGAAAAATGTAATTGAAAAAATGTGTTTGATTTTAATTTTTTACCCGAAAAATATTGGTTGTATTGTGGCATTTTTAATGTAGAAATCTGAAATTATGGGTATTTTTTTTTACATAATTTTAGTGTGTGTGTGTGGATCTTGTTTGTGTGTGTTGATCTTGATGTGTGTGTTGTTCTGTTTTGTGTGTGTGTTTTGAATGTTGTGTAGTTTAAGTGTGCATGTGTGTGTGTAAAAAATGGAGAAAATGTTGTCTCACCGGAGATGGAGAACGGCGACGTGCAGCGTGAGACGGACGAGAGGCGCCGGAGATGGAGAAAGGGCGTGACCTAACTGGGGCTAAAGTAATTTGATGGAGAGGGAGGGTAAAATAGTCTTTTTTCCTTGTTTACTCTTTAAAATTAAGTGTGTGGCAACTTTGCCACTTAATTTTTTGGATGAAATATTTTAAGTTTTAAGTGGTAAAAATTAAGTGACCACTTAATTTTTTTAGTTAGTGAACAACTTTTACAACCACTTAAATCTGAAAATTTTAAGTTTTCAGATTTAAGTGGCAAATTAAGTGGCAAGTGAACGAGGCCTAAGTCTAAACATAAAATTTATATTTTATATGAGGCCAAGTTCAAACTTGAAAATAATTAAAATAAGTTAGACTAAACTAAAAAAAAATTCTAAGTAAATTAAGGGCGGTGATATTGTCACTCCCAAAAATACTTGATAACACTCTCACTTTCATTCGATTTTTCACAACCGAATAAGATATATTTTACTCGATCGTAAAAGATCGAGTATAAACTTAATAATACTTTATTTAATTGTTAAGAACTGAGTATATAAATTTATATTTAGCTCTCAAGAATTAAATAACAGATAAAGTTTGAATAAAATAAAAATATTATTAAATATTTTTTGAATGTTAATATCTTTACTTTAAATTAATATAATTCGATTGTTAAGTCTATATGTATTTACTTTATTAAAAAATGTTTCATATTTAGATCAAGTGATCAAAAATAGTCATTCACAAAAGAGGTACGTGGCTCAATCCCCGGCCCCAAGACTCGCAATCTCAGAAGCCGCAGTCAAATATTCTCCCTCAGGACAATTCAATCTCTTCTTAAATCTAACAGTGAGACACTACTCCAATCTCTCTTTATACTCTCTATATATACAACTGTGATTCTTCATAAAATTCTTCACTTTTCTCTCACTCTAACACACTCCTTCTATCTCTCACTCTTTCATTATTCCTTTCTTTCCTTTAAATCTCAGCAAAATCCAACTTTTTCACTCTTGCTTAATCTTTTCCTTCACAAATCCTCCAAACCCTAGTTCCTTTTTCCCCAACACCCAAACCCTAATTTCCCCAATTCTTCGACGGTTCCCTTTCAATTGAGACTGTGATTTGGTACGTCTTTATATAGATTTAAGGTTTCCGAGGTATGAATTGAAGCTCAGTTGGTTGAGATTTGAAAGTTAATTTTTTATTTTTTTTCTGAATAAAGGAGATAAAAATGGACAAGTATGAGCTTGTGAAGGATATTGGATCTGGTAATTTTGGTGTTGCTAGGCTTATGAGGAACAAATCCACCAAAGAGCTTATTGCAATGAAATATATTGAAAGAGGTCACAAGGTTTGAATATTTTTCACTTGTATTTGTCTAGTTGATCTATTAATTCAATTCATATATTTTGCTTATATTATAAAGTTCTCTTTATTTTAGACATATATGTAAAATTGAAGGTTTGAATATTTTTCACTTGTATTTGTCTAGTTGATCTATTAATTCAATTCATATATTTTGCTTATATTATAAAGTTCTCTTTATTTTAGACATATATGTAAAATTGAGAAATTTATGGATAAAAAGTGGATCCACAAACAAATCTGATAATGCCTCGGTTAGAGTGAAATAATTCGTGGTGGGTCCTAAATTCTTAGATCATCACATCAGTGCCAAGTGCGTTTGTTGATCAACTTTTTGTCAAGTATTTTGTGTGTTTAGCATTTGTTGCGTAAATTTTATATATGATTGTTCATAAATCAAATTGTTCCAGTTTAAGACTGGTTCTTTCTTGTATATGTATGTATGGCCGAAGAGGAAACTACTATTAGATTGAATTGCACTAAAAATTTGCATCCATATTACATGTTATTGGTTGCAGATTGATGAGAATGTGGCTCGGGAGATCATAAATCATAGATCACTAAGGCATCCAAACATTATTCGGTTCAAGGAGGCAAGTTCTCCTACCTGACCTATATACACACATATATTTAAATAATTATATATATGATGTTTATGGGTCTTTTGTTTCTGCATAAAGTAAGATAATATAAGTCTAATTTGCTAATGTTTAGCGTGGGTTTTGGATTACAGGTGGTACTAACTCCAACCCATCTTGGTATTGTCATGGAATATGCAGCGGGTGGAGAGCTCTTCGAGCGAATCTGCAATGCAGGAAGATTCAGTGAAGACGAGGTTTTTAATCTGTCCCGAACATAATGGAGAGCTTAAATTTGAAAATTAGAGGCTGCACTATATTTTGCTTTTGCATTTTAGTATTTCAAAGTTTCTTTTGTTTTGTGTTTTCCCCTTCAATGTTTCAGGCTAGATACTTCTTCCAGCAACTTATCTCAGGGGTCAGCTACTGCCATGCTATGGTAAAAGAAACTTGTTAAAAAAAAACTATAACTATTTATATATTGTGCATGGATGTCTGTATATATATACACGCATGCATGCGTATATGACTATATTGTCTACGTATATGATCGACATTTTGATATTTTTGTGATTATTCATATACTTAGAATGATCTCCTTTACTCGGGAATTACATTTCCATAATTTGTAATTCCATAATTATTTCCATTTTGCAGCAAATATGCCATAGAGATCTGAAGCTGGAAAACACACTCTTGGATGGGAACCCTGCACCACGCTTGAAAATATGTGATTTTGGTTACTCCAAGGTTGAATTATTATGTCAAAAGTAGTACTCTGCTTTATATTGTGGCGGTTGGATTACCTTTTTCTTTTTTCTTGTTGGTGTAGTCATCTGTGCTGCATTCAAGACCCAAATCAACGGTGGGCACTCCGGCATACATTGCTCCAGAGGTTCTTTCTCGGAGAGAATATGATGGCAAGGTAAACCTGCTTTGAAATCTACTTTGGTTTACATAGACAGCTTGTATTTTGGAAATCAATCTACTAACTTGAGGTTTTTAGTTGGTGATTTCATTTTATTAATTAATCTTGCACTAGTTATGCTCTTCCCTCACTTGTCTTGATTTCGTTTATTGAGTTGCCTGATCTTTTACTTTTATGGGTATAGCACCAGTGACCGGTCGTAATTCCAGTGATTGCCAACAATTTTCTCTTTTGAATGTGATGCCTGGTTGAAGAAATGTTTTGGGGAATTTTTTTTGTTTTCGGTTTATTAGTCATCAATGTAGACATCTGTGGATTTGTGAATTTCCCAGATTGAGTAGTCCAAATGGATTTACTCTCTTGTAATGACGTAAACAGTTGGTGGAGATAAGAAGTGAAATCATTACTTAGAGTGGGCATCAACATATTTCCTAATAGTGCTGTTGCCCTATGAAAACTTAAGCCTTGCATCTCCTACATGAAAACATCAACGTTCAAAATATTTTCATTGGTATTCCTATTCTAAAAAATAGTGATACAAAGTTCTTTTTCATTCATTCATGAATCATTATGTGTGCACTGTGCACTATAAGTTGCAACTCAAGCACTCACTAGAAGACAACACTATAACTGTCCAGTGGCCTTGGGATATCGGTGATGCTTCTGAAGATTTGTTGTACAGCTCTCTCTCTCTCTATATATATATATATTTATCTCTAATATCTGTGTGTATAGCAGAGGGTGGAATGAATGTTTCTTACTTTGCAGGTTTTGCTTATTTTTGCTTTGTGTTTGTTCAGATGGCGGATGTATGGTCATGTGGAGTAACCCTTTATGTCATGTTAGTAGGAGCATACCCTTTTGAAGACCAAGAAGATCCAAAAAATTTCAGGAAGACTATTCAAGTATTTTTTTTTCTTTTTATCATTCTTTTTTTGGTATTTCAAATGCTACAATATTGTTTTTAGCTGTCCCTTAATATTTTTCATTCTCATTTTTCTCCAGCGAATAATGGCTGTTCAATACAAGATCCCAGATTATGTTCACATATCTCAAGATTGTAGGAACCTCCTTTCTCGCATTTTTGTTGCCACTGCCGCCAGGGTATGTATTTTAGCAAACTTTCTTTTTAGAACTTAGGGTGCGTTTGGTTGGTCTAGATAGAAAAGAAGCGAATTCTTTGGAATTGTTTTACATGGAATACAGAAACTTCAATAGTCTTTGAATTAATCGAGAAGAAGAAAATAAGCTAAAGCAAACTGTACAGGGCCAATCACTTTCACTGTCCTATCTTTGCAGTTGCTAGCCATTTTCAGTTAGTAAAGCTAAATATTCGCTTGAGAAAAGAACATGGAAGTGATTAAACAATATTACTCCCTACGTCCCAACTTAAGAGGCCACTTTCCTTTGCAGAACATTATCAACGTACCAAAACTCATGATAGTAATCAAATTATGTTCTAAACCATTGATTGTGATGACAATAGCGCATTCTTGGGTAAATTATAGGTTAAACCCTAAAGTTTGGGGTCATTTTCAACATCCATCCCAAAGTTTCAATTGTTGAACTGTAAAGTACATTTATTGACCCAAACATCAGGGTTATAAATGAAACAACTAAATGTGATATATGTATATCACTAGTACCACAAAACAGAGCACAACACAAAGCACTAAAATGGGCAGCCGTTTTTGCTTTCGTGGACTTCCAAACGTGATGAAAACATCATAGGCTGATTCCAAGCCAGGTAAAAGGTTTAGAGGCTGTCCAAATTTCGGGGTGAGGCAATTTTGTGTTCGGTTGTTGGTTAAATTTTTTGTAATATTCAGTTGCTTTGTTCTAACCTAGGGTTTCAACTTATAGACCCACTTCGGCTACGATTTATTTCTTTGGTCTGATCCACCAATGTATGTTCGATCAAGAAAAAGCATACTCCGATTGCTAAGGAATTGTGAGGGTTCAAAGGAAGGAGGCGGCTTTATATTATGCTAATTTTATTGAGTAATTATATTCTTCTTAATTCTTATTTGTAATAGTTCAAACTCAAGTGGGAAAAACCCCAGATTAGGGTTAATTATCCACAAATCCGACTCACGTGATGTGCACTTGCTTATTTTAGATGGGATTCGCCACATAATTGTCCAGCCCAGCTCCATGTGGATTGCCACGTAGGATCGCCATTAAAGCCTTTAAATAGAAGTGAATAGGTCTCAATGGGATCAATAAAAGTACTTTAGGGTCCAATTTGGAACAATTGAAACTTTAGTGAGACATTGAAATCACCCCAAACTTTAAGGTTTAACATATAATTACCCCGCATTCTTAAAAAATTCGGAAGTCAATCATGGACTCTTTAATTATGAACAGATGCAGTACCCAAGTTCTTACGTCCATTTTAATCAGTGACATCGAAGTTTTAACAATTCTCTCTCTGCAGAGGATCACTATTAAAGAAATCAAGACCCACCCATGGTTTCTCAAGAACTTGCCGAGGGAGCTGACGGAACCGGCCCAAGCAATATACTACAGCAGGAAAGAAAACCCGACATTTTCCCCACAGAGCGTGGATGATATAATGAAAATCGTCGAGGAAGCCAAATCCCCACCTCCAGCTTCGCGTTTTCTCGGTGGTTTTGGGTGGGGAGAGGATGATGATGAGGTTAAGGAAGAAGAAGTGGAGGAAGAGGATGACGACGAAGAAGACGAGTATGAAAAGCGGGTTAAGGAGGCGCATGAAAGCATGAAAGTGGAGAAATTCGCCTCACCTAGTTCTTAAATGACTAAAATACCCCTTCCGAGTTACCCTTATTTTTATTTTTTTTGTAAAAAAGAAATGCCAGTTTACTACTCGAGTGCGAAAAATGTCTTAAATTTTATGGCCATTATGGGGTGTTTTATGACTTATGATTGCATGGTAATGATGGGTTGCGATGTCATTGTGAACTTGGAAATGCTAGGGTTTGAAGTATAGGATTGTGGTTTTAGTTCAATCAGTTTTAGGGTAAATAGGATTTGTGAACAAGTGTCTGTGTTAAGTTTCTGCCCTGTTGAAGGGTTTGTATTATTTAGCTTATATTATAGACTATTCTGTTTGGTAATTTATTTTTTTTGGAAGTAGGACTTATTAATTATGTTTCATACAACTTTTTTGTGATATTTAAGCTTATATTATAGAGATAATTGAGTTTTCAATGTAATCCTTTTTTGGGACTTCATATTTGAATTTCGTTTTCAGAACTTATTTGCCACCGTGATATTGGAGTTTTAATTCAGACATTCTAAAAATGAACACTGAATTGTTAATTTCGAGGGACCTTATTGAATTAAGTTTAATAAATTAATCGGCCTCAAATACGTTTAAGTTTTAACTAAAAATTTTAGGATGCTCATCGTCATATTCATTCCTTTGCATGTCTGTGCCTTGTTCCTTTCATGCATGCGCATAGAGTGAATTTATTTTTATCTGTAAAATCTTTATATATATAAATATATTTATTAAAAATTAACTTATTTTCGCAACTGGTTATTAGAATTTATTTTTAACTGTTTATCTTTTGATCTAACGATTTATATGTATCATGGCATGTTAAGAATATTCAAATTTCAATTTATTTCTATCTTAATTAACTATCTATTAATAAATCATTAAGACTTTCTTAGTTTATAGAAAAAATTAAATATTTATTAGTAGAAAAAATATTTTGTTTAGTTAATTTGTATTACTAAGATATGTTTCAATAACTTCAAAATTGTTTTTTCAAAAAAAAGTAAAATAATATGAAATGTACAAAGATTAAAATTTCCAATTCTTATTTGGGTGGACTTAGATTAATTTGAATAAATATAATGTTTATTTTTTTATTTTGAAAACTTATTAGGTTAACCTGTTTGATTTATCCCAACCTGATTTGAATATAATGTTTTTTCTTCAATTACAATTATAATATCATATAAGTATATAACGTGTCAATTGGAGCCTATACATATAATAAATGGTATGGGTGGGTGAGGGGAGGTGTCAAGTATTCAAAACAACAAATATCCTGCATGTATTAGGTTAGATTCACTCTAATTAGCAATTAGTGCATATTGAATTCACTAAATATCCCATGGATTATAATCTCCTTAATAAATCGAGTTTTTTTTTAGACATAGGTTAATATAAGTACAACAATAAAGATCCAGTACAAGTTCAACTTGAATTCATGTTCACATAAATTTAACCCTTTTGACCCGACCCGATATAAATATAACATTTTTTCTTTAAATACCCCTATAACATCTTATAACTACAATGCGATGGGGGTGGTTGGGGGCCTACCATTGAGTTTAGGTTTATGCATATTGAAAGGAGCGGATTCAAATTTTTCAAAACAAAACTTGCACTAGTTGAGTCGAATTATTCTTAACCGGGTGCTTCTATTGAATTATGGTATAGAAAATTCCCAACAAGTAAAGTTTGGGACGAGTTTTTAGGTATGAGTTCTAGAACAAAAATTTAGAATTCAAGTAGATAGTGTTGTAAGAACGGGCATGTATAGTGTATATATATTCTATTTTTTTACTCCATTTAACATGTGAAAAATGATTACAAAAATAATTAATTTTTTATGAGAAATTGTAAAATAAGTTGAGTGATATTATGAGATATTCTTACATTTTCTTTTCTTTTTTTCATGAAAAAAAATCTTTGGGTGGTGATGAAGAATAAATTTTCACAACAAATAAAGAAAGATAGAGTGCATTTACTAATAAAACTAAGCATGAAATAGAGAGTGTCTCACAATATCACTCAACTCATTTTTCAACTTTTTACAAAAAATAATTATTTTTAAAATTATTTTCCAACTTGTTATTAAAAGGAGCCTTATTTTAGTAATTTAGAAAAAAGAAAAGAAAAAGAACAAAGCTACATATATAACAATTCCAACTACATTACATATCACAAGGGTTCAAATTTTGTTGCGCATGCTATTATGTTAGTTTTTTTGGTGAGTTAAAGGTTTGAAAGGGCAAAAGTGGAAAGAAAAAAAGCTGACACGGTTTCAATAACTCAAAATGATTCACCGCTTTATATAATAATAGATGTGGATGTTTGGAGAAAAATAGGGGAAAAAAAACCCTATGCTATATGTTGTGTTTGAACAATTTATGACCACAACTTTTGAAAAAATATTAGGAAGTGAATATTTCTTTTTTCTACACAGGGTGTCCGGACCAGCTCTTGCGCTCTTCGACTAATACATGTCCGCGGTGTGTGATTACCGCTAGTTAAATATTATTTTAACAACGTCAAGAATCGACTTGGAGTTAAATCGATCTTGAGAACTCTAAGTCGATCTCAAAATTATTCCTATACTCTTATACCATTAATCTAACAGATTTAATTAGATGAACAAAATATTTAAAGTTGTAATATAAATAAATTTGTGGGACACACTTTGTACCGGAGTCAGAAATTAAGGGTGATGTTATAGGCACCACGATTTTGTAGCCAAAACACCGATGTATCTTTAACACCGCAATAATGATCATGGCAACCGTATGGTGACACCTCAAATTTAAGTACCGAGTCGGTGTCTTGTTGCCGAATTTCGACATTCGATTCGGTAACCTTCCACCGACTTAACATTCGACAAAGTTTGGCCGAGTCAATTTTTAAAAATATTTCACTGACATTCGATCTCGGCAAAAGGTTACCGAATTTTAACTTCTAATTCGGTGAATTGCCACCGAATGTTGACCTTGAAGTCGGCAACATGCTACCGACTTAGATGTTTTGTATTTGGGCAACCAACCCCGTACGGTGACACCCCAAATTTAAGCACCGAGTCGGTGTCTTGTTACCGAATTTCGACATTCGATTCGGTAACCTTCCACCGACTTGACATTCGGCAATCTTTGGCCGAGTCAATTTTTAAAAATATTTTACTAACATTTGATCTCGGTAAAAGGTTACCGAATTTTAATCTCAAACTCGGTAAACTGTCACCGAATGTTGACATTTAAGTTGGCAACTTGTTACCGACTTGAATGTTATGTATTGGGGGCACCAAACTCCTAATTTGTAGCCACAACACCGAATGGTTAATATTTTGGTTGCCCTTATAAAAAAAAACCTTATTTCAAATTTGTGGTGTTCTGGCTACAAAAGAGGGGTGTATATAACATCACCCGAAATTAATGATAGGATTTCCTGGGTACGACTATTCTTATAGGGTGATGTTATATACACCCCTCTTTTGTAGCCAGAACACCACAAATTTGAAATAAGGTTTTTTTTTATAAGGGCAACCAAAATATTAACCATTCGGTGTTGTGGCTACAAATTAGGAGTTTGGTGCCCCCAATACATAACATTCAAGTCGGTAACAAGTTGCCAACTTAAATGTCAACATTCGGTGACAGTTTACCGAGTTTGAGATTAAAATTCGGTAACCTTTTACCGAGATCAAATGTTAGTAAAATATTTTTAAAAATTGACTCGGCCAAAGATTGCCGAATGTCAAGTCGGTGGAAGGTTACCGAATCGAATGTCGAAATTCGGTAACAAGACACCGACTCGGTGCTTAAATTTGGGGTGTCACCGTACGGGGTTGGTTGCCCAAATACAAAACATCTAAGTCGGTAGCATGTTGCCGACTTCAAGGTCAACATTCGGTGGCAATTCACCGAATTAGAAGTTAAAATTCGGTAACCTTTTGCCGAGATCGAATGTCAGTGAAATATTTTTAAAAATTGACTCGGCCAAACTTTGTCGAATGTTAAGTCGGTGGAAGGTTACCGAATCGAATGTCGAAATTCGGCAACAAGACACCGACTCGGTACTTAAATTTGAGGTGTCACCATACGGTTGCCATGATCATTATTGCGGTGTTAAAAATACATCGGTATTTTGGCTACAAAATCGTGGTGCCTATAACATCACCCTTCTTATATGTTATATCTTGAGGAGTGAGTGATCTGCCTTTTATTGATTTCACTACTATTTCCAGCCAGACAAGTCATTTTTCACTATTATTCTATTTCCGGCGAGCACGTCATGTCTAGCAAGTTTACAACTGTTTTCAGCCAAACATGTCATTTCAACTATTTTCAGCCAAACAGCTCATTTTACTCTTTTGGTTCAACACGGCAAAAAATAATAAAAGTGAATAAATAAATAAAATGAACGTTATTGATACATATTAAAATATTTATTAATACTCCATCCTATTTATTCTGTCTTTAAGAACTGAATATATGTGTATATACTCGATATTTAAGAATCAAATCACTTTTTGGTAAAAAATTACCCTAACACAGTTCCTACAAACCGAGTATGTGCACACATATTCGGTTCTTAAGAGCCGAGCCAATGTACACATACTCAGTTCTTAAGAGCCAAATCAATGTTAAAGTGTTTGAGAATGTTTTAATATGGGTTAGTAGTAGTTCCTAAAAATAAAAAAGTTATCTGAGTTTTGGCTTTCATTTAATTTTTATAATAAAAGTGGTAGTGTTAATATGTGTTTTTAAGTACGTTAAAAATAAAAAGAATTAAATTTTGGATGAGAATATGTACATTATTTAATACCTTTAGTTCTTTTTATATTTAAGTTGTTATCATATATTTTGACAGCACATGTTAAAACTACTCGTAATATTTGAACCAATTTTTTTTTTTTTTTATGTTTTTTAAGATTTTGACTGTCATTTTAGATGAAACAGTTAGTCATCGGTTGGTCAAGCTAATAAAATGTCAAAAATACCCCTATTTTACATTACTTAGACCATCTCCACCCCATAAGCTAAAAAGCCAAGTTTGGATTTTTATGTGGTCCGACGCGTAAATTAAAAATGTAAAATAGTAAAAAAAAAAAGGTAAAGCGAAGGTAAAAACCGCGACAATTTTTTAGCTCACCTGACGCATAATGTATCGGGGCATAAAAGAACACCTGCCACGACACATCATGTGTCGTGGGAGACAATTTTGTCATGACACGACACATGATGTGTCGTGCAAGCCTTAAAACATTCATGTTCAGCTTTTATTTTTCTGGTGGAAGAGAAAGGAAGCCTTCAAGTACATGAAGACAATATAACATTCATGCATGGTTCTCTAGGATATGGAAGAAGAAAAAAAAGAAAAAAAAATTATTTTACATGTCATGTGGGGGAGAAAAAAATTTACCTTGACACTTCATATATCATGCAAGGCTAATTTACCTTTTTCCCAGTGCATTTCTTTATTTATTGCAAGGCTAAATACATATTTTTATATTGCACTTTTACACTATGCACTACGGATGGTCTTAGGATTCTTTTGGGTCAGACAAAAATAAAAATGCAATATAAATTATTTTAGAATGATACAAATATTTATATAGATAATAATTTGTAATATTAGTTGACTAAATTAAAAATTACTTTTAGAGTTTCAACAAAAGTTATATAATCTTTTTTTGTTAATTTTAATGAGAGTTTCATACTTATAAGCTGATTCGCTATTTACACCTTAGTAGAACATGGTTTTGAGTGGTATTTAAAATAAATAAGTGATTATTACATTTTTATCTTTATTTCAACCAAACAAGGTCCAAATATTTTTGAAAAGTATTTTTTATGCAAGGTTTTTTTTTTTGGCCATGCCCCGGGGTATCCGAACCTTCGGTCCGACTAATTCCCGAGCCACCGCTGTACAAGGTAACTAAAAACCATGGCAGACGGATTGACATTAAATGTCGATCCGTTCTTCTCTATGAGTGATGGTTGGCCACAACAAGTCACACGAAAGAGGGCTCGAACCTGATGCAAGTTGACTAATTAATATTTCCATTCAAGATAGAGGCAAAGTCCAAATAATCATAAAATTTGTATTAAATTTTATTATAAACGCTAAATGGTGGCCAAAACCCAAGTGACCCAAAACAAAACTAGCCCTACAAAGAATGATTTTAGGGCATCACAGCCATAATAGGAGAGTAATGCCTACTCATCTTCAAATAAATTCAAAAGGCAAAACCGAACTGCAACTTTTGAGACATGTTCAAATCAACTGCAATTTTGGGGAAATTAATGATAAATGCATGAAAACTAGGGCTTGCAATATTCAATACAGTGCGCCAATACAATCACAATGGACTTAAAACGGAAGAGAGGCCATTTTATGTCATCACAATGGACTTAGAATAGAAGAGAGACCATTTATTTCATTCAACCCATTAACACTTGGTGCTCGTTTGATTCAAGTTTTGGATTGTTCCCGAAATCTTAAAGTGGTAACTTCACATTAGAAGTCTCTTATAATTCATGTTAAGAGGTTGAATCATAAGTTGATAAAGCTCAAACTTTCAATGTAAAATTACCGTTTTGGGTTTCCGGAATGAACAAAAACTCGAACCAAACGAGCAGTTAAGGTATTTATCTTTCCCACTCATTCACAGATCTTACACAAACAATACCATTCCATTCACAAACCATATCTGCAACTTCAATTACACAATAATAATAAGACCACTAGTATATATACACACAAAGAACAAGAAAAGAAAACCTTTATTTCTTCATATATTCTCAAGCAAATGTGCATACCATGGCCCATGAACACCACCAGATACAGTTGCCACAACCACCACTATTTTTGCTGCTTCCACGACTGTGTCGGTCAAACCAGCAGCACTCACCTGCCGGAGGGCCATTTCTGTCAACTCTCTTCCATGTGCCCCACCACCAAGTACAAATCCTCTTACAGCCAAATATACCGCACTTGATACCCGAAGAAACACAGCATCCCCAGCTTGCAAGCTTTTCATTAACATTGTAGCCATAACATCCTTTATTGATTGAAGTTTCTTTGGGTCAACATATTTCTCGCAATCTTCGGTGAATTTGGTTAGGATTTCGACTATTTCTTTAATACCCGCATCCTCTACAGTGTCAAGAAGCTCGGTGAGTTGGTTAATACAGCTTAAGACTATGCCTTCCATTTCTTCAGGTTTGCCAACCATTTGCTCGCTGACAAGTGTTTGCCTTAGAACTAGTACGCTGCAAAATTTATTTGAATAAGAGAAGTGTTGGATTTATTTGAATAAGAGAAGTATTGGTGCTACAAGTGGTGATTTATTTAGTGCCTCCGATCTTAGGGTTAATTCGCACGCACGTCCCAGTCTATTTACAAACTTCTTGGATGGATTACAAATGAGATTTCTTCCCCATAATATAGGCTCTTCCATCCTCACTGCATGTGGAAATCGAATCTAATCTATGACCTAGATCGAGTCTCGTAAACATTCTAATATTCTACACTAGTCTATACAATTCTAAAATATTCCATAAATTACGTTATAATTATAATTCTTAAAGTTTCCAAGGGCTTTTATATCTTTCCCATACACTCAGTCCTCTCTGGTGCATTATGGAACCTTCCTGTTATAGAAAAAGTGATCTGATGCAGCTTGTTTAACTATAGAGCCATGCTCAAATGTGTTATGAGCTTGTCGAGCTGAACTCAATAGTATTACAAAACTTCAAACTATTTCCATCTCGAATAGATTGGTCTATTTGCCGTAGAATATGCTCTGTTAAGCGAAAATGCAGCCAAAGAAGTTGCATGATTTATCTACTATTTCCAACTCGAATAGATTGGTTTATTTTACAGCCCTAGAACACGCTCTGTTAAATGAAAACACAACCAAAGAAGTTGCATGATTTATCTTAGTCTTACATTTACAAGTGTTAAATATTATGTATAAATATATATTAGCTGTACATTCCTAGATTAGATAGTTTCCTAATTTAAGTGATTGACTAGAATAGCGATTAGTACTGTATAAATAGATATTCTCCTATTGTAAATAATACAACAATTCTTCTCACAATCTCTCATAATTTTACATGGTATCAAAGCAATTCGATTCTCACATAGTAACCAAACCTTAACCGCTGTGTTTCTATCTCAATGTGTAAACCCGAGCCACTGTGTTTCTCTTCCAGCGTGTAAACCCTAGCCGTCGCGTATCAAAAAAAAAATTTACTGTTCATCCGAGCACTATTCATCGGGTATTGTTCACAAGTTACTGTTCATCAGATACTTTTAATGCCCTGCCACCGATTCCGAAAGTTTCTAACCTCATTCTGGTACTCTTTTCTTTCTCTTATACGTTTACTTGTGTTCTCTCCTAAATGGCTATTCCAAGGAATGTAGTCTCCAATAAATCTTTCCTAAGTTTTGCCACTACACCTATTATATGTTCTAAAAAATTAAAGCGTCTCAGCAATTATATGTCATGGTTTGCCTCTGTTGAGTTATGGTTTATAGGCCAGGGTTATGAAGAACACTTAATAAAATTTGTTACTGATATTACTGAAGAAGAATAATCGTAGTGGAAGCAAATTGATGCCTTTCTATGCAATATTCTATGGAAAATTGGCAATCTATTGATCAGACACTTGTTGGCCAATACCGACCCTATCGTACTTGCTATGAGGTATGGCAAAAGGCAAAAAAACTTTATTTGAATGACATAAATCGTCTTTATACTATTGTTTCTCGTATAAAGACGATTAAGAAACAAGATCATATGCAAGAGTACCTAGGCCAAATCAAGACTCTTCAGCAGGAATTTAATGAGTTGATGCCTCTTTTAACTGATGTCACACAACAAGAAGTAAATCATGGAAAAAATTCCATGGTTCTTGCACTAGCATTGTTGCCTACTGAACTAGATTTAGTTCGAAATCAAATTATGGCCAATCCTGGAGTTCTTACTATGGATGCGATATTTGAATAGTTAATTTGTATTTCCGCACCTCTAAGCGTCCCAAGAGATTCTTCCATTTCCACTGATTCTGCTATCCTAGCCTCTCAAGTGACTCCTCGACTGGATGGTAAAGGTGGGCACGAGGTCGAACCCGCCCCAAGTGTACTCATTGCAATAATTCGGGCCATACAGTAGATCATTGCTACAAGTTTCATGGCTATCCACCTAAGGTTGCCAACATTTCACAGTATGATCCATCCTCTGGGATACACCTGGGACTATGACCGTAACAGCTGCTAAGTATGCTGCATTTCAAAAATTCAGGTATATGGGGTCCTAGTCTTGTTATGTCAAATTTGTGTTTTAATTGTTACATTTGTTGATGATTTTTCTAGTTGTACTTGGTTATTCTTAATGAAAAATCGTTCAGAATTATTCTCCACATTTCAAACGTTTAGTTCTGAAATTAAAACTCAATTTGGCACTAATATTCGTATTTTTCGAATTGACAATGCATAAGAATATTTTTCTACCCCTTTTCAATCCTTTATGGCCTCTAAGGATATATTTCTTCAATCGTCATGTGCTCATACCCCTCAACAAAATAAGGTGGCAGAAAGGAAAAACAAACACTTGATTGAAACTGCATGTACTATCCTTATTCACACTCATGTTCTGCTACGTTTTTGGGGAGATCCTGTTCTTGCCGCATGCTATTTGATTAATCGCATGCCGTCCTCAGTATTGCAAAATCAGGTTCCTCATTCTCTGTTATTTCCTAGTCAACCACTCTATTATCTTCTTCCTTGAATCTTTGGGTGTACATGTTTTGTTCACGATCTCACTCCGAGGAAAGATAAATTACAGGCCAAGTCTCTCAAATGTATCTTTCTGGGTTACTCTCGTTTACAGAAAGGTTATCGTTGCTTCTCTCCTCACCTTAAGCGATATCTTGTCTCAGCCGATGTCACCTTCTTTGAAACAACTCCATTCTTTACATCTTTCGAACATGCTGAGTCTCTGATTGATGTTATCCCTCTTTTAGACACTAGTCTTATTCCACTGGTTGTATCATCTCTTGATCATGTTGCTGCTACCGCAGACTCGCCACCTCCTTTGCTCACCTACCATCGCCAGCAATGCCTCCCTCCTATTGCGAACCTTTCCATCGAGCCTACTACTGGCCTATAATCGTACCTATAACCGACATTGCTACATCTCCTCTGACTGAGCCTAAGGCCACTGACAACCCTACATCTGGCCTAGTGGACTCATCTTCTACTTCAATCATGCCTTCCGTTCCAGTCCCTAACTTGGATCGTCCTATTGCCTAACGTAAAAGTATTCGATCTATTCGAAATCCTTATAACATTTATAATTTCATGAGCTATCATCGTTTATCACCATCATATATTGCTTTTGTGTCATCCTTGTCCCCTGTTTTCATGCCTAAAAATGTAGAAGCAGCTTTTTCGGACCCAGGTTGGCGTCAGGCGATGATTGATGAGATGTTTGTGTTACATTCTAATAGTACTTGGGATTTAGTGCCCCTTCCTCCTGGAAAATCTAAGGTCGATTGTCATTGAGTTTACACCGACAAAGTTGGTCCTGATGGAGCTACAGACCGGTTGAAGGCTCGATTAGTTGCAAAAGGGTATACCCAGATTTATGGGCTTGATTATGGCGATCTATTCTCCCCGATTGCCAAAATGGCTTATGTTCGCTTATTCCTCTCTATGGCGGCCATTCATTAGTGGCCCCTCTATCAGTTGGATATCAACAATGCTTTTCTTCATGGTGAATTGTAAGAAGATGTTTATATAGAGCAACCTCCTGGGTTTGTTGCTCAGGGGGAGTCTAGATCTAAATTGGTGTGTCGCCTCCAATGTTCTCTATATGAACTTAAATAGTCCATACGGGCTTGGTTTGGGCGATTCAGTTCGGTTGTTCAATAATTTGGAATGACCTAAAACGAGGCCAATCATTCAGTTTTTTACTGCCACTCATCCTCTGACCAGTGCATCTATTTAGTTGTGTATGTGGATGACATTATGATTACCGGAAATGACCAGGAGGGCATACAAAAACTCAAGCAATATCTATTCCACCACTTTCAGACAAAAGATTTAAGCAAACTCAAGTCTTTTTTGGAAATAGAAGTTGCTCAATCCCAGCAAAGCATCTTTATCTCCCAGAGAAAGTATGCCCTAGATATCTCAGAAGAAACAGGCATGTCCAACTGCAAACCTGTAGAGACTTCGATGGATCCGAATGCTAAGATTTTAACTAATCAGGGGGAGGACTTGTCAGACCCAAACAAATACAGGAGACTTATTGGCAAACTTAACCACCTCGCGGTAACATGTCCTGATATTGCGTTTCTAATGCGTGTTCTCAGTCAGTTTCTAAATACTCCATGTGATAGCCATTGGGATGTAGCTATTCGAATTCTAAAATACATCAAGAGAGTGCCAGGCAAAGGCCTGTTATATGAAAACAAGGGGCATACTCAAGTGATTGGTTATTCAAATGCTGATTGGGCAGACTGTCCATCTGACAGATGCTTAACCACTGGATATTGCATTTTTTGTTGGGGGTAATCTTGTGTCATGGAAGAGCAAGAAACAATCCATTGTCGCTTTATCTACTGCTGAAACAGAATATCAAGCCATGGCTAAAGCAACATGTGAGCTCGTATGGCTAAAACAATTACTCCAAGAGCTAAAGCTTATGGAGGTTCAAAAGATAAAGTTAATATGTGATAATCAAGCAACTTTCCATATTGCCTCTAACCCTGTCTTTCATGAAATGACCAAGCATATAGAAATTGACTGCCACTTTATTTGAGAGAAGATTCTTTCAGGTGATATTGCTATTGGTTATGTTAAGTCAAATGACCAACTAGCAAATATATTTACAAAGTCTCTTGTGGGTCCCCGGGTTAATTATATTTGTAACAAGCTGGGAACATACAATTTGTATGCTCCATCTTGAGAGGGAGTGTTAAATATTATGTATAGATATATATTAGGTAGCTGTACATTCCTAGATTAAATAGTTTAATTTCCTAATTTAAGTAGTTGACTAGAATAACGATTACTACTGTACAAATAGATATTCTCCTATTGTAAATAATACAACAATTCTTCTCACAATCTCTCATAATTTTACAACTAGAATCTAGGAGAGAGAGATAGATATACCTTGTAGCAGTTACAATAACCTTCTGAAGTTGAGCTTGAACAGCCCTCAGCCTAATGAGATTTAGCTTTAAAGTTTCGGGCAATGGTTCTTGCGCCACATCAGATACTCCATTCACCAACTTTAACACACCAAGCCTCACCAACAGATCCACCTTCTCTCCCTTGCACTCCGAATATAGCTTATCTGCTCCCACAAAATTAAAAAATGTATTCAAAATTTTGATTGGAATAAAATTGCTCTAGAAAAGAATTGCAACCAAACACATACCCTTACTATCAGTCGACGGAAATGAAGTCACTTGACTTCCACTCTTAACAAAGAAGCTTCCACCAGCTCTAAGAGTGGTGGAAGGAAGAAGCCTTTGAGACGAATTATTGTGCCGGTTTTTCAACTCAGAAAGAGAATTTGTGTGTCCACTCCATTCTTGTTCTTTGCTACCCCACACAGATGTGAGCCACCGCATTGTCAAAGGTAGTGCAGCCCCAGCCTTAGAGGGAGGTCCATAACGTTTGGCAAAAGCCTTTCTCAGGTAATCCATGCCAGCGGAACCCCTCAACATTGGTTCCATAATTCTTATCCGAGCCTTGCTGATTTCTTGCTTGAGAGCCTGTAAGAAGATGTGCTACAACTTTAGTGTAATGCAAATAGATTTTATACTATGTAGTGTGAAATACCGTCCCTACTTACTGTCATAATATTCTTTTAAAATCAATTTGGGCAAGGTATTTGACGAATTTTATGACTTTTTATGGTTCTGATCGGTTATTTAAATGAATTGCTACGTGCATAAAGTTAGCTAACACATAATGTACATGAGTAGAAAGCAAGGAACTTGACGTAACCACTAACTTCAAGATCCTATTGTACAAAAATGAGTTCAATTTTTCATACCTCTAATGGTTGAAATTTATCTTACTTCCTCTGTCCTATTTCTTTCATTTTATTTTTTTATTCTCATATAATCAACTCACATACACTGTTGGAAATTAGAACAGAGTACTGATTACTTTAAAACAAGTAGAGTAGAATTTAATGTCACAAAGGATAAATATGAATTACACTTGCATGTTAAATAATTTGTGATTATGTCTATACCAATTAATCTCTTGCTAAATATTATTCATGTAAAGTGTTGTAATAATATCTTCTACTTAGTAAATTCTTTAATCCTATGATATTTAATGTAAGCTTGAAAATAATAAACATTAGTGAACTACAAATAGAAAAAAGATTAAGGTTCAAATAAATTTAAAGTATAAATATATGATTAACTATATCTAAGTTATGATTAAAATATGATCTAATAGAGGTTTTCATATTCCTTTGAAGAACAAATTAATTTTTGCATGGAATTTTAAGTTCCCAGGCCAGAATGTGTCCTATGGATGCAACAAAATTTAACAATAGAGGGTAGTTATATAGTCAAAGCAGTGTTCACCCATGCCAAAAAAAAATTGTTATATGTAAAGCGAGTATACAAAATCACACAATGCATAATTTACTTTGGCTGAGGCCTCAGGTGCTTTAGCACCATTTTTCTAACAAAGTAAGAAGGAAAACAAGGAGCATTAACTCCTTAGGGAAAATTATTTTTTATCATAATCTTATTATTTTGTTTCTTCTAAACATGATATTCATATATTATTGTTTTCCATTACAAGTCAATATCTTTTAGGATAAAAATAAATAAATTTTCATATTACAATTTTAATTGTAATTTTTTTTTTATAAATAATTATTGTTAATTTAATTTATATATTTATGGATCATCACAGTTACGTGCACGCACTACGCTATGACTGTTCAAATAGATATAAAGAATTCTTCTAACACCTTAAAAATGCAAGAGCACAAGATTGCAATTGTTGCATTTTTTGGACAACCAAACGCCCAAAATAATGCATCTAGATAAGAAAACTAGCACGAAGACGCAATTAAATACCTGTATCTGCTCTAGGACAAAACGCAAACCCTTTATCAATGCCATGACATGAGAATTATTAGACCCATCTCCAGCCTGACATATCCGAGCTAGTTCTTTCAGTAATTCCTGGTGAGATGCCTTCAGTTCATCTTCGTTAGCAGGGGCTGAGAGCTTCTGCAAAGTGACCAATGCAAACTCCAAAATCTTTCGAAGATGATCCATGTCTAGCTCACCTGAATTCAGTACCTGAGGGGGAGAAAAACAATTTTTTTCTTCACTTAGATATCGATTATTGGTTTTAAGTTTCTATTGGTTAACTCTTGGAATCATTCTTAGAATCCTATATTCCATTCATTCAAGATCCAATTTTAGGTTGGAGTTTTGGAAAGGAATCTAGGATTCCTAGGATAGGAGAATTCCCTACTTCCATTTCCATATTCAATGGGGGTAAAGCTAAGAGGTATCCGGGAATCTTTTCAAATTTATTTCCTTTTTGCCAAAATTACCACTATTTTTTTACAAATAACTAAACATTTTTCTTTTGCATTATAATAAGATAATCTAATTTTAACCAAAATATATATTATCGAATGATGTATTTCAAGTTATTGTAAATAATAGGGAAGGAGAGTTCCAATGCTAACCAAACATTGACAAGGAATCTCAAATGCCAGGAAATGAGCTTTTGTGGAACCTAAAATGAACTAGTGGGCAGCAGAAGTACTTTAAGTAGTTAGGCATGTAACCTGAGAAAGAATATCGAGATTGATAGCTTCAGTAATCTCTTGATTCCAGCTCTGAGGAGCCATCTCACAGATTTCATCTCTCACCTCCTTCATTAGTTCAACAATTCTGTCATAATTGGGTTTGTTCTGTTTCATGGATTCCGTAATCCCATCCCAGAAAGCAATCTTCAATGTCTCTCTTATCTTTTCCTGCAGCATATACAAGCAAGTAAATATATACATATTATATACTTATAGTAAAGATAAGGCTCTTATATATAGCCGATGATGGAGATAGAAATAGTGTCTCAATGTGGCTCCACCAAGCAATGTCTTGTATAGTATGTTGACAAAGCATATAGGAAAACGGGAGCGACTTAAAATTTAGACCCTACAAGAGAAATTTGGACATTGGCGGTCATCCCTACTATACTTGCTCACACATACTCCCTCCTCAAATTAGTAATCCCACTTTCCTTTCTTGGATGTCTCGAATTGATAGTTCCATTTCCATTTAGGGACATAATCAATATAGCAAACTTCACAATAGAAAGTAAGTTGTAATCTTGACCATTGATTATGTTGAATAATTGTTATCTTAAGAAGTACTAAAGGCGAAATGGGACTATCACTTTGAGACATAGGGAGTATTGTTTAATAATATAAAATATAATTGCTCACGCTATTACTACCCACAAAATTTAGAGATGCAAAATGAGAAATTAAAGCAGAAAACCATACAGCTAACCAGCTGTTGTCCTCTCTATCTTCACAAGGAAGGATGAATACCGGGAATATTCTTTAACTTCTTGGGGTCAATTTGATAAAAAAAAAATAGGAAAATGATTCACGAAACAAGTAAGTTTTACGAGACGTTGGCAAAAGAGATGAGTGATTTTGTGAGACGTTCTCTATCTTTTCCTCCCTTTCCATGGAATTTTTTTCTTACCCATCGCCCAAAGAATTAGATTTTATGGAAAAACAAAAAGAAGTAATAGAATATCTCACTAAATCAGTAATTAAAAGTTTATAGTATTTCCATTCATTTTCCAACTTTATATCAAACGCACCCTTGGTCTATATTTGAGCTAATGTTGCCCACTAAGCTTCTGTTGCTTTATAGATAATGCGTTCACATATTATATTTAAGATAATGCACTAACCTTAACACCATCTTGGTCATCATCAGTAATGAAACTGTCAGCAAATGTATTGTCCTCCTCGTGAACAACTTCATTAACAATCAACTCATTCTCCATACCCAAATTCTCTAAACTGCTACTAGGGACTGAGGTGGGTGGGAATGAAGCATCATCCCCAAATAAGGAGCGAGCTACAACTTTTGGTCTCTCACTACTCTCAGCCATGCTTGTGTTATCCGAACCAGAAACAGACGAAGGTCTGGCTGGAAACATTGGCGAGCTTGGAGGTAAAATATGCATGACTGGTGACCCTACTGGGCTTCCACTCTTCCTTGCTTGGAAGTATTTCTTCCTTGTGTCAGAAAGAGCATTTTCCATTCGTTTGATCCCAGCATCTCCACTCAGGTGCATGATTTTCTGCCTCATAAGTTTCTGATCTTCCACAACCTGGATTAAAAAAAAAAGGGCAGTAAATAGAACCACACATGGTACCAATATTTTTGAAAATGAAATAAAGGGGGAAAGATTTAGTACTAAGAGTGCTTTTTTTTAAGATCATCGGGGGCAAAATTACTGTATCGGCATTATTGTAATTCTCCAAAGATAATTTTTATGCAAACCAAACAAATTTCCAAAATAAAGGGGGGAACCGCACCCCTTCAGCTAAAGGTACATACCACTTTGTGTGCGGAGAGAAATTATTCCCACAAAAGGGTTGAAGAAAAGGTAAGCTTTCTAGACAACGCAATAGAATTGCACATTGGCTGCAAAACTGTAAGGGTCCGATTCATAAAAAAGTTGGAAAATTACTGAAAACACAACTAAATTTATGAGAACTTGGAAAAAGAGATGAGTGATCTAGTAAAATGTTCTCCATTTTTTTTTCTCTTTTTTCATGGAAATTTTTTCTTACCCATCTTCCAGAGAACTGCATTTCATGGAAAAACCGAAAATGTAACAACACATCTCACCAAATCACACGTCTCTTTTTCGAACTTCTCATAAATTTAGTAATATTTTCAATCATTTTCCAACTTTTTTATCAAACACACCCAAAGACTTGCAAAGTCATGGTTTTAACAATTACCATGGGAAGGGGAAAATCTAGAACCGAAAGCTTGAATAGAATGAAGAATAGATGAGTACCTGTTTCTGAATAGCCTTCAAATCATGAGTAAGAGCATCACAATCTCCCTCTGGAGTCAGTTTTAATTTTTGAATCATCGATAGTTCAAGCTCGCAAGCAGCTTTCACCAAATCCTCCTCAAGTGACTCAGCATCCTTGACCTTCCACACCGCAAAGTTATTCAAGTAAGAACACCATGCTGCATCGAAAGCCACAAGCTGAGACCTGAAGGTCCACCGCCTCGCCAATGAAGGCTCGGACTCTTCATCAGAACCGCGTACTGGCCCATCTAATATTATCTTTGTCAACAACTCGAACTCTCGAACGAATTTCTCAGCAGACTTGGCCAGAGCATTCTCACACTCTCCCTGCGCGCTGAAAACTGCATCCGGGTGAGCCAATATCATATAAGCACAGAGTACAACTCTGGCTTGGTACCTTGATAACTGAACCGGACTTTTGCCAGAATCTGTGATAGGCCCTGGTTTCTTTGGGGCTCCGGTCTCAGCAGGTTTTTTGGGTGCAGCCCTCTTTTTGGGGGTAGCAACTTGCTTGAGAAGGTGATCAATGTCACCTGATCTGCAAAGACTAGTGCCAGAATCAACGGCCTGTGACATTTTATAGCGACTCTCAAGCCGATCAAGTAAAGCTTTTGTAGTCTGAAGAGTAGAGGCTGATTCAATAAGAAGAGCAAGCTGGTCAAAAGGCACAGATTTCACGTGTGTTTCGTTAATATTCAAAGCGTCGTAAGCTTTTGTCAGATCTACAGTAGTTCTTCCCATCTCAAGGAACTTCCTCCAGCACCTGCAAAAGATATTGGTTGTAAAAATAAATAGATCTTCAAACTTCGTATCTGTAAGAGAGCATGAGTACATTGTTGGCCCACTACCGAACAACTTAAGCTTTTGGGAGAGTTGGTTTCTAACATGGTATCAGAGGCACTTAAAAAGATCCTCCTCTTCCACCGGCGTGCAACAAACCTTGGTTTATCTCTCCCACAGTATCATTTCCAAGAACTCCCATAATGTGCATGGCAATATATTAGTTAAGATTCAAAAACTGCCTATAGTAAAAAAGTTAAAAATAGTATTGAACAGGTCTCCACTTTCCCCACAAGTCATGTAGTTCTCAAAGACAAGGGTTTCACAATTTCTAGAAATTCAAGTAACTAACTGCTAATGCGCAATTATCGCATCACTAAATTCCCATATATATATGAACAACATACTTGAATTAAGATAAGTATCTGTAGATACTAGAAACTATTCCTCAATTAACAACTAATATGGAGGCAATAACAAACTGCCAGAAAAACCTATTTATTGCATTGAGTTAGAAAGGACATAGTAAATTAGAACGAATTGCTAGAACAAGTTATATTAAATCTCAAAGTAATCAAATGATTCCTCAATATACCTTGCTATTTTTCTGGCAAGAAGATCAGCTTCCTTCTGCATATTATTCCAATGAACAGAATTACGCAGTCTTGCTCTCTGCATCAGATATTCTGCCCTCTGTCTCCTGGCCTGTTTAAAATAACAAAACAAAGAAAATTAACGAGCCAAATAAAACAACAACCAAGTAACAGCATGGCTATAACATCTATACTATTATACAAAGCCGGGACAGAATTCAACCCTCATGAGGCTCCATCATACTTTTGATTTCCAATTTTGCCAATGCAATCTTTTTTTTCCCCAAATAACAAACATTCTTGCAACAAGATTTGAATCCTTGTTTACTAAGCAATCTAAACTCATGCTTAACCACTGGGCCATCTATCATTTTTGGTAAACTTTTTTCTTCAAATTTTATATTGCAAGTCGCACATGAATCACGTCTGCAGGGTACTCCAGTTAGGGAAAATATGTTAAATCAACTTGAAAACACACACATACCCTTTGTAATCTGTCTTCCAACTTGTCTCTCAACTTCCTACTTTCAATCTCTCTCTGTTGAGAGACAGACTTCACCACCTTCCGCACTTGTAAAACCCTACCACCCGCCCTCTTCATGTCCGCTTCGAGCAATCCCAATCGCTTCTTTTCAGCAGCCGCACGCTTCTGAGAAATTGCAGCACGCACACGCTCCTTATACTTATTCTCTCGAGCAATCCTCCTTAATAATGATTGAGATGTTCTCTCCTTCAGTGTAGCCCTTCGTTGCATATAGGACTTAAGAATAAGCATTCTATTAACCTCCGCCTGTTGAGCCCTTGATTGCACTTTTGTACCAAGCTCTGCACGTTCCTTCTTAAAGCGCATTTCTAACCCAGTTTTAGCTGCTTGACGCAACTCGTCTAACTTAGCTAGGCGCATCTGAGATTTTGCCAGCATGCTTAACCTAATAGATCATACAAAAAAAAATAAAAAAAAATATTACATTAGTGAAGTAGTCAACAACACCAATATATTGAGGATTACTATGAAACAATACCGTGGAAAAAAACCGACATAAGTATTTTCTTGATCCCATACACAACAACATAATGGAGTGACCTAGAAAGTCCCATAGTTTTCATGGTGGCCTAATCCATACTGAAAATTGCTAGATCAAAATAAGAATTTATTATGCAAGCTTCCTCCAACAGAACTTTTACCCCAACCCAAACTTAATGTAATACAGGAGCTAACAATTAGGAATGGATGGGTAAAAACACTAGAGATTTTTCCTTATTCGCCTCTATTTTCAGTTTGATACAAAGGCAGGCAGCAATAAGCATAAATACTTGTACAAACCACGGGAGCCAGATCAGTAAAGTCTTCACACTTTGGAGGAACAATGAGGCTGTCAAAAAGGTTTTGGTAAAACTATGGGGTAATGTTTTAATCAGCAAATCCTAAAAGACAAAATGTCATTAAAGGATAGCGTGTCCAAACTGAATATGACACCTGAGTTTGAATCTTTTGGGATAGGGATTAGAAAATCTATCGGTTTTCACACGGAGACCTTTCCAAGCCAACCAATGAAAATACCTAGAACTGTCAAGGAACTTACACTCTCTGTTTGAACTTTATAGACAATACTTTTGAAGGACCCAACCAACATAACTATTTTGCAGCAAAACATACCGGTATGGGCTATTTCTAGCATAACAGGATATGGCTCTCAACAAGCATAGTGGCGAGGGACTAGTTTGTGCAACAAAAAAAAATACCTTTTCTGCTCAGCAGCATGAAGCTTTGCCTCAAGACGCTGACCAATTTCTTCTTCTTGAGAAGTAGATTTTGGGAGAATCCTCGGCTTCATCCGGGCCTTACTTGATAGCTTCTCATAGAATTTCTGTATTGAATCAAAATGGACAATGGAAAATCACAGTAAGCCATGAGGAGTTAAGTAGGCTGTAGTTGTATGGGCAAATTCAACGACGAAGAATACTGAAGAAAACAAATAGCTACAACTACCAACTTTTAGGAAACTGGATTTTCTAATTTGAAGGACAAAATACATAAAGAAAATAATGGGATTGTTTCATACAAATACCTATGAGATGCAACAGCCATAAATAAATAAATAAGGTGAACACAAATATTTGGAAAATAATTAGAATTCTTGTCTATGTGATGAATCAAGAGACTAATTTCTATTCGCGAAGTGCTAATCTCATTCCAATTAAACATGTCCCAATTTAAACAAGAAAAAGAAATAAAGAGGCTCCGGGAAGGTAATTTTAGTCCTGCAGATAAATTGACAAATCAGTTGAGAAAGAGAGAGAGAAAGAGACGTGAAAGGGAAAAAAAGGGACTTTAAGGAAGTGCAGAGCAAAATTCAAACAGAAGCACCCGCCTTCACCTAACACAATAAACAAACTTCAACATAAAGGTAAAAAAAGATTCAAATAGAATAGGAAAAAGTGCATTCCAAAAGAATAAACACCACACTTTGTTTTTAGTTAAAGGAATTTAATGAAATAGAAACTAATTAAATTAGAATTTTAATCAGTTGAACATATAGCATCAATGTTTGCTTAGTTTAGTTAAGTTCCATCATTTAATTTCCGCTAGAGCAGAAAAAGGAATATAAACTATTTTTACATTTTAATTTCTTGCAACTTTCTAAGAAACCAAACAGAGAGTAGAAAATTCAAGATAATAGAGGAGGGAGGAAAATCCAAGTACGTTGCTAAGTTCAGTTCAGTACTTGAGTTCCATCATTTCTACTTAGACATAAAAAACAGAAAATTGAAAAAAAAAATTTGTTTTCCACATTTCAATTTCACAACTTTCTGAGAAACCAATAGAGACATAAAATTCAAGATAAATGTAGAGTGAGGAAAATACCAATCATGTTGCTAAATGAAGTCGAGATCTATCATTTCTTACTAACTACACCCAAAAAATAATAATTAGAAACTAGAAAAAAAAAAAAAAAAAAGTTTCTCCACGTTTCAATTTTCCAAGACTTACAGAGAAACAAACAGAGAACAGAAAATTCAAGATATATTTAAACATTTTCAATTTCCACAACTTTCTGAGAAATCAAACAGAAAATTCAAAACAAAGGGGGAGGGGGAGAGAGAGAGAGAGCATCAATGTTTGCTTAGTACAGTGGAGTTCTTTCATTTATTTTTCACTAGATCAGAGAAAAAGAAAAAAATATATATATTTTTACACATTATAATTTCAGCGATTTTCTAAAAGAAACCAAACAGAGAGTGATAAAATTCAAGATACGTAGAGAGAAAAATCCAAACTTCAGCTCACTTATTTCATTTCTTTTTCACTACACCAAAAAAAAAGAAAAAAATATTTACACATTTCAATTTCCGCAGTTTTCTGAGAAACCACAGAACAGAAGATTAAAGATCAAGGTATGGAGAGAAAAATCCCCAAAAAAAATAAGAAGTATTAAATGTAGAAGAAGATCACTTAAATATCATTTCATTTTCACTATACCAAGAAAAGAAAAAATAAAATATCTTTCCACATTTCAATTTCCATGATTTTCTCAGAAACCAAACAGAGAACATAAAATTCAAAATAAAGTCACAAATTTTAGAAAAACACTTTATACCTGTCTACGAAGATCGGCATCTTGAAGCTTCGCTTCGATTTCTTCAACACTAATCGGAGACGTCTTGGTCTCCGACAGCCTCCGACGAAGCCTCGGAGGCATTGTCGGTGAAACGTTACGGTCACTGGCCGGAAATTCCATCGCGATTCCGGCTGCCGACCTCCCGCTCTCCGGCGACTCCACTTTTGCCTCCATCAAAATCAAATTTAAGTACAATAAAGATTATATTTTGAGAGTTTGTGATTTTGCCTTTTTCCGTTTGCGAGTGTGTGATGAAATGGAATGTGAGCGTTAAATGGGTGTAAATGCAAAAATAATAATTTAACTTACCCATAAAGTTAGCCACGTCATTACATATGCAAACCGGGATTTTTTTTTTGAATTAAATAAAGTTTTTAAATTTGTTTATTTAACTCACTTTTTAATTTATTAGACAAAAAAAATATACTTTAAAAATATTCATTTGAAATTACTATTTTAAAGGTAGATATATGATTTAAGCAAGGGGTGAGATCTCGGAATAAGCCGTAAACTCGAACGTTAAGGGTTGAATTCCCTCTAAAGTGCAAGGTCTGAATTTAAATATTCGGTAGGGTGAGGGGTTGCTTTGTTAGACTGTGGTTTACTAGACTGTCTTTGGTCCAATGTGACCTAGGGATAGAGAGGTTTCTCGTCATCAAAGAAAAAAACAAGATTTAGGTAAAAACCATTTAGTTTAAGTTATTAGGAAAAAGAATCACGATAAATATTATTTTTGTTGATAAGTAGTGATATCAAATTACTATTTTAAATAAATTTATCTTTTTACGAAATTGAAAATAGTGATTCCAAATCACTAATTTTAAAAGTGTGCTATTTTAAATTTTTAACTAATAAATTAAAAAATGGCTTAATATAACTATTTAATTTAAAAAGTGATTTAATTTGGAAAAAAAGTCCAATTATCGACAAACAGCAAAAATTGGAAATGGTATTCAAAAAAAAGTTGGCAAATTTTTCAAAGGATGAGGAAATTAAATGCACATCATCAGAATCTTCTTTTTGGAAAACATCACAAGCATTTTCCTTTTATCCTGGACTAGAGGGAGTAAAAAGTTGCTTAATATACGTTATTTTGTGTTACGGATTTGAAATTTTGCTTTTGTACTAACCATACGCCGACATAAGTGCTATGAACGTTGACGTCTTTTTTTTATTTTTATGTACACATAAATTTAATATAAAATAAAAAGAATAAAATATGAAAGTATTGTTAATTAAATGATAAGACATCTTTACTTTTAACTTAAAACTTATAAGAATGAGTCTAATTAATTATATACGGGTGGATACACGAAATGCTGTGCATGTCTTATTATCATGCACGAATGAAATTTAATATAAAATCAATGCTAGGTCACTGGTTAAAAATTATGTTTTCAACTTTAAGCTTTCTCTATTTTTAGTGACAGTGTTCTCTTACTTAGCCACCTTTTGAACTAAGAGTACCATCATTTTCATCTGCACCTTCAATCTGGCGCGATGCATAACCAATCGAGATGGAGTCTAGTTACAGCGGTATCCTAATCCCGAGTCTATAGCCAAACCATGCTCCCCCTGATTTATGAGTGACCTTTGTTTGCTACCAATGGATCATTTCTTTCGTCTCCTTCAAAAACCATCTTTAAGTCTCGCCTCTTTGCGGTGCGTGCGATACCAAGATTCGGTCTTCAATTTGGACAATGCCAAGAAAGGGCCAACAAATCCCTGGAAAGTAAGAGTTTTCTTAGATCAATGAAGGAGAAGGAAGCTGGCACATGAGATTCGATTTAGTCAGCTTGGTTCCTGACTTTGCCATTTCAAAAGCACTATTCAAGTGATCAAAGTGCAAGATATATCCATGACCCGACGAAGCGTGCGCTCGGAATTAGTGGTCAATCTGTCTAACTAATAAGGGTGATGGGTCGGCAAGCGCGTACCAAGCCATGGCTTTCTTGGGGGGACCTTCGTCCCCTTAGCCAACCATTGCCGCTTCAGTCCGCCCCCAAACCCCTCCTATGTTGTCTAATTCTCCTAAATATATGTTTCAACCATATAGAGTTTCAAAGTTGTTTTTGTCATCTTCAGGATTTTGCACAGACTTTTGTTTAACGCTTTTGCTAGCCCATTTTCGACGGCATAGTATCTTTAGCTTGCTTGATATTGTATTTGGCATACAACCAAAAGAGGGCGAAACTTATGAAGGGTTGCTCGTTATCGAAAATAATGCTATTTAATTTAGAATTCCGAACTAGTAGAAGATATGGGTTCGTATGAACTCGGATAGCATTTTGTTTTTTAGATCTTTACAACAATCTCTTTCCATCTACTCTCTCTCTCTATTTTTTTAGAGAGAGTATAAGCACCTTTATTTTTTTATTATTATCTAACAAGGCGCTTCTTTCTATTTTTTTCTTTAAAGTCAAGCAAAAAACCTTTCGTTTTTATTGAGCAGATATAAGAACAAGTTGACTTACTAAGCAAACGCTTCCATTTTCTCGCCGATGTCATTTCCTCTTCTGGGGTCTCATAGCCAGCTAGAGAAAGAAGAGTTCCTTCCCTTAGATCAACAACGCGCTCGAAGACAAGACATCAATGGTTGAACAAAGAGGCCTAGGTACACTATTTGTGAGGGGATCTTGGGACTGAGAACATCCTTTTTTGGCAATGCCAAGATCGCAATGGATTCAATCAAGACTTTTAAAAATTTATATAAAATTTGATTATAAGATACTAGTCTATGAGTGTTTAGCGTAGAACATAGTGTAAAATTTTTGTTGGTGTCGATCACTTATATTTAAAAATTAAATTGAAATGGATTGATTAAATTTTTTAAAATTCTTCGATTTACTTATGTAGACAATAGTTTTTACGAGATCCAGTTCAATTTAAATGAGGGATTGCATCGAAAAAATAGTTATCAAACATAAAATTTTGATTTCAAACAATTCTCCTATTTTTTTTTCAAAAAATGGGTATAAGATTATGCGTATCTTACTTACAAAAATATTTTTTACACGGGAAGTGCTAAATTAATTTTTATATATTTATGAATTAATTTCAAAAGTTCATATGCATAATGTGTACATAAATGTGAGATTGGGTGTGTGCGAGTAAGGGAGAAAGATTTAGAGTATCTCCGATGTAAATGTGAATTAGTTTTTTTAATGAATATGGATCCGTTTAAAGGAGCATTGTGGATATAGTTTAAGGATACAAAATTTATTTAAAATAAAATTATATAATAAAAGCTAAAATTTATTAAAGTTTAAAAAATAAATTATGGAAATAAAAATAGCAAATTAGTATATGGCCTAAAATTTTCGCTAGTTGTATATTCAGACCCACATGATTTGTGTAAATAGTGAACAACCCATATTTTTATTTTTGGCCCAAATAACTTAATTATTTTAATTCAATTTTTTTATTATTATATCATTTTAAATGACATGTTTGTCCTTTCTTGGTTGTTAGGATTAAATCCATTTGGTTGTTACAACGTGTGTATCATCTATCCTAAATTTAAGTTGTTATTTATTCTTCTAACCACTTTTAGAAGCCATATCCATTTAGTTAACTGTTTATGTCATCATCCATATCAATTAATTATGAACAAAGATATTACTGCCGTTCTATCTATTATTTTACTTATGCAGTTCGTTTTCCTCTGTTCTATATGTCTGCCTTGTCTCATCCTGTAACTTGGTGCTTGATTATTGAAGCGTGTCTATTATATGACCTAGGTAATGTAGCTCTTTGTAATCTTTGGTTTGCAAATTATTCCAATTATATGGCTAAAGGTAATGTAGCCTTTATTTACAGTCCATTTTCAAAATTATTGTGTAATGTTATATTATGTTGTCATTCGTTATTAGCATATCATTGAATTTTTAATATTTTTCTAGTAATGTATATCCAGTGTGAAAAATATCATGTTATTTTAGAAAAAAAAATTCCCACATTAGACTTCTTAATATGACTCTTTTGCGATTATATTTTGTAATATGATTACTTCAACATCAGATTTGTCCATAATATTCGTATTCATTTTATGACTACATAGTAATATTTTCATTTGTAATATGACTATTTGTATATTAATGATACTACTCATCTTATAATAGTCATTTTGAAGTTTAGATATCAGCCATATTAATATAACTGCATCAAGATTATGAAATTAGCTATACTACTCATATTTTTCTTACTTATTAGTAGTCATATTTTAATATCTGCAAACATATTTGCAATTTTATACGTGCCAAGTATCTATATAATTTTTCAAGTAATTTTACTCTAGAGAATCAATATTTATTTGGATTTTAGTTTTCCCTTATTTGAATTTCAAAATTCTTGTAATCCTAATAACTAACTCAATATAATTAGAGATTATTTAAAGTTATCATTTATTTTTCAAAAAATTGGTAAAAAAGGGCAACATTAGAAAAACTATAAATGAATTAAAAATAATTAAATAAAAAAACAACTAAATACAAAATCATAATTATCTAATAATTTGGGCCAACAACTAATTACAAAAAACAAGTGGGTTAAATGCAAAATAATTTAAAAATGCTGGGGTAAATACAAAAAGCCCCAAATAAAAATGGTGTGTTACTTAGATGATGTCTAAGAGACTCTAAATATAGCATATCATCTTCATCTTCTTTGTTCATAGTTACATTCGAATAGTTTTTTTTCAATTTAATATTTATGCATGTTATGTAATACTTTATTTTCCCCCAACTCATAGATGAATTAGAGATGTATAATATAATAGTATTTGAGATATTTCTCCTCGATTTTTGGTTGACCAAATGGTGAAAGCAAAGGAACTAAGAGTATCTCTAACAGTAGTATATATTTACATTTTGTGTAAATTATGCAAAACTTGCAAATTTTTTGAGCTCCAATAGTCTTTTAAAATTAGCTTTTATGTAAAATACACTACAAGTTTATACTACTACGTTAGCTTTTTCTTTCCTCAATTATTTTATAAAAGTTTAAAATGTAATAACTTTTAATAAAAATCATATATTTTAAATAAAAATTATATATCTAAAATCTACTCATCAAGAATCAACAAATCAAAATTCATTGTTATTATAATATTATGTATACCAAAATTCAAGAAAAAACAATTAAAAATTGCATAAAATGATATATAATATGCATAATTATGTTATTGGTACATTCAAAATTTACACAAAAGTTGGAAAATGTACCATTGGAGCATATTTTTTTTTACGGTTCAAATTTTGTATAAAAGTATCTTGACACATATGATTTACACAACAGTTAAAAGTGCTCTAACGATTCTCATAAAAATAGGCGTCAAACTTTCAATTTTTTAAAACTACGGGAGAAACCAAAGATAGCTTTATCATAAACTTAGGCAAATTACTAAAGAACATAAACGACATAAGAGTATTTCCAATGGTATAATCAAAATAACAATTATAACCAAATTTAACAATGTTGGTTAAAAATATTATCCCAATAACATAATCAAATTTTAGCAACCTTTGTTAATCAATAACTAAATCTACTCCATTTATAATCAAAGTTAACAACGTTGTTCTTCAATAACCAAAATAAGGGGCCTACTAATTCTATTATGTAAAAGAGAATCTTTTCAAATTTAAATTATCTTTTCTTCCCCCCTTTTTTTTTTGAAATAAAATTCAAATCAATTAATTTGTGGCCAATCAATATAATAAACTCCACAAATTTGTTTATTGAGTAAAAATAACTATTAAGGATAACTACATTATTAACTTTAATAACTTACTAAATGAATAATTATTCAATTTTAATTATTTCATTGGAGATGCTCTAAGGTATTTAGCAAAGTAGAGCATTGTTTGCAATTACCAAAAGTAGCAAAGCTTGTTGAAAATTTACAGAAATAGCAAGTCTTATTAACAAATTACAAAAGTAGTAGTTTGTTGACTTTTATGCCCTTTTCTTTTTCTTTTTTCCCCCCTGAATTTACCCCCTTGTCCTTCTTTAATCTTTTAAAATATAATTAATTTGTTTGTTTCGTTGTCGCTCTTCCCTCCTTTTTTGAAAGAATAACACCGGAACACTACCGGCCATTTTAACCCACCCAGCCACCCTCACCACCATTCATTCCAGCGGCTTTATTGTTAGAGATTTGTTGATGATTACATGTCTTTCCCTTCCCCACCATGTTCTTTGGCTCAACCTTTTAGATTTCATCTCTACATTCAAAGTCTATCACCCAACCTAAAAATAATCTGATCTTAGGGGTCTGTTGATGATAATATGAAAAAAGAAAATAAAAACAGTTGATTTTTATAAGGATTTAAAAAATAAGTTAGTAGTGAGATACCTTCTTACTTTGTGGCTTTTTTCATGAATAAATTTTCTTTGATAGTTCAGAAAGAAAAAAATTTCACAAAAAAATATGAAGGATGGAAGGGCATCTACTTATAAAATGAATGTAAAATAGAGAGTATTCTTATCGCATGCCTAAACTTATTTTCCAACTTCTTACCAAATTCAAGTATTTTTATTTTCTTTTTCTACATTGTTATCAAATGGAGCTCTTAGATAGTTAAATAGAGCAAATTCCTCTTAAGACAGATAAAAAAAAGAAAAGAAAAGGAAAGCGTACTCTCTATGAGTGAAAGTGGTTCTTCACATTACATAGAAAATTATTCTGGAGTACCAAATTTGTTCACATGGGTACAATTTTTGTACATAAATATATTAGTAAATGTCATATATGTACCACTTTTGAATTTTAATGCGATAAAAGTATACCAATTTATAAATTTTATGCACGGTGTTTACTATTTCTCTCACTTAAATGTACTAAAAATTATGATAGGTGATGGATTTTATTATATTCACATTTGCGGTTTTGTGCTCTAAAGTAGAGATTAAAAAGTTTATAAAAATCTTTTAGAATTTGAATTGAATACACCGTGATAGGTGGTTCGCTTGCTCTTAGAAGTATCCTTTATTTTTGATATTTTATTTTCATCCATCTCCAGCAAACCTGGTGGGTGTTTGAATTAAAAGCTTGAGATTGATTTTGAACAAAAAATGTTTAAATGTGGATCGGGCAAAGAATGAAAGCCATCTTCCTCTTCATCACTTAAATATGATGGTACAAATGAAATAAGAGAGTTTGATCAAAGATAAAATCAAAATATCACTTAAAAAGAAAACTAGGTTATCACATTTTTTCTGCTATTTTTTTAAGGGTCATGTTGATGAATATGATACATATTTTTATACAAAAGGTTAATAAGTTTCTATTTATAATAATTTTAACACATGACATCATTTTTACTTTTTAAATTTTTCAATAAGCTTTGCCACTTTTGATATCTGCAAACAATATTACGCTACTTTGGTAGTTTTTATATGCTATTTTGGTATGTCTATGCTATGCTATTCTGGTAATTTTTATATGCTACTTTGAATAAGCTTTACTATGTCTATGCTCTTTTGGTAATTTTTCCTATAAACTTTGGGTGCCAAAGCACTAATGATATTTTTTAATTTGTGAACTATTGAGGATGATTGTTGGTGTTCCAAGAATACAAAATACATTTTAATGATGAGTGCTATAAACACATAAACTTTTAAAAAAAAAAAAAACCCAAATATACAAACAAACCATCACGTACAAATGTACAATGCATTTATTTCTTTTACATAAATTTGATACACACATATATGTCTTCGTTTCACTTCCAACAAACATCCATCAAATTTCATGCTCACAAATGGAAACAGTTGACGAAACATCGTACTAAATTAAGCATCACCATCTCCCTCTGGTGTCAGTTTACATTTTTGAATCATCGATAGTTCAAGCTGGCCATCGGCTTTCACCAAATCCTCCTCTACCCTCCACACCGCAAAGCTATTCAAGTAAGAGCACCATGCTGCATCGAAAGCCGCAAGCTGAGACCTGAAGGTCCACCGCCTTGCCAATGCAGGCTCGGATTCTTCACCAGAACCGTGTGCAGGCCCATCTAATATTATCTTAGTCAACAACTCGAACTCTCGAACGAACTTCTCAGCAGACTTGGCCAGAGCATTCTCACACTCTCCCTGCCCGCTGAAAACTGCATCCGGGTGAGCCAATATCATATAAGCACTGAGTACAACTCTAGGTTGGTACCTCGATAACTGAACCGGACTTTTGCCAGAATCTCTGATGGGCCCCGGTTTCTTCGGGGCTTGGGTCTCAGCAGGTTTTTTGGGTTTGGCGGAAGCAACTTGCTTGAGAAGGTGATCAATGTCACCTGATCTGCAAAGACTAGTGCCAGAATCAACGGCCTGTGACATTTTATAGCGACTCTCAAGCCGATCAAGTAAAGCTTTTGTAATCCGAAGAGTAGTAGCTGATTCAATAAGAAGAGCAAGCTGGTCAAGAGGCACAGACTTCACGTGTGTTTCGTTAAGATTCAAAGCATTATAAGCTTTTGTCAGATCTACAGTAGTTCTTCTCATCTCAAGGAACTTCCTCCAGCACCTGCAAAAGACATTTGTGGTAAAATAAATAGATCTTTGAACTTCATATCTGTTAGAAAGCATTAGTACATTGGCCAACTACCTAACAACTTAAGCTTTTGGGAGAGTTGGTTTCTAACATAGTATTAGAGCTATTTAAAAAGATCCTCCTCTTCCGCCAGCAGGCAACCCGCCTTGGTTTATCTCTCCAACAATTTCATTTCCAAGAACTCTCGGAATGTGCATGGCAGTATATTAGTAAAGATTCAAATGAACAAATATTAGTAAAAAGTTAAAATAGTATTTACCATGCTCCACTTTCCCACAAGTCATGTAATTCTCAAAGAGTAGTTTCAAAATTTCTAGAAATTCAAGTAACTAACTGCTAATATGTATTGCATCACTAAATTCTCATATACATTGAACGAGAATCAAGATAAGTAGCTGTAGATGCTAGAAACTCTTCCTCAATTAGCAACTAATACGGGGGCAAAAACAAACTACCAGAAAAAACTATTTATGGATTGTGTTAGAAAGGACATAGTAAATTAAAGCAAATCGCCAGAAGAAATTCTGTTAATTCTCAAAGTAATCAAATGACGCCTTTATATACCTTGCTATTTTTCTGGAAAGAAGATCAGCTTGCTTCTGCATTTTTTTCCAATGAGCAGAATTATGCAGTCTTGCTCTCTGCATTAGATATTCTGCCCTCTGTCTCCTGGCCTGTTTAAAATACCAAAACAAAGAAAATTAACGAGCTGAATAAAACAAAAACCAAGTAACTGCATGGCTATAACATCTATATTATTATACAAAGCCGGGGCAGAATTCAACCCTCATGAAGCTCCATCATACTTTTGATTTCCAATTTTGTCAATGCAATCTTTTTTTTTTTTTAAATAACAAACATGCTTGCAACAAGATTTGAATCCTTGTTTACTAAGCAATCTAAACTCATGCTTAACCACTGGGTCATCTATCATTTTTGGTAAAAAAAAAAAAATCTTCAAATTTTATATTGCGAGTCGCACATGAATCACATCTGCAGGGGACTCCAGTTAGGGAAAATATGTTAATCAACTTGAAAACATGCATACCCTTTGTAATCTGTCTTCCAACTTGTCTCTCAACTTTCTACTTTCAATCTCTCTCTGTTGAGAGAGAGACTTCACCACCTTCCGCACTTGCAAAACCCTACCACCCGCCCTCTTCATGTCCGCTTCAAGCAACCCCGAGCGTTTCTTCTCAGCAGCCGCACGCTTCTGAGAAATTGCAGCACGCACACACTCCTTATACTTGTTCTCTCGAGCAATCCTCCTTAATAACGATTGAGATGTTCTCTCCTTCAGTGTGGCCCTTCGTTGCATATAGGACCTAAGAATAAGCATTCTATTAACCTCTGCCTGTTGAGCCTTTGATTGCACTTTTGTACCAAGCTCTTCACATTCCTTCTTAAAGCGCATTTCTAACCCAGTTTTAGCTGCTTGACGCAACTCGTCTAACTTAGCTAGGCGCATCTGAGATTCTGCCAGCATGCTTAACCTAATTGATCATAACAAAATTAATACATATATATACATTAGTGAAGTAGCCAACAACAGCTATATATTAAGAATTAATATGAAACAATAACATCGAAATAAACTGTCGTATATATTTTATTGTTCCCATGCACAACAACATAACGGAGTGAACTAGAAAGTCCCCATAGTTTTCATGAACTAGGAAAAGGGTAGTTAAGAAGGCCAAGGGACAGAATCATCTAATATTGGAAAAGAAAGATAAAGAGAAACATATTGAATCGATACAAAAGGCTAGGGTGGCCTAATCAATACAGATAATTGCTAGATCGATATAAGTATTTATTATGCAAGCTTCCTCTAACAGGACTTTTACCCCAAACTTAAAGTAATACAGGAGCTAAGAGTATCTCCAATGGTATAATCAAAATAACAATTATAATCAATTTTAACAATGTTGGCCAAAAATACTAACCCCAATGGTATAATCAAATGTTAGCAACTTTTTAACCAGTAACCAAATCTACTCCATTTATAATCAAAGTTAATAACCTTCTTCGATAACCAAAATGAGGGGCCCACCAATTCTATTGGGTAAAAGAGAACCTTTTTAAATTTAAATCATCTTTCCCTCCTTTTTTTGAAACAAAATTCAAATTGATTAATTTGTGGCCAATCAATATAATGGAGCTCACAAATTTGGTTATCGAGAAAAAATAGCCATTGGGGATGGCTATATTGTTAACTTTAACAACTTACTAAATGGATAATCAAATGTCATTTTGATTATTCAATTTTGGTTATTCCATTGGAGATGCTCTAACAAGTAGGAATCGAAATGGATGGGTTAAAAAACAGATTTTTTCTTATTCCCCTCTTTTTTCAGTATGATAAAAAGGCAGCCAGAAATAAGCAGATCCACTTGTACAAACTAGGGAGCAAGATCAATACAGTCTTCACACTTTGGAGGAACAAGGCAGTCGAAAAGGTGTTGGTAAAACTATGGGGTAATGTTTTAATCAGCACAGCCTAAAATGATAAGGGTTTTCACAAGGAGACCTTTCCATCCCAACCGATGAAAATACCTACAACCGTCATGGAATTTGTTTGAACTTTATAGACAATACTTTGAAAGGACCTAACCAACACAAGTATATATGTTGCAGCAATAGATATCAGCCTGGCTATCTCTAGCATAACAGGATAAGGCTCTGAATAAGGATAGCTGCAAAGACTAGTTTATGCAACAAAAAAGAGAACACCTCTTCTGCTCAGCAGCGCGAAGCTTTGCCTCAAGACGCTGACCAATGTCTTCTTCTTGAGAAGAATTTGAGAGACACCTGGGCTTCACGCGGGCCTTACTTGCTAGCTTCTCATAGAATTTCTGCATTCAATTTAAGTGGACAATGGAAAATCACAGTGAGCCATGAGGAATTTAAGTAGGCTGCAGTTATATGGACAAATTCAATGACAGAATACTGAAGAAAACAAATAGCAACAAATAGTTTAAGGAATTTAATGAAATAGAAACTAATTAAATTAAAATCTTAATCAGTTGAACATATAGCATCAATGTTTGCTTAGTTTAGTTGAGTTGTATCATTTAATTTTTGCGAGACCAGAAAAAGGAATAAAAAAATATTTTCACATTTTAATTTCTTGCAACTTTCTAAGAAACCAAACAGAGAGTAGAAAATTCAAGATACTAGTGGAGAGAGGAAAATCCAACTATTTTGCTAAGTTAAGTTCAGTACTTGAGTTCCATAATTTCTTCTTAGACATAAAAAACAGAAAATTGAAAGGAAAAAAAAAAGTTTTCCACATTTCAATTTCACTACTTTTTGAGAAACCAATAGAGACAGAAAATTCAAGATAAATGTAGAGTGAGGCCAATCCCAACCATGTTGCTAAATGAAGTCGAGATCTATCATTTCTTCTTAACTATACCCCCAAAAAAAAATTGAAACCAGAAAAAAGAAAATTTCTCCACATTTCAATTTTCCGAGACTTTCTGAGAAACCAAACAGAGAATAGAAAATTCAAGATAATCCTAGAGATATGCAAATCCCAACCATGTTGCTAAGTCAAGTCGAGTTCTATCATTTCCTTTACACTAGACCAAAAAAAAGAAAAACTATATATTTAAACATTTCAATTTCCGTAACTTTCTGATAAACCAAACAGAAAATTCAAAATAAAGGTAGAGATATAAAAAGGGTAATTTTGTTTATATCCGCAACTTTTTGCAATTAATCCGCATTGTTTAGTTAATCTGCAAGTTGGAATAGACTAAAAAAAATCATTAAATTTTTATAAATATTATGTTTATTAATAATTTAATGTTAAAATATCGAGTTAAAAGCATATAACACCCTTGAAGTTTATACCGAATTGCACTTTTATCCTTGAAGTTTCATTTAGCTCACATAAAAACACAAAGTTAAGATCGTGTTTCACTTTTATCAACAATTTAACATTCCGTCCAAAATGTTAACGAAAAGCCCCACGTGCGCGTCATGTGAGGGGTAAAATGGGTAACCCAGCCCTAATCTCCTTTTCCCTCCCTTCTTCCCCCTCCCTTCCCATTTTTTCTCCAGAAAAAACAGAGTATATGTCATCTTCCTCATTTCTCTCTCATTTGATAGAGCAATTGCTAAATTTCATTAGTGAAAGAAAATCAAAGATCCAACTTCATATTTCTCTCTCATTTGCGTTGTTGATACTAGTGACTTTGTTTCAATTTTCTCTTTAGAACTTAGGTTAGCCAATCGCTCCAACGCCTCTTTAGCTTTCTTCCTCGCCGTCACAACCTCTCTAACCTTTTTTTTCTACTTCAACCCTAGACAACTCCACCGCCTTATTCATCGAACCATCGAATGCACTTGGAGTGGAAAGCGATAGTTAGGTTTTTGGTGTTGTGAGTGACAGTGTATTGGATGTAGGAGTTGATGTGGGAGTGGTAGTGGCGAAGATTGGCAGTGAAATGGAGGGTAAGGGTGAGGGTGTGGAGATCGAAGTGAAAGGAGCAGAGGACTAGAGTTCAAGTGATGAAGGAGATGAAGAATTAGAGGGTGAGGGAATGGGTTTCGTCAGGAAGGAAGAGTTTTTGGTCAAAGGAGAGAGAAGGGAGGAAGATGATATATACTCTGTTTTTTCTGCAGACAAAATGGGAAGGAAAGGGGAAGAAGGGAGGGAAAAGGATATTAGGGTTGGGTTACCCATTTTACCCCTCACATGACATGCACGTGGGGCTTTTAGTTAATATTTTGGACAGAATGTTAAACTGTGGATAAAAGTGAAACATGATCTTAACTTTGTGTTTTTATGTGAGCTAAATGAAACTGCATGGATAAAAGTGCAATTCAGTGTAAACTTCAACGGTGTTATATGCTTTTAACTCTTAAAATATCCATTAAACTAAGAATATATCAACTTTAATTAACTATTTTTTTTTATATGCACTTTAATTACAAAAAAAAAAAAACCCTCCTCCTTCAAACTTCATCTTCAAGCTCTCCTTGCTAAAAGTGAGTTCTTGCAAATATATTTTATTCTAGCGCAACTTCCTCCAGCCAAATTTAGCCTTTGATTTTTTTTGGTATCTCATGCACTATTCTCCTCTCCTTCATTTCTTTATTAAATAAACCTTAAGACATATTTGGAATTTTGTTTATTACTGGATCTTATATAATAGAAATTCCAAATATAGAATTAAGTTTATATGCTGGATTTTCTATATTAGAAATAGAAATTATAAATCAGTAGTTAAACTTTATATTTGAAATATGGATGAAGACATTTACAGATCAGGAATGAAAACTACATAGTAGAAACAATAGTAATAGTCAATATCGCACTCATATTCTTATTTGGAGCTAAAGCGAAAATTATTAGTATAGTGTATAGTTAAACTAATATTATTCGATTTACTCGTTGACAAAAGATGTTCTATTATTGTACGGTAAACTGATATAATTCTAGGGTTTATATTTTGATAGATCAAACTATCTTCTAAGTTAGTATAGTGTTATTAAAAAAAAAAACTTTTAATAAACCCTTAAAAGAAATAGGGAATAACATATACGGAAAAGCATCTATGTTTGATTAGTTCAGTGGAGTTCTTTCATTTAAATTCACTACAAGAGATCAAATATAAAATTATAAATTAAGCATTTTAATTCATATATATAATTCTCAATTTTTAAAAGAGTAATATTGCGAAAACAGATTAAAAAATTCTATAAATTAATGATGGATTATCCGCAAGAAAAAACAAAATCACCCTATAAAAAATTGAACATATAAGCATCTATGTTTGCTTAGTTCAGTGGAGTTCTTTCATTTCTTTTTCACTACAAGAGAAAAGGAGAAAAAAAGTACTCATTTTTCACATTCTAATTTCAGCAATTATGTATTTTGCAAGAAACCAAAAGGAGAGTGATAAAATTCAAGATAATAGACGGTAGAGAGAGAAAAATCCCAACTTTTAGTTTAGCTGAGTCATATCATTTCTTTTTTACTACCAACAAAAAATTTACACATTTCAATTTCCGCGACTTTCTGAGAAACCAAACGGAGACCAGAAAAATTAAAGATAAAGGAAGGTAGAGAAAAACTCCCAAAACCAGAGAAAACTTGAAGAAGTATAAAATGTCGAAGATCACTTAAAAATCATTTCTTTTTCACTATACCAAAAAAAAAAAAAGAACAAAATTATGTCTTTCCACATTTCAATTTCCATGACTTTCTTAGAAACCAAACAGAGAACAGAAAATTCAAAATAAAGTTACAAATTTTAGGACACCACTTTATACCTGTCTGCGAAGATCGGCTTCTCGAAGCTTCGCTTCGATTTCTTCCTCACTAGTCGGAGACGCCTTCGTCTCCAACAGCCTCCGGCGAAGCTTCAGAGGAATGGGTGAAACCGTACCTTCACTGGCCGGAAATTCCATTGCGATTCCGGCCTCCAACCTCCCGCTCTCCAGTGACTCTACTCGTGCCTCCATCAAAAATCAAAACTCCGATTGATCACTATAGTTACGAATTCTACAATCAATTTCAATGCAAATTTTAGTGTAAAGACTTGGATTATATTATATCATATGTGTATTTCAAGTTTCGAGTTATTGAATTGACGAAAATTTTCGCAGTGATCAGTGATTTTGCTTTTCCACTTGCTGAGTGTTTGGTATTTATTTGATTGCGAGCCTAGAATAGTAGAATAGGAATGGGTCGAATTTTGGAAATTTTGGCCAAATTCAAAAATTACAAGAGCAAGAGCATGCACAGTAGATAGGGTGAAATAATAAATTTATCCTATTCAAGTTTATAATGGAAGAATTTATAGAGTAAAATTTAAATAAGTAAAATAGAGAACAAGTAAATTTATTTTATGATTCAATTATACCCATACGAGTGTGGGTCATTTATACAACTTTTTTTTTTTTTTTTTTTTAAATCTCCATACAACGGTGGGTCATTTATATGACCTTTTTTTTTTAAAATTCTCAAACAAGGGTGGGTCATTCGTATGACCTTTTCTTTTTTTTAAACCCATACGAATAAGTTTCATTTGTATGCATTATTTTGTTATTTTTTTACCTTATATATTGTGTTTTGCTATAAAATTTAATTAAGTATATGATAAATTTAGCCTAAATTTACCCAACTCTGCTATGGATGCTCTAAATTCGCCCAACTTAAATTTGTCTTGACCCGGTGTGAATTTTAATTTAAATTATCCAAATTATTTCATTTGGTATATGTATAAATTCAAACATGACATGTCCCGCTTTAACTTGCACTATCTGTAATAATTATATTATATTATAAAAATATTTAAAGAATAAAATATCATATTCAATAGAGAACAGATCAAATGTATTAATTTTATGTAAACCCGAATTCGACTCAAACCCATTCCAACGTTAGAAAACACCCTATTCTATTTAAGTTGGGTTGGGTCAAAAATTCGTTTGGTTAAATTTTATTGTCATCCTAGCGTAAAATGGGCGTAAGTGTCGAGTTTTATGTTTACTTTTACTTACGCATAAAATTTGTCACGTCATTGCATACGCAAATGATCCGATTGTCTACCGGAAGTGGAATATGGAGTTCAAAAAGTAAAAAGTTTGGCAAAATTTTCAAAGGATGAGGAAATCCTATGCACATCATAATGTTCTTTTGAAAAATATCACAAGCTTTTTCCTTTAATTTGGAGTGGAGTGGATAAGTTGCTTAATTATAGGTTACACTGTGTTACGGATTTATTATTAGTGACTAGACATGAATATAAATGTGATGTATGTGGACGCTTTGAGCATGTTTGGTATGTGTTTATTTTTATTTTATTAAAAATTTTAAAAATTTAACTTAAAATTAATTTTATTTTACTTCTCAAAATTTATTTCACTTTACTTTTTCTCTCTAAAAAATCTTTTAAAACACTATAACTTTAAATTCAAAAATCAAAATCAAATAAAAATATATATTTAAAACATACTCGTCGAGATCTATAAAATAAGATCCATTGTGACTATTTTTTTAAAAAAAATTATGAGATTTTTTAGTTGATTGAAAAAAACTCAAACAAAAACCAAATTCACATTTCAACATACTTTCAAATTCTACCAAACACCATATTTTACAAACTCAACTCAAAACATCCACCAAACACCACCTTTATTTTTATAAATACATAAATTTAATATAGAATGAGAGAATAAAATATAAAATTATTGTTGATTTAATGATAAAGCACTTTTATATTTAGGAGGCCGGTAAAAGCACCTTAAATAATTAATGTTAGTACTCATTTTAAAAAATCTAATTCACATTTTTAAAACTTTCATTTGAAACCCATACTTCAAATAGATAAACTCACTTAAGAAATCGCAAAACTCTTCTTCATCACTGATGCGTACTCTATTCACCTATATTATGTTTGTTTATTAACATACATATATATATATATATATGAATTTTCTTTATATGTTCACACTTTTTTCTATAGACCTCCATCAACATCTCACTATGTACATAAACTGAGATTTTTGTTTTCTTCTTTCCTGAACCTACTTCCTAAAGAAGTCTTTTTTTTTCTTTTTTCTTGGAGTTGGAGTGGGATAATCAAGCTTTATCCATAGAAAAAAGATTGACAAAAAAAAACATGTAAGAAATAATCACTTTTTAACTAGACAATAATGGTAATGAAACACCAAAATATGAAGAATACAATATTTTTAAGGTTAAAAATGAAGACAAATAAATGCTTCTCAATGATAGTTTACATGGAATAAAATTATAGGCAATTTAATTCTAGGCAAATTCAATGTATGCCAAACACATTCAAAATTTTATTTGATCAATTTTATTGATAAACAACACGTATTATTGAGAGAGAAAAAAATCATGGAAATGACTTAATGGGTGAAATTCGTAGAGCAATATTTTTTATGGAAAAATAATTTCATCTTTATGATGTCATAATGTTTTCGACTTCTATTTTACTATTAATTATTAAGACCATAATTATATTTGTATTTCATTGGTAATTACTAAGACAATATTTATATTTGTAATTATCATGGCGAAATTGTATGTAGTGATAGAATTATTTGATACAAAAACGACGTTTTTGCAGTTGCAACTAATTTATAGAATTTTGTTCTTTAAGAAATTCTTTTTAGTGGTAAAACAATTTTGTTGCAAAAACATTATTTTGTTGTAGCCATTTCTATTAAGGTGCTTAAATAATTAAGTATGCACTTCTAAATTTAAAATTTAAGTGTGGGTGCTTAAAAAATAAATGTCAACACTAATTTTTTAGGGTGCTTTTATTAGCACGGCAGCACCCTTATTTTTAACCTAAAGTTTACTTATTCAAGTTTAGTCAATTATATTTTTAAATAAAAGAAAAAAGACAAGGTATAATAGACCCCACTAAAATTCTTAAAAAATAATAAGAAGTGGGTTCAAATGGGATCAATTTTTAAGAAAAATTAAAGTACAATTATTTTAAACATGCATGTGGATGTTAAGGAGTAGGAAAATACTTTTCTTATTTACTATTCTTATCACCTTTTATTATCGGGTGTATTACATGGGATGTACTTTGTTATATTTTGTGAAAATAAAACCCATGTAATGCATGAAGGTAAGAATATGTGGTAAGAATACCCGGTAAGTGTAGTATTGCTCTTAGGAGTAATAATTGAAGTATGATAGTAAGCACACAAAAATAATGGTTTATTAATTGACCCCACTAAATAAAATTCCTGACTAAGCCATTGAATAAATATATGGACAAAATAGGAAATTCACTGATATTAACTAGATACGAGCACACATTCAATGCATGTGCATACCTTAGTATCAGGTACGTGTAAAATTTAATTAATAATTATTATTGGCTTAGTTGTTAGAAATTATTATTTTATCCTTTAGGTGACAAATTCGAATCTATTTAATTATATATTTTTTAATTTGTGTCATAATTATTTTAGACACTTTGGTGATATTTGGTTGATGTTTTGAGTTGAGTTTTTAAGTTGGGTTTTTAAAATATGGTGTTTGGTAAAATTTGGAAGTATGTTGAAAAGTGAATTTGATTTTTGTTTGAGTTTTTTTCAATCATCTAAAAAATCTCATAAAAAAATTTTAAAAAATAGTCACAATGGATCTTATTTTGTAGATCTCGATGAGTAGGTTTTAAATATATATTTTTTTTTATCTAATTTTGATTTTTGGATTTAAAGTTATGCTGTTTTAAAAAAAAAAATTAGATTTGGGCCTGTTTGGTATGTGTCTATTTTTTTTCCCCAAATTTTAAAAACTCAACTCAAAATAAACTTACTTTCACACTTCTCAAAATTTATTTCACTTTACTTTCTCTCTCTAAAAAAACTTTTAAAACAACATAACTTTAAATTCAAAAATCAAAATTAAATAAAAAATATATATTTAAAACATACTCGTCGAGATCTATAAAATAAGATCCATTGTGACTATTTTTTGAAATTTTTTTATGAGATTTTTTAGTTGGTTGAAAAAAACTCAAACAAAAACCAAATTCGCTTTTCAACATATTTCCAAATTCTACTAAACACCATATTTTAAAAACTCAATTCAAAACATCCACCAAACACACCCTTTCATTTTATAACACTAGAAAAACATCACAAGAGATACGTGTGTAAGTGATGTTTATATGCACTCATAATTTTCAAACTCTCATGTGTATAATTAAATTTGATAGATGAAACCCTATTGTTTTTAAGAAACTTGCATATAAGAATGAGAGCTTACACCACCATTTACAAATTATTATTATTATTATTATTATTTGCGATTTATACTTTACGTTTGAAATAGGTCTTTAAAAAGGTAAAAAATAATCGATGTGAGTGCTAAAAAATTGGGTTCATCACAAAAAAAGTATAGTGACAGACTCAAAGTCCATAATCCCATTAAAATCAACCACAATAAGAAGAGATTTTTTGTTTACAGGATAGTTCTTTCGGCTAATAGATAGTAGGTCCGATGTACATTTGCCTTTTGTATGTGTGCATGCTCTTTATAATATTCAAAGTAACTTATAAAAGCTTATAGTAAAATTACATGGCTACTATGGGTGCTATTTAAGGTTTTGTAGTAATTACTCTCTAAAGAAAACAAAACAAGATGGAATGGAACATGATCCCTTTTTAAAGTCTTGTCGTTTCCTATTTATAAGTATAGGATTAGGGGTTTGCATTAGGGTTTCTTGTGATGGCTAATTTACTAAATAGGGTATATTTGGGCTCTCCTCATTCATTTATAGTTTGTCTATGATATTTACACTAAATTGAATATTATCCCTATTCACATGGGAATTAATATTATTCCCTTAATACGTTATTTTTCGGCTCAGCATCCTCGTCTTTATTGATCGATTTACCAAGTTGGCATAAAATCTTTTATGACCAGATCGAACCACTGTAGTTTATGAGGTTGGTCTTAGAGTCCTACGTATCCTCCCTTTTATCCTCTGATCGCTTTAACTTTCTGATCTATTAGATCAAACCGCATGTAATTTTTAGCCTCATGCAACCAATAAGGTCATCAATCATTTTTGGTTTTGATAGCAATAAGAATAAAGTGTAAAATTTTTTTGCCCTTGCTTATCAAGCTGTCAGTTATAATTATTTTACATGACCCATTTTACCTTTTACTTAAATAAATATTTTTCATGTTTGAATTACATAAAAAATGGCCAATGAGGCCAAAATTATTGCTTAAACTAGATTACTAACAATACGATGCATGGGCGAGTTTAACAAAATTATTTTTGATTGAACGCAAAAGTGAATGTTATGAATTGAATAAGATTTATAATAACTATAAACAAACATAATTAAAAAGCCAATAAAATCTAAATGTTCATAACGTTCATAATATTTGGAGTTCATTATATAAAAGCTTAATGATATAAAAATCCATAAAAGCTTCATGTTAGTTTATATATATATATATATATATTGCTTTATTTTCTCAATTGAACACCCGATTAATGAACATTAATGAGAGATTCAACTCATAATTCACATCATCATCAGAATCCCATAAACTCTTTCAAACAAATTGCAAATTTTCAGTTCTATACAACCATGTCTACAACCACAATTTAATAATGAAATAAACAAATGGAAGAAGATGGTTAGTTCTGTAAATTTAATAAAGACAAATATAAAATGAAACAAGGCTGAGATATAAATGTTGAGTAGATGGGAAGCTAACACATGGCACTTTGTTTAAGATGAGGCAGCGTATTCATATAGTTTTAATATATTTGGTATTGACAATCATTTTTCAATTTTTTTACTAGCTGGAAATTCCATTACACCAGCCACTGACCTTCTACTCTTTGGTGACTTCACTCTTGCCTCCATTAAGATAAAAACGATGGATCAATTACTAGAGTTATGAATTTTACAATTAATTTCAATGCAAATTTTAAAGTAAAGACTTAGATTAATTATATCATATATGTATTTTGAGTGATTGAATTCATGAAAAATTTCATAGTGATCAGTGATTTTGATTTTTCATTTGCGAGTGTTTAGTATTTATTAGATTGTGAGCGTAAAATGGGTATAAATGCAGAGGTTTTGTGTGTGTGTGCAGCGGTGAATCCAGGATTATGTAGTCAAGGGGGCTTAATGTAAAAGTTTCCAAAATTTTGCAATTAGTCTTGCATTTGTACTATCCGGATTAAACGAAGAAGGACTATCTGCAGATAATTTTCTTTTAAAGAATAATTCTATAAATCTACAAATCAATTAATTCAATCAATCATTAAATTTTATCCAAATTATCATGTGAATATGAAAATGTCAATAACCCACTCAATATTCAATAATCAATATACTCAGAATTTTTTGCAAATCAACATTAATAAATAATAATCAACAAACAAATATATTAATAAACAAATAAACCTCAATAACCAGCAAATAACTATATTAATCAATATTATAAAAATGCAAATAAGTCAAAATTCAAAAAAACACCTAAATCTTAATATTCAAAATAATAATAAAAAATATATAAGAAAGAAATCTAACCCAGAAGCAAAAGCAGAGCTGCAAAAGAAGAAGAACAAAAATGAGTGGCAAAATAAAAAGTAGAGAAAAAAGAGTTGCCAACAGAAAGAAGAAGCAGCAAAAAAAAAAGCTGCAGCAGAAGAATAATAGAGAAAAGAGTTTCCTACGGAGAACATGTTATGGCCTATTTACACAAACCTCTCCCAAAGTTTCGCTCTCTTGAACAAAAACCCAAATATTCTTGCAAGATTTTCCAAAAGTCCAAGGGGTCAACCGACCCCCACTGTCCTAGTGTACATCCGCCAGTATGTGTGTGTGTGTGTTTTGTTTTTTATTTTTTACTTACGCATAAAGTTATCCACATCATCGCATACGCAAATGATCCAATTATTTAGCTACCAACAAAAGTGAGAAATGAAATTCAAAAAAAAGTTGGCAATTTTTTCAAAAGATGAAGAAATTATATACAAATCATAATCTTCTTTTGAAAAACATCATAAGCTTTTTCCTTTAACTTTAAGTGGAGTGTGGTTGAGGGAATAAGATGATTTGCCTAATTACGTTACATATTTGACCCTTGTTTTTGTATTGACTATACGAGGAAATATTAGTGATTAGATGAGGACGTATATGCAATGTGTGTGAACGTCTTATTTTTACGAATGCATAAATTTAATTTAGAATGAGAAGCATAAAACATAAAAGTACTATTTAATTTGTTCAATGATAAAGCACCTTTATTTTTAACCTAAGGTTTATGGGTTCATCCAGTCGATTACATCTATATCTATACTAATTATAAAAGTGTGAATGTTGCTAGGTGTTTTCACTTAAAGTGTTTTACAATCTATTTATTGTGCAGTAAAATTTCCACTCCCACTCCAGTCATCAATTACTAATGGCTAAAATTAAACTAATTGTTATTATACTCAAAAGCTTATTATATTTGTGTTTTATGTGTGAATTAATGTAGAATTTAATGTCTAAATTATGATATAAAACCTTATTCTATTAGAAACAATTATATTTAGAAAATCCGATCTTTATTCAACTACAAGTAATAAAAGTTTAATCTTTTTTTTATTTTTTTATATAAATTCATTCATGAGCTTTTTTTACCTTCACAAATCAACTTTGTTCAAAAGAACATAGAAGAGATTATAGGAGAGTTTTTTTAGTGTTACTTCTCCACCTAATATTAGTTATAAATTATAAAGTTTGATTTGGGTAGATTCTCGGCTATAAGATAAGACTTTTTTGAGAAACTGAGAAATTATTTTATATTTTGGTTAAAGGTAAATTTTTTTTGTTAAGTGTAGAAACTAGGGCCAAAGAGATATCATTATTAGACATCCAAGCATTCGAGCTTGACATATTGGCCGTGCTCTCATATTTAAATGGCAATTGAAGAAGCCCAAAAATAGTAATGCCTAATTGTGTTTTAGGTCCAGCCTTTCAGTCATTACATACCCACCATTGAAGAATCAATTAAGAGGCTTACGCCAAAAGACCCAAGACACAGCTACCCCAAGATAGTCCATGCCAGCCGAAATGGTCCATGTTGGCTAAGATGGTCGTGCTGACGTGAAAATGCTTATTATGTCCTATGGAAAGACACTTGTAAAGTGTTAAAGTAGAGCCCAAATCTATCATTTTAGTCTTTTACTATTAACCCAATGATGCATCGTTAACCTTAATTATATATCAATAAATATAATGGGTGATGCACATTACAAGGATAATTAATTCTATAAAGAGAAAGAGTAAGAACTTAGCTAGTAGCTTACGTGTAAATACTTTATTCATTACTTTGAGCAAATATACCTTCACACAAACATAGAGTGGAGGTAACACCGGATTAACTGCCAAATCAACTTGAATTGTTCTTGGCATGCATTATTAAGTCTAAAATTATGCTTTTTCAAAGTTTTATCATTGGATTTCATTGCTTAAAACTAGTCTATATAGGCTTTGTCATGCATGGACTATCATACACTTGTAATAGCAATTTAATTTAATGGTACGAGAGTTTAAGAGACGAAAATTAGTGAAAATTTCATTTAAGCTACATTTTGGATTACTTGATTAAAGCGGTTTCATATTTATTAATTACGGATACCCCTAACGTTTGTTTCTCTTTGGTTAAAATTCATTTTATATTATGTTTTTTTCTAGTTAGTATGCTCATTTATTTTATTTATTTATTTTTAGTTTAATTGCATTTTACCTTAATGTATTTAGGAAGCATTAGTGGTAGATAACTTACGCTAGTTGATTCCTTTTACTTTTGCACCATAAGTTTAGATTTCTTTTAGTTTAATTAGTTAGTAGCTTTAATTTAGTGTTTATATATATATATATATATTTCTTTTATCTCTTATCCCTTTCAAAATCTTAATTAGAATAACATGATTTCTTCTATTCCTTGTGGTTCGACTTTAGACTTCCAAATATACTATAGCTTGACTACCAGCATTTGGATGTTGTAACTCATATTCTTTTAGAGTGTAGTCAACTTAAAAAAATTAATTAATTTAGATGGAGTGGGAGTAAAAAATCAAGACATTTCTAGGGTTTAAAATGGAACATATATGGTTGCCAAATATGTGTGATGCATAACTAGAGAAAAGTTGCAAATGGGCTTTGTTTGTTTTTTTAAATAATAGGCCAATAGGTTATTTATGGTTAATGGGCTAAGATTAATCGTAATTATGGGCTTTGAAAGTGGAGGGGAATGGGCTGCTGAATGTGGGACAAACATGGCCTTGAAGCTTTAGTAAATGGGCCAAGTGGAAGGCCCATAAGAGAAACACATTAACTAAATTTCACCATTGCACACAGACAATACGTTTAGGGCCATTTTTTACCACTAAGATGTTAAAATGTGAAAATCGTCAAAGCATAAAAGTTGTAGCCCTTTGAGTTTTTATTCCACCCATATATAGCAAGCAAAATTTTGAACTTTGAGCACAAGTTATGGTCAAAATACTGAGCTGGCATCAAAATTATCAAAAACTATTTTTTCACGCACTTAAGTTTTAATGTAGTTATTCTTGTTTTTGGACTTCCACACCTCTTAAAACAAGATCAATCATTAATTTCAAGCTTGCCTAACCACCAAAACAATTTTCACTTTGTTTTTTGACACATCGTTGCTGCATGTTAATTAATTTTGACACAAAATTTGGTTCTTTTCACTTTTCACTTATAAAGCGAACAAAATATGATATTAGCACAGTTTAAGCAATAATAACGAACTACCAAAAAGCATTTAGAGTATAAAATATTGCTTTTTTAGGTGTTTATCAAGCTAGTTGTATGGTTGATTTAAGTTTAGTTAAGTTCATTACTTTAAGCATTTGAGAAATGCGTATGGGATGGGACACATTTCAGGGACTAATACGTCTCAAAAATGCGTTTCAAAGTGAAACGCATTACATAAATGCATGGGGAGTTTGAAGTGCATTACACAAATGCATTGGAGCATTTTTATCTCTCTTAATCTTATACTAATTATTTTCTCCTTTAATTACAACCACACAATAAATTATTATATCAATATTTTACAATACTATTATTATACCATTATTTTTAACACACAAGTAAGTAGGGTATATTTACCTTACTTATCTTACCACTAATTTTGCCATTGTGGATGTTCTTAGGGTCCGTTTGGTTCAAGCTTCCGGTGATTCCTGGAATCATAAATTCTTTTCCATAAATGATTACAATGTTTAGTTCAAGTTTTGGCAAAGAATTTAGGATTCCAAAGGTAGTTGGATTCCTTGAAATTGAAATATTTTATTCCCTTATAATTTGGGAGGAAAGCAAATGTTTCCCCCATAATACTCTTTATCGTGTCTCAAATGACTTATTTGCCCAACCTATAAATCGACTTTCGTTCATATTCATTGTCACTCTCATCTCATCTCCTTTCCACCATCTGTAGCACCAACGCAATCACTCTCATCTCCACCACCATCGAAAATCTCATATATTTCTCTGATCGACGCTTCAGAGATTCGTTTATTCAAGTTTCATTGATGAATCTCCGAGATCTATAATCAATTTCTTTTCAATCTTTATCAAGTTCCCTGACTAATCTTTTCCGCAAATAAATATATATGTATGTATGTAAACATATATAGGTATATCATCAGTGAGATCAATTGATGTTCTTTTTAGAAACTTGCTTTATAAATAAAGGTTTAACCTAATATTGTCGTTGATTAATGTGAGTTCGATACATTAAATGCTTTGGGTCTAGGTCAAAGCATATACTATACCATGAATAATTGCAAGGCGTGAATTTCTTTATTTAAAATAAGTTGTGGTGAATGAGAAATTATTCTCAAAAGTAACCATCTTAAATTAATTTGGAAATTGGAAAATCCTTTGTATAAAGAAGTGCAAATTTTGGAATGATTAATCTAAGCCATATATATATATATTACGTTAGGTTTGGGTCCGGAAAGATGTGGGCTTTTACTTAAAGTTTTATTTTATTAAGTTTAGTTTAGCCCATTGTGAAATAACGTTTAGTTAAGATCAAATCTGTAATCCACTAACCAAAATATTTCTCTTCTAGCCAAACATGGTTTAAACCCCAACGGTCATGTGCCTTTTGGCACAGCCTAACATGGCTTTTAAGCCTGGCAGTTACCCCCAACGATTGGGCCACTTGGCACCCACCGTAACTTTTAATGGTATGGGTACATCAAGTTTTTAATTAGGAAATTACTTAAAAAACCTATTGAACATAAAATATGTTTTTATATAATATAATACAAGCACTATAATATACATTCGCAAAGATAAATAATATATACATGAAATTTGCGAAAGAAAATTTTGATTTTGTTAAACTTAGTTGGCATTGCAACGATAAAATCAGTTTATCCATAAATTTGAATGGCAATTGAAAATGGAGTAAGATCATCAAGGGAAGATAAAGGGCATTGTGAAATGCAATGATGAGGAGAAGATAAAAACAAAAATTATGGTTGTTTTAAATAATTAATGCGCCCTTATTAAAATGGTAAAAAACAAATTTTAACTTAATGCCTTAATTAAAAACTTGATGTACCTATACCATTAACCTATTTTTTGAGATTTTCCCTAATTAAAAACTTGATGTGTGCGTGCCATTAATTATTTGCCAATAAAAAGGAGGCTTCCTTCCTTAGCAGACCCAACCTTTGGCCTTTCGCATATAAAACATTTCCTTCTTCCATTATTTTATCTTCTTCCTGGTCCAATAAAAGTCATTTAGAGAAAGAGTTCAAGCACAAGTCTCAGTTCACCGTCTCTCCTAATTTGGAGTGCTCTTGTTGTGATAGGTGATTGGTGTATCCTGAGAAGCAACTGTCATTAGATCGAAAGCACAAGTACGGGGCAAAAATTGCCTTAAAGTCATAGAGTCAAATTATAACCTCCATCGTTGCTCACTGGAATATTTATTGTGTCAAAATACATCTACGTAAGTCTTTGAATTTTATCTAATATTTAAATTGCAAACAATTAATTAACATACTTTTCACCCACAGTTCCTCCTTTAATTTTTTTTTTCTTTTTCTATTTGTTGATCTGCTTGATTGGCAGAAAAGAGTTGTTGAATAAGTATATTAGTAACCCACAGAGTTGGCCTAGTGTTTGAATCCCTCCGTGTGCAAATTATATTGGGTCAGCGGGGCTCAATTTTGCACGCTACTAATTTATACAAAAAAAGAAAGTATATTAGTTCAGCAAAATTCTTAGTTAACCACTAAATAAATAAACGGACAAAATAAGAAATTCACCAAAATTAGATGTCATAAGTGCTTCATGTCGCTCCTATTTTACATTAACTAAATACAAGCACACACAAAATGAGTGTGGATGCCATATTATCATACACGCGTAAAATTTAATATAGAATTATTGTTGACTTAGTGGTCAGAAATTATATTTGTTACCTTTAAGTTACAAGTTTGAACTTATTTAATTATATATATTTTTCCCAAAATAAAAGTGATATGAGTAAAATAAGAAAACCATCAAAAAATTGGTGTCATAACTACTTTCGCACGTTTTTCTTTTATAATACTAGAAAAAACGTCACGGGCAATGCATTTTTAAGTGATATTTATATGCACACATAATAAAATGTTGTAGACTCCATGGTTAGTATTATTTTCATTAATCTAGATTCATGAGATTCTGGTGGTCTTTAAAAAATTTAGATAGAAATTTTCGTAAGTATTTTATGAATTATAAAATTATAGTAATGTAAATTAATTAAGTTTGAGTATAATTCTTATTCATTTATGTATTTTAGATAGAGAGAAAGTCTTAGTCACCAATAATGCATGAGAGATATGGTTAAAAAGAGATGAATAAAATTCAATTGCACTAATTCTACACTAGATTTTTAAAATCCCAACCTTTTTAGCGAATTATAAAATCACGTAATTTGCAAGATTTAAAAATTTGACAAAATTTTAGAACATCGAGACTTATTCTAAACGAACACTCTTGAATTACATAAATCACATGAAGCCAAATCTTATCTCAAAATCACGCAAAAATAATTTAGCCTAATTAAATTTCATAGACACATATTGTTTCAAGAAGCTTGCATATAAGAACCAAGCTTAGAAGAATTGTTTTTAAACTTTTACACCACCATTTACAAATTATTAAAAAAAAAATTGCAATTCTTCTTTTAACCTTTGGATGTATTTGTGCTCTTTATAACGTTCAAAGCTGACTTATAAAAGATTTCAGTAGAATGACAGAGCTACTATGACTACTATTTAATGTTTTTTTACAAGACAAGATTGAATGGAATATGATCCATTTTTAGAGTTTAGCAATTTCCTATTTATAAGTATATGATTAAGGATTTGTATTAGGGTTTCTTTCGAGCGGTAATTTATTAAATAGGGTATATTTGGGCTTTACGCTTTCATTTTACAGCTGTCCATGACTCCCGCTCTTATTAAATTGAGCATTATTCCACTTCACATAGAAATTAGTATTATCTTAATAGGAATATCTCTAACGGTCTTTTATATTTTTGTTTTGTGTAAAATTTACACAATTTATAATTTTTTTTCCAGCAATCTTTTAAACTATTAGTTTGTGTAAAATACACTCCTATTTTATAATATCACGTCATTTTTCTCGCTCTTCATTTTTTAAATAAAATTTGAAAATATAATAACTTCAAATGTAAAATATGGATATGAATAAAAACTATACATTTGAAATATACTCATCAATACCTACAAAAATACCATTGGATCATATTTTTTTAGTATTATTTATAAAAAATTCAAGAAAAAATAATAATAAATTGCTTAAATTGATAATTAACACATGTTGGAATCTTATTGGTTATTTTAAAATTTTCACAAGATTTTACAAAAATACCATTGGAGCATTTTATTTTTAATATTCAAGTCTTTTATAAAAGTGAGTTAACACATATAATTTATTAGTCAAATTTTAGACTACCATTGAAGATGTTCTAACACATCATTTTCCAGATCAACATCCTCCACAACACCCATTTAAAATTAACCTTTTGCTTGGGTAAATATTTTTCACGTTTGTATTACGTAAAAAATGGTCCACGAGGCTAAAATTTTTCCTTAAATTTGGCATTAACAATCATTTTTCAAATTTTTTACACAAATAATTAAAATTTAAAAGGGGTTGTGAAAAAAAATAGAAATTGAGGTAACCTTTTTAAATCAAATTTTTTTTTTTACAAATCGCCTTCTTCTTTTTTTCAGCAGACAAAAAGTTTTTACAAGACCCAATTCAATTTAAATAAAGGGATTGCATAGAAAAAAAACCTTATAAATATAACATTTTAAAATTTATTTTTACTTTGATTTCTTGGCGGATTGAATTAACTGCCCCATCAAACTGCATACAATGTATGATTACTATCCCTTAATGGTTTAAATCCTCTTCTCCGTCAAATTGTCATTGATAAAGTTCACTTTAAACGGGGATCACTCACATACAAATAGACAGTGATCTTATATGAGTTAGAATTCATTGCTAAAATAAATAATCAAATACACAGTGATTAATGTAGCTTCAACATTATTAGTTCATAAGAAAAAATGGGACACAGTGATAGTGATTGAACTTCTTTTTTTGTATGTTATTATTAAAAAAAATTCTAAATCTCATTCTTTATCTATACAAAGAAAGAAAATCTCTCACTTCACCTAAAACTCACACTCGATACCAATTAGGCTGGGCTAATTGCTCATGACTTCTCAGTATGGAGATACTCATCTATGTCAAATTAAAGTGATTTTTTCCTTTAATTTTAGTCCGTTAAAAAATCACCAATTTTAATTTAATTAACCGTCAAGATATTGAATACTTCTATGAACCTAATTTACTGTCAAAATATAATTAATTTGTTAGTAGAATAATAGTATATGTAATATTTGTGCAATATAATATTTAAATGTTTTCAAATTATATGTAAATTATTATTAAAATAAAATAAACATACATTATAGGATTTGGTCAATTAATAGTAACACGCGGTTCCATTTCTAAATTCGATGTTGCTTTTATCCTTTGTCATACAGCATTTTTTATTTTTTATTTGTATACGTTGCACAAAGTGTATATATTTAATAGCTAATAACTAGACTTAGCTCAACGATTATTGTTTTACGTTTAACTTTGCGATAGAGTTTGATTCTAGTTATAAAAATATTTTGTAAATAACAAAAAATTTATATTATTATAATAGTAATATGGAAAAAGTACAACAATTATATTTTTTTTTATGAAGCACTTATTTACTTCCTTTTTAATTATTTTATTTTCTATATTTATATCTATACTTACTATATTAGTATTATAGAAGAAGTGGCTCTATTTATTATACTCATTAATGTTTTATTTATTTTATTAAAATCAAGTTTTTTTTAAGCACAAATTGCATATTTTTTCTATTTTTATGTTTGTTGGCAAAAATGCATCATTTTACATATATTATTGTGGACATTCAATCTTTTATTATTATTATTTGGATGAATTGCATATTTTATTGTAAAGTTGGAACTATCTCACATGAATTTGTACTGCTATTATATTATTAAAAAAATATTATTAACTCTTTTTAATAATAATTGAATATTGTCCCATGCATTGCACGGGTTTATAACTAGATTAATCTAAGTTACGAAGGAAAATTAATATTCTGGACACTACCAAGTTCAAAATACATATACATATATAAAGGTGGTATTATTGCCAACCCCCAAAATATTTTGTAATATTTCCCTTAAAAAAACAAGACTTTTCTTTTCGCCACCCGCCACAATTATTTTTGTGCGACAATAAATAAAAATTAGTAACCCTCATTTACACTTAATCATTTATACTTAATAACATATTTATTACACTTTTCGTTTATACCCAATCATTATCATTAACCCACAAAACCTCAAAACCAACAAAAATCCACGTGCTTCAATCAAGCTCAAATCATCCAACTAAGTAAATACATTCGCCTTCATTTCCATTATCAAAAGTTAAAGAACACAATCAAAATATCAACATTAATTGAAGACAAAGAACGTGTGGTGATAGAAATGTAGAGAGAGAATGGGATAGAGAAGGTTGAAGACAAGATTGATAGCAAAGCAGCAAAAAAAGGGGCAAGTTTTTCATTTTTTGCTGTATGATTTTGTTACTTCATTCCAATTACTTCATTCCAATGATACGGAGATTGAAAAACCCAGAAAAGAGCACATTCCAATTAATTTCAATTGTAGTTGGCCTACCGCGACCAAGTAATGTGCACAAACTTGGTTCTGCACAGCTGAGCAAACCTTCTTGACTGTTCTAATAAATGAATATGTGTTCAGTTGCACAGAGTCGTAGAAGATGATACCATTCGGTCATAGAAGGGCTGCGTTTGTATAAAATACTTGTGTCCTGAAGCTAAGCATGCATTATTCCATGTTATAATTTGTTGTACACATACTCGACTATGCAGGGCTACATCTCTTGATTACATTCGGTCTTGTGGTGCCGATTGTGTTTAAGATATTCTATTATGATCCATCGAGCATGTATTATTTCTTTTCGAGTTTGATCTGTTCATACTAGAATTAAGATTCATTTAATATAATAACAGAGGACAATGAAAACCTTACTTGAATTAGTGGATTATTGAGGTAGGGAAGGAGAAACTCAATCCGAAGAAAATTCACAGCATAGAATAAGAGGGATAAGAGAAATAGGGAAGAGAGAGCAAGAAACGAAGAGAATAAGGGGAGAGGGGAACGTTCTGATTGATAAGCAGATTGATACGCCACGTGGAAGATATGACGTAGGTTGCACCGTATACTAGCAGTAGACAATCCACTCCCACAAGTGTTCCGATTCGAAGAAGACAACGAAGGGCCCACTAAAGTGACATCCGGTGACCAGAGTAGGACACCTCAAAACTCGTCCAGATTCATCCCCTCACGAATCTAACCACTTTCTTCGTAAAACCTACGCATTTATCCTTCTCTCCCGACCTTCATTCATCCATTCATTGCATTTCGCACAGAGGAAATTTCTATATCTAATTCACACACACATATATTTATAATAATATATTTTGTTTGAATTTACAGGCTGAGTTGGTTGGATTAGGGCTTTTTTTGGCAGTTTATTATATGGAAGCTTTGATCACATACTCAAATTCTCGTCCTTTGATTCATCGGAACTGCTACTTCAATTGCACCGCAAGCTGTTGTCGCTGTTTCTGTTGCTGCTATTGTTGTTAAGAGTTGAAAATTTCTCTCTCCTAGGGTTTGGTTTTTGATTCTGGTTGATTTCGATTACTGTTTCTATTGTGGTTAGAATTGAGTTTTTCTCTCTCCTAGGGTTTGGTTTTTGATTCTGGTTTATTTCATTTCGATTTGCTTTTGTTGAGATATGGATTTGACGCACTCGCAATCGAATGTCGCCCTAGGGTTTCTGTCTCACGGGAGCCATGCGGACTCTTCGATTTCGTTCAAAATTGATTCGAGCTCACGTGATTCTTCTCTCACGGCTCCGCCAGTTCCGCTCCAATTGATGGAGCCGGTGAGGGATAATCACCGTGAGAATGATAAGGAGGAGAGTGAGAGTGGGGGAGATGAGAGAGAGGTGGAGGAGTTTCGGATTTTAGGGCATTCGATGTGTTTGAAGAGGCGAAGGGACTGCGAGTCCTCGTCTTCTTCATCCTCGTTGAAACCAGCTTCTTCGATCGAGCCACAAGGTCTCGAATCGAGGCGGAGCGCTGTCCGTGCATGGGGGAACCAGCCGCTGAGTGTTGCGGATCCTGATATTTTCGAGATTATGGAGAAGGAGAAACAGAGGCAGTATAAAGGGATTGAGTTGATTGCTTCTGAGAATTTCGTTTGCCAAGCAGTAATGGAAGCTCTTGGAAGCCATTTGACAAATAAGTATTCTGAAGGGATGCCTGGTGCTAGGTATTATGGTGGTAATCAGTACATTGATGAGATTGAATTTCTCTGTTGTGAGCGTGCTTTGGCTGCTTTCGATCTTGATTCGGAGAATTGGGGTGTGAATGTTCAACCATATTCTTGTACATCAGCAAATTTCGCTGTTTACACTGGTCTACTATTGCCTGGGGATAGGATAATGGGATTGGACACCCCTTGTGGTGGAAACACTAGTCATGGGTACTATACCCCGAATGGAAGGAAGGTTTCGGGGGCTTCAATTTTCTTTGAGAGTCTCCCATATAAGGTGAATCCGCAGACGGGTTATATTGATTACGATAAGCTTGAGGAGAGGGCACTTGATTTTCGCCCCAAGATACTTATTTGTGGTGGGAGCTCATATCCTAGAGAGTGGGATTATGGGAGGTTTAGACAGATTGCTGACAAGTGTGGGGCGGTGTTAATGTGTGATATGGCTCAAATTAGTGGCCTTGTTGTTGCTAAGGTGAAATACATTTTGTGCCCGTATTTTTATTTGAGTGAATTTTATATCTAGTATCTTGATTCTTATGGAATGTGATGTCTGCTGCATTTTGACTTCATTTGGTGTTCTGCATTGAAACTTTGTTGAGTTTAGGTTTTTAGGATAGTGCTGTGCATTTTTTAATACACATTATTAACATTAATCCATGAACCTTGGGAATTTATCTCATCCAAAAAAAAAAACCCTTAGGAATTTATAACACACTAGCTGGAAGGAACTAATCATCTTTGCTATTGTTGGCTATGAAACTGCACTAGGTTCTGGACATTCTCTTGGTATCCTTTCTAATGTGAGTTAGTTGTCTTGTTTTGATTCTTTTCTTCTTATTATACCCTTTTTATGTTATTCGATAGATTGTGCAAGGGATTATAGAATGGACTTCATGGCATGCATGCCAGGTCAATTTGATATTTTCTTTTGTAAACAAATTAATGTCTTATTTAGTACCTCCTGTGATACTTTGTCATTTTTTTGTCCAATTAAATCAAGAAAGTTCTGACATCACATATCTGAAAACTATGAACAGTTAAGTCTATATATTTTTTTCATATATTAATGTAATATATTAGTGGCATTAAGTGAGCATACTTTGTTTTAACTATATATATGTAGTGTTAGATATCATTGCAATATGATTGTTGTGTGCAATAATGCGTTTTGTTAGCATTTATAATATGCTTTTTGTCTATCTGTTTTGAGGCAATGGATGCTTTCAGATTGTTGATTGGGAATCTGGAGTTTTTTGTCCCAATGTGTTCACTCCTGAACTTGCATCTGCTGCATTTACATATTACTTTTTGTCCTAATCTGGAGTTTTTCATCTATCTGTCTATTATTTTCTTTTGTTTCTTTATCCTCTCATGTCCTTTTCTTTAACATATATTGCTTACAGAAACTGACTTGTTTTTTGCTTCAAATGTTCATTTAACAGGAGTGTGTGAACCCTTTCGAGTTCTGTGACATCGTTACCTCAACAACTCACAAAAGTCTTAGAGGTCCTAGGGGAGGTATTATTTTCTATAGAAAGGGTTCAAAGCCGAGGAAGAGAGCTATGCTTTTGAATCAAGGTGATGGTAGTGACAAGTATGACTTTGAGGAGAAGATAAACTTTGCTGTTTTTCCGGCACTGCAAGGAGGGCCACATAATAATCACATTGCGGCCCTTGCGGTAGCCTTGAAACAAGTTGCCACTCAAGAGTACAAGGTGTATATGCAACAGGTGAAGAAAAACGCTCAGGCTTTAGTGTCTGCTTTATTGAGAAGAAATTGTAGGCTGGTAACAGGAGGCACTGACAATCATTTAATACTTTGGGATCTCCGGAATCTTGGATTAACGGGTATATATCTATTTCACTTATATAGTAAGCTTCCCATTTTTACCATTTCAATGAAAAAATATCTAGACATCCATCCAGGTGTTTTTTTTTTGGAAGTCATGGTTCTTAAATGTATATTGTTAGAGAAGCTCATCGTCTCAAGTTGAATGCTAAAAAATATATTCATTGATAGTATGGGAATACGCTAGCTAGAAGATAGCAGGGGGCAAAGCATGTGGCCAACCTGGACAAATGAAGGAAAATTATATTAGAAGAACCGAAACTGAGAGAAACTTAAGCATGTAAACAAGTAGGTCCAAGATGAATTTTTTATTTTTACCCTTCTATAGGTATGGCTCTGACACCGTCTTACATTTTAGGCTTTTGGCCTTTTTCCCAAACTAATTATCTGTTAGAGTGTGGTTCTTTGACATCCCTTTGTGAAGTAGGTTACTCGCCTGAGCTTTCTGGTCATTTTTTTTGTCATATTACAAAAGCATACTAAAAGGGGGAGAAATCCTTGCTCATGGAGACAATATACACAAACCGCTAAATCTGCGCAGCCAGAAAAAATCAAGAAAAGGAATTTTTGAGGTCTTATATGTCCATCAACCCCAAGAACTGAAGTTGTAAAGCAGCTCTCCATGAGCATCCCCCTGTCTTCAAAGGAAGTTCTTTATACCCCTCTCTAAAGCAGATATCCTGATTTCATTTCTTCTTGTATGCCAAATTGCCAACTAACAAAGCAAAAGTTCTGACCGTGCAAGCTATGACCCAACAAATTCCAATTAAGCTGATAGTGAAACTCAATAACTCTGGCACCAGATTCTAGTGCATAAGAAGGCGATACACACTTCGCAATTTGTTTTACACATGGAGGCACAAAGCACCAATTAAAATAATGTTTCCTCAACCAACGGTCATTAACGTTGCTACCTTTGTAGCCTCCTATGATTAGAAAGCTTTCTTGATGGTCAAAATTGTGTTACGTGAAATCGATTCCTTCTCACCAGGGAGAATTAAAATAATTAAAAAACTAGGATTGTTGTCTGAGCAACCCTGCCTTCCTCCTTGCCAAACGAGGAGTGAAGGGAAGGCAAATTGGGTGGTTCTTAATTGGCAACTGAATAAGAAGCCATTAACTCAGTGGGTCGGGCTATGTTTTGCGGTGTCTGGGTTTAGTCAATCTTATATAGTTTAATGCACTATTTTGCTAATGCCCTATGTTCAATAGTGATTCCTAATATTTTCAAAACTTACAAATTTTAATAGATCTTTGGCATTTAAAGTAGTTGCAATAACCCAAGGGGTTGCCACAGCAGTAAGGGCGAACTTGGGACTGTATGGGTAGGCACATGATCTTAGGTTCGATTCCCCACTGTGTGAAACATTTCTTGGGCCACTAGGGCGTCTCCCGGTCGAGCAACCAGGTGTCATGGGATTAGTGGGGGTGGGGCCCCGATACCCATGTTTATAAAAAAAAAAAAAGTAGTTGCAATTACTTCCTTCAAGTATTATGCTATTAGTCGACTAGAATGTAATAATATGAACCCAGTTTGTTTTTTACTCATGGGTTATAGTGTCAATGTATAAAAACATAAATTTTGGTGAAATAACACAAATTGTAGTGTGGACTTTTGCTCTCTTTGGTATTGAACTTAGAGCATCTCCAATAGGCATGTGTAAACCATGCCACATAGGATTTGTGTAAAATTTACAAATGGTGTATAATTTTTGGTGCTCCAATGGTGTTATGTAAAATATGTCATATCATCTTTTGTGTAAAATGGGTGTGTATTTTACACATCCACCTCATCATTTTCTCTCTCCAACTTTTTACAAAAACTTCAAAATAGTATAATTAAAAATTAAAAATATATTTTGTAATAAAACTTGCATATTTGAATTCTACTCATCAAGATCTTTAAATCAATACCCACTTTGACTATTGAATTATAAATAAAAAATATTTATAAAAAATGTTGAATATTATATATTCCATGTGTTTCCGTATAATTGGTGCATCTTAATTTTACACAAGATTATAAGTATGAACCATTGGAGCAAAAATTAGAATTTGTATAATTTATGTGTAAAACAACTTTTTATCAACCAAATGTCAATTATTTATTAGTCCACATGTTTTTACACATCAATTTTACACATTGCTATTGGAGATGCTCTAAAACATCAAAAGGAACATTGTAATAAATTTTATACTTAAGGTTTAATTTATTATTTTAAATTTTTATTTTAAGAAATTTTGTTCCAAGCTCGCAGCCACTGACTATTTTAGTTTGAACAAGTCTATTTGTTATTTACCTGATTTAAATCCATCCTTCATCGACTGTACTGTCTTTCGGCAGTTGGCATCTAATCTCTTAGCACTAGCTCTTTAACTCTTTAAGGGGATCTTCCAATGCTTATATGATGGAAATGCATTTTATAGAAACCAAATCTAAACCAAAACAGAACGAGATTATTGTTAGTCATAGCAGTTCACTATGCATCCCTAATTTCTATATCCAGACACATTCTTATCTTCTTTGATCTTGTACTTTGTAGGTAAGAATTTCGAGAAGGTCTGTGAGACGTGTCACATTACTCTCAATAAAATTGCAATATTTGACGACAATGGCACTATTATACCCGGAGGTGTGAGAATAGGTAAGTGAGAACCTTTTTCTTATCAACTCTCAAATCATTGAAGTACTTCGTGTTGTCCCCAAGAATACAATGATTGTAATTGTCTAATTTTAACTTTTATCTTGGACCACATACATGGTCATTTTGACATTTTATGAAACCACATTCATTATCTTAATAAATTACTTATAAAATTTCAATGTGTATGTCTAAAATATAGCATGCACTCCATCGAACACGAACTAATGAATGTGTTGAATCAATTAGATATTCTTAGCATTTATTAAAGCTTTTCACTTGTTGCTCTCAGGTACTCCTGCTATGACGTCTCGAGGTTGTCTAGAAGCCGATTTCGAGACAATGGCCGACTTTCTCCTTCGAGCCGCACAGATCACAAATATGGTGCAGAGGGAACACGGGAAGTTACAGAAGACCTTCATGAAGGGTCTTCAGAACAACAAAGACATCATTGAACTTCGTACTCGAGTTGAAAATTTCGCTACTCGATTTGCAATGCCGGGGCTTGACATATAATGCACTCCAAGTCCCAGGGAATTTCTTTTCCTGTATCCGGTGCATGACCTTCTGTACCTGGGAATTCTTTTCCTGCAAAGTGACATTTAATCCTCACCCTTGAACTCCAGCTCAACTTCTCTTAGTTGTTTTGCTACAATCTTTTCATTGAGTCAATCTTGGCATATTAGCGCATTTTTCCACAAGGACGTGCTGGGACTGAAGATGTGTTGGACATAACAATGTATCCCACAATCTATTTGGAGCTTGGTAAGCGAATTTCAGCCCGAGGGAAAATTGAGGTAAGCAGTCGTCATCTTGAATCGCAGTTCAGGGAAAATTTAGGTAAGCAGTCGTCATCTTGAATCGCAGTTCACTTCGTCTATGTTTTTTTTGGTGCTTTGCAAGTTATACTTGAAATACAGAACGGATCATTTTTGTTTATTCTTTTTTGTTTGACAAATTCAATAATAACTAGTACTTGAGACAGGCTCCATGCGTGTGTAGTATTGTACATAGTAATTTGTGATTTTATATAAATTTTTAAAGCTTTAAAATCATGTGAGTATTTCGTGGGTTGTTAAGACTTGACACGTTTCTTTGTAGGGTCATGGATTTGAATTTCATTTCGAATAGCATTTCTTTTATTGATCAATGAAATGTATTTTTTTTTTTTTAAATTTCAGCTGCACACCAAAAGTAATAACCAACTCTCAATTGCACTTAATGATATACATATTATATAGGTTTGTATATAATGGATGCAAGGAAATGGTTCAGAATTCTTTTAGATGTCTTACCTCGCTTTTTGCAAGCCTGTAGCATGTTGGCAATGTATATTGTTTGAAGATTTTGGTAATTTAGGGCTACTAGGCCGCGTTATATGTGCACATGACAATTAAGAGGCAACGAGGCGAAGTGACTCATTTTGAAATTTAATGAAACTGAAAGTTAAGAAATGTCACTGGTTATTGGTAATGTTCTAGCGGTCATAATGAGTGATAAGGGATGAAAAATGTTCTAGCAACAGTAGCATTGAAAAATTAGTGTCTAAGTGATGAACAGAAATTGTAGGAAACTTCTTTTTGCATGAAGTAAATTGTGAATGAAGTCAAATTCAAGGGGTTGTTACAACGGTAAGGGCGAATTTGAGATCTTGTGGGTAGGTATACGGTTTCAAGTTCGATTTCCTGATGCGTGAAATTTTTATTGGGGTACTGGAGGTGTCTTCCGGTCGAGTAACTATGGTCTCATGGAATTAGTGGGGGTGGGGTTTTGATACTCATAATTATCAAAAAATAAAATAAAAATTGTGAATGAAGTCATACATTTAGTAGGGGAAAGTTGGAAGTTTTCTTATAATAGAAAAAGAACTGAAAGAACTTGGGGGTTGAAATTAGTTTAATAGATAAATAAATATCACCATCACATAGGAAGGTTAATTCCTTGTAAAATAAAAAAATGCAATGCCATCAATTTTTTAGGGCAACACCCCAACATTTTACTTAAGGGATTAAAGTAGCCATATTTATCAAATATTTTTATTGCTTATTCTTATTGTCATGTATTACATGAATTGAACTCTGACAGGATTTATAAATGTATAACTCTTATAATACATATTAGTTGGAATAAAAAATGTTTAAATATCACAATGAAGCATGCAGAAAAGAACAAAGTCACAAACCCTCTGCTGCAAATCGTAGGGAAAAACAATGACATGTCAGAGCTTTTGTTTTGAGATCCCCTCTTTTTTCTACTTCACTTCATCATTCATGAACATCCCCAGTAGCAACACCATCATTACACGTAAGTTGCTTTCATTTCTAACCCGAATAGTTCAAAAAAAAAGGAAAAAAGTTGTATACGAATTGGGGTTTTAGCTGAAAATTAGATAAAGAGTTGATCACGTTGAATTTGAATGTTTCAAAATGTGAAAGTTAAGTTGGTCTCTTAATTTGAAAAAAAATCATATTATTTAATTGTTTATCAGCAAATAAGATAATTCATGTAAGACGATCTAAATAATTATAAAATAACATCATTCGATAAACTCTATAGTTGTGTAATGTAGATGAACTAGATTAATTCAGTTGACCCTCTCTAGAAACTTATTTTTACGAAAATAACATTTATATTTACTATAAAAACAAATCAATAAGATGCTTAGTCATGGTAGTCCTCCAAAAGATTTAATCCAACTTCATAATATAGACGATTTGAGGAAAAGAAATTTCATAAAAATGAAAACAATTATATCCTAATCACCAAAGAAAAAAAAAATTCTGATTTTGTAATATAGTAAAACAGACAAACATATATATATAATACATTGTGAGGATAGATTTTCTTGAGGTATCTTTGTGGATTCCAGTGAACCTTTCTTATAGTTAAAATAATTTACGTAGAAATAAGGTATATTTTGGATTCATTTAGATTACTTTGTAAAATTCACTCCACTTAAATTTATTAAAAATAATTAATAGTAAGATTAAATTATAAAAAAAAAATAATAAAATAATGTACGTGGGTCAAATATATTTTCCATGGGTGAAGCCAAGTGAGAGCTCTTCTGCCCCTTCTGATGAGAAGTGCTATTAAATCCAAACATGTCCCAAAAATTGTATCGATCCCAAATATATTTTAATTGATATAGATGCATTTACATTATTATTGGGTCTCGTTATTTTGAGTCAAGTAGTATTGTTCATTTATAAGGGGTTTTTCTTATTAATAATTTAGTAACTATAATTAGTTTAGCATTAGTAAATAAATTACTGAATAATCTCACTGGCCAATTTTTTGAATACGTCACTTGCATGTTCATGATATTTAATGATATATATATATATGGATAGAAAATGCTTTTATTGTTGTATTATATAAATTGTACTTTTGTAATATTTTGTGAAGATACAATTTATATAACACATGCGGTAAAAATATGTAATAAAAATATCCGGCTGTATATATAAATATGTGAATCGAAAAATATAGAAAGCACAGTTGGAACCCATTTGACCTCGATCGGAAAAAAAAATATTTATCCTTGATGCAACACTACACAGATACTATAACCACTTTATTCATAAATTATCATCATTGTTTCACTACTTGAATGATTAGTAATTTACTATGATCACAACCTCAGAAGAATCTCATGCCCAAATGCAATGCAATAATAACAAAAATACAACTTCTAAATTAAGTGAATCATAGACTTCTCTCTATTGTTTTTTATTTTTCTCTATTTTAATTTTTTTTAAATGTTTTCTTTAAACTCTTGTTTCAATTCCACACCAATATTTTAAAGTACAACATCAGAATGCAGGCTTTAATTAAAGAGCTTTCTTTCTTTTTTGTAGAATTAAAACCAGAATCAATCCATTAAATCACTAGCTAATACAGCTGAAAGCAAGGACAAGAGACCAGCAACAATTAAATGAAATAATTAAATGTAGAGCTGAATTCTTCCATTTTCCTATTCTGGGTCAGAAATTTTGAATTTAAAATATTTTGAATTATTTTTTTTCTTTTTTTTTCTTTTGCTTTTATGGGTCAGCTTTTAAAACTTGAATTAGAGTTATTATTGTTATGTTGAGGACCTGCACTTTCAGCTGTAGCCCATCAAGTGCGAGAATAATGTTTAGTACTTGCATGAACAATGGAATCATTTATTTTTTGCAGATATAGACATACTGACATAGTACTACCCTTCCAATAAATATTTACAAACTCTATAACGATTACAAATTATTGTTATAATCGATATATTTTAATGATAGACTGTGTTTGGTTCCTTAAAAATTTAATACACTGTTTTGGTAGACAGTGTGCTGACAAACAGGAGCGGAACCATGTAGGGACTAGGGGCCATGGTTCCACCTGGACTTTTCATAAATTTTGACCGAGTATATGGGTTTTTATGCAATAGTGCAAAAGTGAGAGGCACTTATGTAATTAAAAATTTTAGTGGGTGAGGGGTTTTGTGTGTTAAGACGCGAAAGTTCAGTGTCTGCGTTTTGTAATTTATTACAGAGCCGGTGTATAAAAGAAAGAAGTTTAGTGGGCGAAGTGGGTTTTGTGCGATGAAATGTATAAATTTGGAGGTGGGGTTTTGTAATTTACTGTAGGGCTGGAGTACAAACATAAAGTATATCAAGCCGTCTAATTTGTTTCAATCGCACCTTTTATTTGTTTGAAGCGCAGCCACAATGCACTCCGCTTCCTTCTTGTTCTTTTGCGGCTCTTTGCCTCTTAGGTTAGATTTCTTTTTTATAATCTTATACTTTTTTTTAAGTTTGAATATTAAGATTTAGGTGTTTTAATATTTATTTGCTTCTTAAATTGGTTTATTAATATATTTGTTTGTTGGTTATAGTAGGCTGAATATTGAGTTGATAAAGATATTTCAAAATATATAATTAATTTTAATATATCATTTTTAACTTTTCTGAAACACCGAAACAGAATGGAGAAGTATTTTAGTAAAAATTTGGCATAGAAACATAATTATTGAGTTTGATTCAATATTAGCTTAGAAAAAATTTGGCCGCACTTGAAAATTATTCTTGGCTCAGCCACAGCTTATAGGTAAAAAATCATTTCTCTATTCCCTTTTTTGATACAAAGTGACAATTTTACGGTCGATAGTATGATGAATCCCTTTTTTTGATACAAAGCGATAATTTTACAATACAACTAATTCTATACAATACAACTCTTTTTGCTGTACAAATTATGAACTAACAATCACCATACAACTCTTTTTGCCGTACAAATTATAAACCAACAACTATCACAATGGGTGGACATATAGAGATCACCACAGGTACAAATTCGAACCCAGAACCCCCTTATTATGATGACAGGAAAAATACCAATGGGATACAAAGCCGATGGCATTTCTCTATCCCTTTAGTACACTTGAATCGCCTCAAAATGTGAAAATGGAAACCAGTGAAAAGGTTAAAAATTATAAAAAATACATTTACTGCGCAAACTAAACACACCTACTATTTTTTTTAGATGGTAAAAATGACCTTTGGGCTAAATACAAAAAGCACCTGAAAATTTCCGGACCATTGCATTTATCTAAAAATCCAGTTTTATTTATATTTTCGTGTAGATGGTAAAAAGGAAAAACAGGTGGAATCATTTTCATTCCTACCATTAATTGATCATAAAAGAATCTCTGGTTTGGGTGGGAAAATTTTTGCTTTCCATTGAAGCTATCGCTGTCTAACAGATTCTTCTTGTTTTTTTCCCTCTACAGGTAATTTTCCTTTTCTTGAAAGAAAAGAATCTCATTCTCTTTCCCCCTACCAATTCCATACTCTTTTATTGAGAAAAAAAACAAAGGAGAGAAAAGAAAAACTTCTTCTATAAGCTTCAATATACTAGTATATTAGCTGGAAAACAAACTCCTTTCTAATGGAAAAAGACAGCACAAACACATAGAAGAGTAAAAGAAGAAATGGTTGAAACTAAAGTTCGTTCTAGAGGTGTTTGTTATTCCATTTGGATTTGGAGTATAAAGTTTCAAATTTTAACTATTTTCTTGTTCTAGTAAAAAGCATGGCCGGTTTTGAAGCGTGCAAAATAGACAATCGTGCTGAAAAACTTTAATAAAAGATTTTCAAAATTTAGCAAAGAGTCTTTTATATAAAAATTTCAATTTTCAATATTCAAGACATTATACATCTTTGAACCGCCCTAAAATAAATGTAAGAAGAGGCATAAAGTTTGAATTTGAAATTTTTATCTATTTTCTTGTTCCAATAAAAGCAAGGTTGGTTTTGAAGCGTGCAAAGTAGATAATATCAAAGAAAATTTTTAAAAAATGATTTTCAAACTTCAACAAAGAGTCTCTTTTATATAAAAATTTCAATTTTCAGCATTCGAGATGTTACATCTTTGAACTGCCCTAAAATGAATGTAAGAAGAGGCATAAAGTTTGAATTTGAAAATTTTATTTATTTTCTTGTTTCAATAAAAGCCTGGCTGGTTTTAAAGCGTGCAAAGTAGATAATCGCACAGAAAAAATTTTAAAAATTTGTTTTCAAACTTTCGTAAAGTTTTATATATATATATATATATAAATTTCAATTTTCAATATCCAACACCCGAAATAAATGAATATATCCTAATCCGGCCTACTCTTACTAATGAGTAAACTTCAAACACATAAACTTGAATTGCCCGTAGTACTATTTAATGGTTGATACTTCGCCTTCTGCATAAAAAGTGAATATAACTACTAGCGTTTTCAGATTTTTAAAAACAAACAAAGATTTTACGTATAAAATCCGAACGAATTCAGATTCAGACAATCAGATTTCAGAGAATAATAACAAACAACAACTAAAGACTAAAATTACTAAATTAGTACCCCATCTATATTGATTTCTCACACTTCCCACCCCTCTCTCTCTCTCTCTCTCTACCTATGGCTGCACAAGTCTCTTTCTCTCTTTCTCTCTCTTCCCACACTTTCTCTCTCTAGCCTCTTACCTATGTGAGCACATGTCTGAAAGCTTCTTCCTCCCTTCAACAATCTCATCAAAGAAATCATCAAGTTGCACAATCATATTCTCAGCCCCACATTGCAACACCCCAAAAGAACTCTTCAACTTCTCAACTTTCTCATTCACACTATCATCACTCTCAACTACCAAATCAAATTCCCCAATTCTTTCCAATTCAACTTTCAACTCATCAATGGCTTCTCTTGATCTTTGGAACTCATAAAGCAGAATCCCCTGTTTCCCCTGAATCTCATTCAGAGTCCTCTGTTGTAACCTCACCGCGGATACCATGAAACTGGAACCAAGCACCATTTCTCCATCATACCCTCCATTGCAAAAGTTTGTTTCTGGCCAACAGTAAACTAGACCACTCAGCAAGATCATTAGGAGCAATGAGCTTACATTCCTCAATGCATATAGTACTCCTCTGAACCCATTGAACCCATTTAGCTTTGACTCGATCAAGAGGTTTTCATCGAATCTTAGTGTTAGCTGTTGAATCCTCGTCTCGACTAGGCCTCGATTCTCCTCCTCCAACCCCGCTATCTCCCTTTGGCAACCGTTGATTGCTCGAATAACCTGCAAAAGAATTAGTATTGTAAGCGTCAGAGTCGTCTTGCTATAGAATATTTAGAGCATCAAAACCAACTAATGAAAAAAGAAACTAGTCTCTAGCTGTATTAAAATTAGACCATAGACAATAAACGCGTACGTAAAATCTTAGTTTCTCGATATATAGTATGTGACAGAGTGGTCTTGCTCCTATGATTAAATATAAAAGTTAGGTCATTAAAAAACAACCCATAAATAAAAACAATAGTTTCTTGATATCGTAAGCGACAGCTGGTCTTGCTGTTACAATCTACAGAGATTGTTAAAGTTTAGACTATGAAAAAACAACCCATAAATAGAAACCTAGTTTCTTGATATTGCACCTAACATAGTGGTCTTGTTATTACGATCCACTGAGATTTAGTTTTTGATTTATAAAAAAGAATAAAAATCATAGCTCAAACTTTACCTGGCGGGAAAGTTGAGGGCTCAAAATGCGATGATCGTCTAGGGAAGAAGCGATATTAGCAGCAGCAGAGTAGTAGTTCTCCATGGCGGAGACACCGGATTTCAAGGCGTGACAGACATCCCATAGGCGCGAGCTTTCGTCCATGTACTCGTCGAGCCATTTCTCTCCAAGTGGCAAATGAAGCTTTTGAACAAGAAGGGTAAGTTGGGAGTGGAAAGATTGGAGAGAGGAAAGAACATGCTGAAGGAATTGAATAGACATGAAGTTATGTGAGATGAATGAGTGGTGGAGATCATCTAAGCCTTGGGTAAGAGAGTTGTAGAAGCCATTGATGGTTGATGAAGAATGATTCATCATGGGGATATTAATTAAGAGAGTTTTTAAGGAGATTAAAAAGAAGCTAGGGCTTGGGTTTATTGTTTGAGAGAAAGGTGATGGAGATTGATTGGTATTTATATTAGAAGGTGAAGAAGAAAATGTAAGTGTGATTTAGGTTTTTAAGAGCTTTAAGGGTGTTGTTTGTATGGTGAAAAAGGGGAGGGTTGTTGGGTGCAATTATGGGCTTTTTCTATAGAGTGGAGGAGATGATTGGGAATCTGCCAGTTTTCATTGTTTAATGGGTAGAGTTGTACCAAAAGGAAAAAAAGTTTGTGTATGATAGAGGAACTTTGGCCCAATTAAAAACACTTTTAGGTGTACTGAAAAGTAATGTCGTACTAAGTGCGTTTACGTGGTATTTTGCACTAAAAATATGCATTTGTTTTACCAGTGCATGCCCCTTTAGTGAGTCGTGTAGTACCGAATATATGTTCATGTGTAATTTTTTATGTCAAAATCGACTCAATACACACATACTCCACTTATTCATAGTTATGTATAGTCGGATTCACGTTATGTTTATTTTTCTTGTGCGAGATTCATGTTTGTGTTGCATTTAACTAATTTATACCACTAATTTATGTAAGTGTGAATCTCTAAGTATACTATTAACGATAAAAGCTCGTTAGCACCAAACTCATAATTAATAGTTTTACAATATAGTCACGTTGAATTAGCCAATGACGTGCAAAAAAATCAACATTTGAAATAAAACGGAACATCTATATTGCGTGTTTATTGAGTGAAAAACATTGTAACTAAAAATACAAACACGTAATAACAGTAATTACTCATCAAACTACTTCTGAAAAAGGTTGGAGGAAAAGAAAATCATGAGAGCTACACGAGGTTCTGTATGAATGATAATAACAGAGAAAATCTAACAACTCTTTGCCAGCTCTTTAATGATTTTATTCTATGATGCTACTAATAAGATTTTTTAATTTTTAATTGAATTTCTTGTGGGCTGTAAAAGTTTTGACTACTTTGACTGAGATTCTTCTTCTCATTCTTCCATTTTGATTTGGTTCCCCTTTGGAATTAAAGTGCTGTTTGGCTCCATCAACTTTTTCTCCCTCCTTTTCCATTCCATTTCATTTTTCAATTGAACCTTTTTGGTATCCCATTCCCATAAAAATGTGTTTTTTAAGGTGTTGTTTGGTTATTTAAAGGAAAAGAAATGAATGATGAGGCTCCTTGTGCTAAGGTTATTTATGTCAAATAGTGAAATTCCTCAGTTTTTTTTTTCACTCCCAAGAATTCTATTTTTGGACATTTATTTAAACTGTTATGAATATTTCTTGACACTACACTCAACCATGCCCTAAAACTAGGTGGGATGTGGTCCATCCAGAATCTTTAAATTGAGGGTCATAAATGGTCCACTAATATTTTAATCAATAATTCTTGGATGATACAATATAAAAATATGATTTGGGGACAAAATGATGTATCATTTTTACATTGGTAAGTAAAATTCTTTAAGTACAGCCTATTCATAAATATATTACTCCGAGACCAGTACATTGATAATATATCATTATATCCTTATTAAATTATCTTTAGAGTAATAGAGTATATAGTCTCGTAGAATTACTATAAACACAATAAAATATTAATTATTCGTGAATTTGTTCCAAACACGGACTAAAATACGAAATAACACTAAAAAAGATTTTAAAAAAATCACTAAAAACATTATTTTCTAATTGTATTAGTGAAAGTATTTTAGCGACGTTTTTCATCGCTAAAAGAAACATCCTAAATTAAGAACTTTTATAATTTTGAACTTATGCAAAACAAACATTAAAGAAGTGTCATACATATGACGGATTGTACACTAATGTTTTCAACAAATAATATAAATCACAAATATGTACTATATCTTTTTAAATTGAAAAAATATCTATCTCTATCTCTATCTCAGATTGGTATTTGAGTTTTCAAATATCTCAAACTAAAATTAACTTAAAAGATTAGTAGATTTAAATTCAAGAAATTCAAAGTTTGGTATAAAAATTTACAAAATCAACTTTTCTTTTGGTTAAGCTTGAAGTAGCACGGTATAAAGTTACGATAGTTGTACCTCTAAGAGAGTGTTTTGAGCAATTATTAAAATAGGAAAAAGGGAGAAAAATGTTAAACGTATAGTTGATGAGATTTGAACACTTGAACTTCAAATCGGTGTAAATCTTTTACTACATGGATAAATCCACACGCTCTTCTAAGAATTATTGTTGATTAAAGGAAATTCCCCCCCCCCCCCCACATATATAATTACCCCTAAGAGAAATTATTTCCTCCTACTTCCATTTTTCACGTAGTTTTGGTAAAATTCATTGCTTTTAACTGATCACTAGCTTGGAAGGTGAATATATCTTATTTACTACACCTACTTTTTTCACTAAATAAATATACTGCCATGGTTTACTTTTCTAGACTGCTTTATATTTGTCTGCTAGACAATGATAAATGTAAACCAACAAAAAAAAAGAATAAATTCACATTAAAAACTAGTAAACTGGTGAGATGGACTAAAATGTTCCAAAAATATTTATTTATCCTAAGACAAATATTGTCCAAAGAAAATATATATGGGTCTGAATTTGGTACTGACTTGTTGTATACGGATTAGTCTCATAGTTATAAATTTTTATCGCTAAAATATTAAAAATTATCTTCAACAATAAAAATTCGTCGTCAAAAGGTGCAATATGTATACAAACGATCTATCGTCAATGTGTGTGTATATATACATACATATATTTTACTTTTTTGTTAAAAAAGTAAAGAAAAATATTTATTGAACTTGGGAAATTGTTAATGATGGTTGTTGTACCGGAAGTAGTGATATTTCATTGATAGTATGTGCGAGCATACCAAAAATATTCCTTTTCTGCATACACTAAACTATATATATGGCTTCTGAGTGGGGGCATTATAACTTTGTGTAGTGAAGCCATTTTCTCAAAAGAAAAAATATATTTATTTTAAAAAAAAAAAGATTTTTGGGTCCCACTTTCTCTTTAACCAAACAAAGTCGTACTCCAAATTCTTAAAAAGGACATACCACATATACTCTCTCACTCAATCTCTCACGTCAAAAATCAATTTTTTGGTTTTTATTTCTATTTTTACCTCGAAAAAATTTAACATTATTTAAAAAAAAAAAAAATTATCAGTACATAAATCACCAAAAACAAAATGGGGAAAGGGCCGGAGAGGGAAATGTCTAGAATATATATAGGAATTGTTGTTTTCAAAATTCGTCATTTTAGCTGCTAATTTATTTATTTCTCAATAGCAAAATCAATCTAGTGATTGTACGTTGAAGTTATGGAGGAAATTCCGAATATCCCTCAAAAGAAGATGGTGTGCACAAGTATTCACTTTCATCATGCTAGGCTTATGAAAGTATTCTAAAAGTTTGACTAAAAGGGTTCGTCTTAAAAGCGTGTAAGGTGGACAATTATACAAAATTTTAATTATATTAATTTTTATATATAATTTATATAGAGGTTCTACTATTTTATTTACCTCATCAAATTAAGAGTTCAAAATATAATTATATAAAAGGTTAAAAGATATCATATTATATTATTGTCAACTGAAATATAACTTTTGTCAAAACAATAAATTACATATACTAATCCTATAAAAATTTAATATAAATTAATTTAACCATAGTCATTTTAATTTTAATAATAAAACGAATTAAGATATTTTAAATTTAACTGTTGTACATAGACCTGTGTATCTGACACCTGTTCTCAAGAAGAGGTAGCAAACTGCAAATGGGATGAAATATGGTATGGATCAAATCAAATATGAAAGGGATTGATTGGAATCATGAAAAGGATTGAATATAGACCAACCAAAGTGGAACTTAATGGGCTACATAGGGGATGGAACTTCCATCACAGCCAAATTGGTGCAGGGCATGCATATGTGAATCTATATGGCATTCCACAAACTCAATGACATTTTATGATTATTTGGTTCACTCTTAACTTGTGAGTTTCGTCGAGTAAGCACAAATGTACATCTGTATGAGAGTAATAATATTAAACATTTTAATTATTATTAAAGCAGCAATATCGAGTGCATCTTATATAATTGAGTTTAATTTGAATTTATTACATCACGCTAAGAAAGAAGAAAAATATGTGATAGCTTACAAGAATATACTTACATAAAGTGCGGCGGGAGATGAGTCTTTTAAACTATAAGATTCTCTATTTTTAATAGAATAAAAAAGATGCCCGTTTAGAGGGTAAATAGATGACGACATTTTACAAAAAATATGTGAAAGTAGTCTATACGATAAAGTCACATTCATTGAATTTCACCAAAAAAATCAACTTAGAAGTGGGCGTTGCTCGTTCTATTCTCAAGGTAATAGTAAACCAATTAATTTGTTGGTTTTCCACTTTTACCCTTCCACATGCCACCATCAAATGATTAAATAATATGATACCATTATGAAGGAACTATAATTTAAACGGCAGCGTCTTGTACATTCGTTCACTTTTCTAATTTTGGAATTTAATTAGACTACCTATATTTAGTTGCATGCATAGGCTTTGTGTAAGCTTTGCAATTCTAGTAAAAAGAAAAGGAGAAAGTTAGTTGTGATGTATAAAAAGTCCTCGTTGTTATCCAATAGCGCGCCTTATAGCATAGTAATGAAAGACATTAAGGTTTGAGATAAAAAGACTTGAATATTTATTAGTGTAAATAAAACTAGAATAATTCTATACTTACTAAAAATATACGCAAGATAATGTGTTACCTCAGTTCTAAAAATTGAATAAAAACTTAAATTGGAACCAAGTTTCTTCCAATAATAAAGTGACACTTCAATTACGTATATTTTTTGCGCACATATTTTGCAAGTTGCCATTATTACCCTAGAAGAAAAGGTTATAGTTTAAGCCGTAATTGATAAAGCAAGGTTGCCTAATGAAGTAGCCTAAGGGCATAGCCCGGCCTAACATAGTAAATTTTGGATAGACCGGCGGGTTGCCAGCAAACCAAGGTAAATAATAGACCCGGTCCACCAATTTAACCTAGCTACGTGCCTTAATTACGATACTTGCTAGGACCCTATATCACACTTATATGTGATACAAATTACTCTTACAAATGATTATATTTTTATACTATACATACACGATGCGTGCGTTAATCACATGTGAAAAATTAAAAAATAAGGTTTTTTTGAAAAAAAATTAGGAAATAATATTTTTCTAAATTAAGAGCTTATATATGACCAAAATCTAAAAGGAATGCAAAGTTAATTTTGCAGTAAAATTTTAAATTGTATTTTTTTATGGAATTATGCAAAATTAAATTTGCACTACATATTTTTTTAGCATATTATTATAAATAAGTATTTAATTGACAACACTTTAGAATAATTTTATCAAATTACATATTCAAAACATATTTATTAATAAAATGCACATAATAATTTTTTCGGAGTTATGCAAAGTTAAGTTTGCACTCCTTATTTTCTTAGACATCACTATTTATTTGTATTTATTTGACCTTATTTTAAAATTTTATGAATGAAATATAAGAATATATTTGTTAATAAATAAATCATGCAAAATAAATTTGCATTAATTTTTTTTTAATTGCAAAGTTAATTTTGTACTCTGTCAGAACCCTTATTTTAAAACACAATTGATAAACAATCCCTTATTTCAGAGTGATAATGATATTTAGGCTCTTATTTCTAAAAAATATTATTCATTGTTTTTTTGGCAAAAAATATTGTCACACAATACATTTTACCTCATTTCCAATAATCACATGAATATAATTTAAAATAATAAAATAAAAATAACATACATTGTACTTCTCAAAATCAAGAATTATTCTTCTTTAAATAGATTGCCCCTCAAAGAGATCTAGTGAACCATTAAGCCAACTCAATCCGTAAGGTCGAGAATTATTCTTTTTCAATTGTTAGATTATGTCGATAACATTCTAAGGATATGTCTTACGCATTTTAATTACTAAAGAGATAGAAATAATAAGAGCATAGGAGAGGAGAGAGAAAGTTATACGGATTCCATTGTCGATAATAGTTCTGGCGATGGTTAGCCTTTCCAATTGTTTAGGAGTGTGCCAAGAACATTTTAGGAATGATAATTGTAATTTTTCGTAGCCAAAAGAAAGACTAAAAGGACGGAAAAGTGAGGAAATAAAGTTAAACGGATCTAACATTGATTCCGATTTGCCACGAATTATTTTTTTTAACTTTCAAAGAGTGTCAAGAACATTTAATGACAGTTCTTATAAAATTTCATGGCCAATGGAGGATGAAAGATTAAAAAGGAAGAAGAGAGAAAGTTAAATGGGTTTGAACATTAATGTTGATTTGAATGACGATTAAGGGCCCGTTTTGTTGTCCTTCAAATTGCGAATTAGATAATTTACAAAATTTTCATTTGTTAGTGTTTGGTTGTGTAAATTAAACAATTGTAAATAAGGTAATTCAAGTTGATTCACAAAAACTCAAATTAAGTCATTTCAAGTAAAACTTGAAGTTGCCTAATTGTAGTATTAGATAATTCATTCAAATTCTATTTTTCGAGAAGATCTAGTTTATACCCGCGATGTTGATGCATTTAGACAAAAAAAAAATTTAAAAATAGTAGAGAACACATTTTTATTCTAACAATCATAATTTATCGTTAAAGTTTTCTAAACACTACTTGAATTAAAATTGAATTATTCATAAATGAGCAAATTCACAATTCTTCAATCAAAAATTAACTAATTTTAAAATTAAGTAATTTACGCAACCAAATGGGCCCATATATATATATATATATTTTAATCTTTCTTGAACAATTATATTCTTTTTAATTATCAAAATTTATCGAAAACGGTTCTTAAAAGTTAATATGTCGTGTCGAGTTAATTGACCTATTTATTAACGGTTAAGTCGTGTAACCTGTAAAATAAACAGGTCGTGTTCGAGTTAATATAAATGACACGATTAGTTAAACGGGTCGTGTTCGGGTTGACACTAATACTGAAATACTTGTGTGTTGACACGACCCGAACACGACACGCGAACCCGAATTGCCAGCCCTAGATATATCCTTGTCTCGCTTATATTGAAAAAAAAAAAATCAATTATTGGGCTTTTGCACGGGTAATAATAAAATCTTATTAGTTGTTTTGTTATAATGAGAATGGCTTTTTATTGGGCTAAAAACCCCTCTAACCCAAAAAGGAATGGATTCTTAAATGGGAAACACAATAAAAATCTATTAGCTAAATGGGTTGGATTGGGTTGTTTTATCAGACTGAGTTGGTGGTTTTAATGGGTTGGGTTCAAATCTGTCACCTTTAATTATTTATTATTATTTATAATATATATGCGTTGATGAATATTTATGGACCATATTGGTGAGACATTAAAGGTTCACTTAGGAATATTTTTTATTCTTCTAGAAAGAATAAATTAAATTTATAAATCATAGAATTCTCCATATTCAAGAAAAAAAAACATACGTAAGTGCATTTTATTTGCAAACTTTTTTAATTTATTAAAGTGACCATTCAAGACTCGAAGGAAAAAACCAAGTGGTAAAGGCTTGGCTTATATTGTTTTGTATTATTTTGTTTTTCTTAATGTGATTATTCACGATTTTTCTAAAAATAGGTATTCAAATATATTAATAGCAATTATAATTTATAAGCAAATATAAATAAATAAATAAAAACTTAATGTTTGACTATCTAGTAAATATTTTTGACAGCGTTATATATCTTTTAACAGACAATTACAAGGAAATGAGGTAAAATTTCACCTATATTAAAGAAGAAAGGACTTGTTCTTCTTAACCAAATTTTGAACCAACCAAAATAAGACCCACCCTTTATTCTCAATTTTCCGATCATCTCTCTCCTCTCTCTTTCTCTTTCTCTTTCTCTTTCTCTTTCTCTCTAATCTCTATCTCTCTCCCTCTAGCTAGGTTTCCTTTTCTCTCATCTCATCTCATCTCCCTCCTTCGCAAAACTCCATTTATCTTTCTCCTGCTTGTGATTTCATGGGAGAGGTCCCACGTTCACCGACGCCAAATTTCTATAGCATCCTTGGCATCTCAAAAACAGCGACCCTGTCCGACATTGGCAAAGCCTATAAGTCGCTTGTTACGAAATGGAATTATGATAAGAATCAATCGAATAAAGTTGAAGCCGAAGCCGAATCCAGAATTAAGTCCCTCAACGATGCGTATAGGGTACGTATGTATCATGAATTTGTTTTTTTGAAGGATGTATCATGAAATTTCAATTAAAAATGTAAAATTACAATTTATAAGACCATTTTCACACACATGCTCTCTTTTTTCTTGTAAGGAAATTAAATGTTTTCATTTTGCCACTCGTTAAAAAACACAATTTTCAAAATCTCTTGCTTACCAACTTTGACAGGCCACACCCAAAATAGATAACACCGTTATATTTCTATTTCTATTTATATAATAATTGTTGTCAGATTGATATATATATATATCTTTATTTAATGTTGGATAAATATGTCGTACTCATTTTATTTCAAAATTTCAGGCTCTTAGTGGCAAGAAGCGAGACGATGATACATGGGCAGACGTGCCAAAAACGCCAAACAATAACAATAACAATAAAAACATTGCGTCTTCTTCGCCAAATAATAACAATAAGAACAATGCGTCTCAAGACGACGACGGTTTCATCATTTCAAACCCTGTTTTGCTTTCGAGGATTGGAAGTCGAGGAGATTACTACAGTGGCTCATTTTCGAGATGTTCTAGCGGCATCTTAACCCCGGGCTCTGCCCCAACTACTCCTAACCGTAGGAGCAATAGTACGCCGATTATCTATTCACAAACGTCGGCTAGACGGAAGCCACCTCCGGTGGAGCAAAGGCTCGAGTGCACGTTGGAGGATTTGTTGCATGGATGCTTAAAAAACGTCACGATTACAAGAGATGTCGTCTCCGATGTCGGGTATATATGCCATCTATTTATTTTCTCTCAATTTTCTTTCAATAATACTTTGTTCCACTCAAAATAATAATTTCCCAAACTAAAAGATGAAATGGCACCTAAACTTTTTCAATTTTTTTTTTTGAAGATTAAACAAGCCTTTGGGTATGCCTCAAAAAAAAAAAAGCAAAAAAAATTTCCTTTTGGTAAATTAATAATTCGTTTTAACATGTCCACTAATGGCCAATAGATTAAGGGCGGAGTTGTAATTCTGAGGGCTTTAACAATTAAGAATGGAGGAATTGAATTAGGGATTTAATTAAATTGTTGTAATTACAATTTTTTTAAAAAAAAAAACATGTCCATTTCAATAGTCGCTTATGCGAGACGAAAGGCGAGCTTTAGAGGTTTTCACAAATTTTAAGTAGTAAAATGACAATAAAATCAAATATTATATATATATATATAAATTCTTGATATTTTACATAGTAAAAATATCCAAATCACAACATATTAAATCATCTTTAAAACTTTGTATTTAAAATACACCGATTATAGAGGAGAGATAGATGGTAGTGATGTTAAAGTAAGCTTATTGAAGAAGGATGATTTAACTTTGGATCCTATATATAGAGGGGGTTTAACTTTGAATTTTTTTCTTTTAGGTAGTAAAATATAAGAGTGTTGGTTAAGGGGAATTTACCAACACTTATTGAACTGGTAACTTTAAAAATTGCATGAATGGCCCCTCTAGTTATTTAAGTTTACACAAATACCCTTAATAATGTGAAAGTTTTGAAAACCCGAGATCGAGGGACCATCCAACCCCTCTCACCCTATGGTGTGTACGCTCCTGATTTCAACATCTTTGCAAACTTCAAAGCTTTTTGGTATATATTTTTTTTATTTTGTTGGTTTTAAAACCCAAAGGATATAGCATAATATAAGGTTGTCTTTAATTTTTTTCATTTGAGGAGAAAAGTAGAAATACCACCAAAAAAATGAAAAGGTTTTATAAGTTCCAATGGAACTTATGCTAAACCATCTTAAAACAAATAAAGGTTTGGAGTAAATCTCAAGATAATCATCCCACATCCCTTGACTAAAAATTCGTTCAAATTTTTTTTTTTAACTTTTTTTTTAATAGAAGATAAAAACCAGATAGAGCTAGTTGAGTTGGATTGAGGAGGACATTCAAATCTTGATTATGCCTTTGAAATCTCAATTATATTATTAGAGCATTTTCAGTAATATTGTATATTTTAGTATTGTGTAAAATTTACCAAATGTATAAAAAAAAAAAAAAAAATTCTCCAACAGTCTTTTAAAAGTGAGATTAGTATAAAATGAATGTGTTAAATACACTCACACTTTACACTGCCTTGTAAGGTTTATCTCTGCTCATTTTTTTTATATAAAACTATAAAATATAATAACTTTTAATACAAAATTATAGATTTTAGTAAAAAAATATATATTTGAAATATACAAAACTAAAAAAATCAAGATCTATTGTGATTATACGATTATGCATAGAAAAATTCAAGAAAAAAAATAACGAAATTTGCATAAATTTACATATAACATGTGGTGATGAATGTTTATGAATAATTGACAGGCTAATTCTTCAAGAGGAGGAAACCCTAAGAATAAGAGTAAAATCGGGATGGAGAAAAGGAACAAAAATCACATTCGAAGGAAAGGGAGATGAGAGACCTGGTAGTATGCCAGCAGACCTAGTCTTCGTTATCGACGAGAAGAGACATCCGTTATTCAAACGACATGGCGATGATTTGGAGCTCGGAGTCGAGATACCTCTACTTCAAGCTCTTTCAGGATGTACCATTGATGTCCCTTTATTAGATGGCAAGACAATGCCATTGTCGATAGATGATGATATTATATATCCAGGTTATGAAACAATTATTCCAGGCCAAGGCATGCCCAAATTCTTAAGAGAAGAAGAAGGGAGAGGCGACTTGCGTCTCAAGTTTATGGTCGATTTTCCAACTGAAATGTGCCATGAACGCCGCTCCGAGATTGTTAGTATATTAAATGATTGTCCTTGAGTGTTGTCGATATTTTTTTTTCTCTTAAATATTTATCGTGTCTATGTTAAATTTATGAGAAACTTACTCTTGCACGATAATACGAATTAGGTTTAGTTTCAAAAAAAAAATACGTATTAGGTTTAATGAAAAAGGAGGAAATACCAAAGGAAGGTTTTGATCCTTCAACCTGTGAGTTATGGACCAGCCACTCTATTTAATTAATATATAATTATATAGATGTTTCCTCTTTCATCTATTTCCCTTTACAAATATAATAATGTATGAATTTTTTTACAATAAAAAATGAGTTGTATTATAAACTATTAATTAAGTTAAAACTAGTGCATGATTCCTTAAAAAATATGAATTCGTGGTTTGAGAAGGGGAGGGAAAGTGAGCTGGAACTTTAATAATGATTCTTGAGGTTATGATTTTGTTCTTTTTTTACCACTTGGATCACTAAGTTTTGCTCGCGTATATATATATGATTTCAGTTTGATTATTGGTTTACTCTAACTCGATTTGCATTATATAACACTTGGACACCAAACAAAATCTTATCATTTTAACAATATTAGGGCAAAATAACTAAAAAACAAACAACTTAATGTACAAAGGATAGACGCTTATATGATTTGGTTCTTCTAGTATATGTAAAAGAGTGCAGTAATTCGATATGTCACGTCATCCGTATAGTAGTTACAATGAATATTTTATTATGATGGACGCTTACATGATTTGGCTCTTCTAGTCTAGAGTAATAAAAATTATACTTTAGGTAAAATTGTGATTTGGATTATTAATTTTAAATTAGACAGTTCACATTAACTTTTTTCAGTTGACTCCTCGTCTGAAAGACAAATATTCTTTAGCAATGATTCAAAATTTGAACTACCTATATTTAAAATTAATAACCGTCAAGATTGTTCAACTTTATATCTGAAGTAATTTTTATAACTTTAGAGCAGCCAAATTGACTAAAATGAATTTAACCAGGAATAGTTGACAGATAATTACTAGGAATTTGGGCTAATCTCTATTATGTAAAGACAAAATGCATTTCAACTATAAAGTTGTATTATACCTTTTCTTCTATTTTAATCTTTCAAGCTCTTGTTATTTCACGCAAGGTGCAACCCAAATAGTTTTAATCTTCGCTGAAAGGGAAAAAAGAAGAATACAAACTGAATTGGCCAAAATTACTTGGACTTCCAGTCGCCACAATAATAAAAGTATCCGTCAATAACTACATCTATAAAGATCGAATACATAAAATTTGTGCAAAAGACACAAGCGCCAATATGTTAAAAAATAACTCGAAGAATAAACATGTTACATTGCAATAAATATCATTTGTGCATTAAAAATACTTTGCTGCAAACTTTTTCTAAAAAATAAGTCAGAATAATAAACGAAACAGGAAGGGGAAAAAAACTAATATCAGAGGAAGGTTTCGATCCTTCGACCTGTGGGTATGGGCCCACCACGCTTCCGCTGCGCCACTCTGATTTTGTTATTCATTCAGTCCCTCCTCATCTGGTATTTGGCTCAATTCAAGGGTATTTGGCTCAATTCTTTCTTGAAAAGACTCCCTCCCATAACTTACCATAGTCGGTCTAACTATCTCCCGATAAAGGGTTTATATTACGATTACAACTTTATTTCAACCCTAACATAACAACTTGCTTGATGAATAATTTTTTTCCCCTCATGTTCTCATAGAAACGGGACTTTTCAACACAAGTTATAGGCACAAATGGCAATTTGTACTGCAAGAGTTCGATTCTCGCTAAAAGTACTTGTGGCAGAGATAAAAAATTCCGAATGAGGATTAAACCATTAATCCCATTCCAATGTAGGTATCGCCATGCAGAGACACCTCTTGACAAATACCAGAAAAAATAGTTTAAAACTTTATTTTATGAGATTGTCGCATATGAGATTTTTCTTTTCTTCTATAAAAATCAATACGGTATTGGATAGATCCAGTATCTCGATAGAGAAAGGAATTTCGAAACTAGGAGGCTTCTGCGAATACATCTCATGAAAAGATTGTGCAAGAGAAAGTGCAGTAAAGCTGTTGTTCTTAAGAATCAATGCTGGCTTTAACCCTTACACTTTTCTCCATACCTTTTTTTCAGCTCCAAGGTATAAAGCAAGCTAAATATGCTAAAAACTTTATTCAATCTAAAGATAAGAGCACTTGTAGAAAAGTATCCATAAAAAATAAAATTACATTAAGTTTTTACATAAAGAGTACTTGTAGAAAAGTGTCCATAAAGATGAAAATACAAGACTGCTCAGGTAGAAAATATAACCAATCAAAACTTCAAATGCCATCTTCCGTGGAATTCAATTCTCCATGTGAATTCCGTTATTGCCCAGTTTCATTTATGTGAATTCCATGGAGTCAGAGATGGAGAATATATAAACAGGAGTATTGGAATTCCCTATATCTACAAGTACTCATTTGGTTCAAGTTTTTGTCTTTCCCAAGAATCCTAAATAACCTTAAACATAAAATCTCGACTCACCTTAAGAGTGCAAATTATGTACGCCCAAACTTGGTGTGAAAATACTAATTTAGGATTCCAGGAAAGCAAAAAGGGAAAGAGTCGAACCAAACCAGCACCATCGAGAAAGCAAATTTTGATGTATTATAGCTTAGTTTTACACAAGAAATATTGCACAAGTCAAGATTTTGCATTCATGGATAGAGGCTGTTGTCGTGCAAGATAGGGAACTTCCATCACTGTCCCGGCAATGTCGACTCCAACAATTACAGTGTCTCCTTTAGAGGCAGCTTTCTTCTTTATGTACCCTAAACCAAAATGTTCAATTTCTTTTGTTCCTTTTGCATAGCTTGTAAGTTTTCCAACCTGCACAAGTATCATAATTTTTCAATATGCTTTCCACTGAAAAATTAAAAGAAAAGGAAATTCGCATCTGCAAAAAAAAAAAAAGTAATGCAAATTATTTTGTGGCGCTCTTAATTGCCCACTAAATTATTCATCTCAATCTTTAAAGTCACCCCATCACACCCTTTCCATTACTGGACACTAACCCCAATTTTTTATCAATTGCCAAACAAGAACTATAGGCAATCTTCAACTCTGCTTCTTTAGCACACCACTTTATCTTCAACCTCTCCGCCGAAATTGGCACACCACTACCAAAAGTAGCACACTTTTTGGCCACACACTCCACCATAATCCAAGACGGGTTCTTTTAGAGTTTATTTTTCTAAATTTCCTACATTCGATTAATGGCTCACTTTAATTCTTTTAAATTTGTTCCATCATATCATTTTTTTGCTACAAGCGATACATGGATACATCCAATGTTTGACCTTGAGGGGACAGGGAAGGAAACCAGGCTTCCCAAGGATCGAACCGTGGTGCAGGGTGGGAAGACCCACCCTTTTTCCAACTGAGCTGCACTACGGATGTTGTTCCATCATATCATTGCTATATATGTTTTTAGAAATATAAATTTTCTTCCTACTTAATCCCCAGCCATAGCTCCTCTATAATGGGATCGCTGCGTCTCTCCCCCATGGCAAACCCGCCAGCCAAATCACAACCACCCACCAAACCCCCCTCTCTGTAATCCGATTCAAACTTTTTTCTCAATCTATCCAAACTATTGGCATAAGGATTTATATTCTGCCTGGAAAGTACATAGACAATTAGCGGAATGTGCGAGTTTGGGGGTCGTTAATTGGAGAAGTTGAAGGTGGGGGAAAATTAATTAGGCCTTGTTTGGCTGAGGAGTTCTGATTTTCTTATAAAATTATTTTAAAACAGGTGGGGGGAAAGTGAATAATTGGGTGGGTGCAAATAAAATCACCCAATTTTAATCCTCCTTTTGGGTTGTGAAATCATGATTCTCCTGTGGCTACTCCACCCTTAGCCAGTTGGTTTTAGATTAGATCCTCCAAACTGTAATACGATATCAGAGGAGGGCTATTTCTATGTTAGGCTCAAAATTACGCCAGATGTGAGGAGGCATGTTGAGACTATAGATCCCACATCGGGACTCTAAGGCCTTACACCACAAGACCACAATATATAACATCCGGAACTACTATTCCATCCATTGCCAATTGTTTTTGGGGTTGGATGGCCTGAAAATTTGGCTCAAGCCATAACTGTATCATTAAATTATCTTGAACTAACAGGTTAATGACCTATATGAACTGAGAAAGAAGGGACAAGAGGTTGACCTAGCCATTTTCTTGATACAAGCGATACATCACCAGACAGAGCTGTAATTCAACTTCAAGTTAAAAGGGAAAGGGCGTGGAACTGTGGGAGTTAGAGACTTAAACTTGTGACCTACCACCCCATGCAGAGGCAGGCTACTCTTAACTACTCTGTGGTCCTCGGGTCTAGGTTGACCTAAACCCAGAATCAGGTGGGTTCACGCTGGATCACATATATTAGCGTGCCCCAAATTTTAGCCTTCACCCGTACCTATTGTTATTATTTTGTGCCACTCTTTTTTACTTTGAAGTAAAGGAAACAAAGATCTCAACCAGAAAAGATTGCTATAACGAATTAAAATAAGAGGATGAAACATAGGCACCTTTTTTCCATCAACAGTAATGGGGCTGCCAGGTTCCGCTGGTGACGATAGATGAATCCCCCACAATTTCTGCTTAATGCCATCATAAGTTACAAGTCTAGAGATGGTTTCTTGTCCCTTATAACATCCTGAAAAGGTTTTTAGACTTGAATTAGTGACCATAACGTCTAAATTTCAGCATGTATAGGTCAAAGTAGGAGTGAATGAGTGATGTACCTTTGTTAAGAGAAATTGAGTTCCATAGACCGGCCTCTAATACATTAAATTCGTTAGTTAGCTCTTTACCAGGAGCTGGTCTTCCTGTATAAAATTAAGTTTGTATCACAGACAAAAGACTACAATAGAACATTGAGGAAATACAGATTATATAACCCACAATGATGTTTTCATGTAATTTTGTTTGTCTTTATACCTGCTTTCTTCTATTTTTTGTTCCAAATAACATAGTGGAGACAAAACAGAACATTGTTAGCTTTAATCTTACTATTGTCATTCAAGTCTCTAGTACTTGCAAGATTCAAGGTTCTCAAAAGTTTCTTCCCATATACCATCATTTAGCAGATATTAATTACTGGGTTATTGGATGTTAAGAGAACTAGCGTTCGTGAGGCAGGTTCAAACCCCATCAGGGGCAGATTCAAATCCCTCTAAGGGACAGTTGATAGGGGAGGGTTACCCCAGTAATTAATGACCTTGGAGAACCCTTAATTTCTCCCACGCATTTGAACCCATTGGGATTGCCCCCTGACTTAAAAGAGCTTTCCAGACAGATCCAGCAGCAGCTGGTGGCATCAAAAGTGAGAAACCGTCTTCAGAGATGACATTTCCCACTGCTACGGTTACTGGTATCCCATTCACCTGCATATTGGAAGGTCTAATAATGAACAATGGTGTTTCTCTTCACAAAAATAGTTATTTAAAGGAGCAATTTCATTCAATAGGTCTACTCTCATTGACCGAATTCTTCTTAATTATTACTAGGCAATAATACCAGTGATTTATTTTTCTTAATCTTATCCTTTCCCATCTTCCGTGGAGTAACTACGTACTGGCTGGGTGGGTGGGTGGGTGTGTGGGGGGGAGGGGGGGGGGGGGTTGGAATCAACATTTCAAATTGAAGGAGATACTTTGTCAAGTCACTTGGCTTACAACTCCATTGGAGCAATGGTAGGGGATTAGACCCAAACAATTCTAGTGCATGAGGTTCGAACCCTGGTGAAATACTGAGGTGGGTTAATCTCATACAAATTGAGCTAACCTCGTTACCCTACTTACGTAATGTGTTTGGCTAAATGAAAAAGGCGTGCATATGAGAGAGAGAGAGAGAGAAGTAAACTGAGAAAATGTCAAATAGGTTAACTGAGTAATGAGATGACTGTTTTTGTATTATGGGGGAGCCCAAACTATGGATGAAGAGTATGTGGAATAAATCCTAAATTTTAGGGATTGTATGAGACATGAGGACAATAGCTTAAAACAAGTAAAAAACTCGGCCTGTATTGCATTTTCACATGAAATTTTAGACATATTTTCTGAAGTGATGGTGCAGCATTATACAATTCAATTAAGATGGTACCAATGCTTGAATTAAAAATTAAGACACTTGTAACTCAAATTCAGTAATTCGCATCCAGATTTTAATTCTTTTTCAATAATCACCTATATCCAACCTTATATTCTAGTTGTTAAAATCGTACAATTCGATACAATTCATGTACTCGGTGAAAATCGAAATTGACATAGAATCGTGCAATTCACGATTCAGACACAGATCACTTTGAATCTTGAAATTAAAATTCATTTTACAAAAGTTGTTTTTATTTTTAAAATATAACTTCTACATACTTTTTAGCGTATATAGGGTAAAATTTGCAAAACCAAGTGCAATTTGGTGATTTTTTGCAAGTTTTATGCAGTAATTTTGCACTTGTTTTTCTATAATCATTGGGTATATGAATAACGAATATAGATATATGAATAGGAATAAGATCATCGAAGGATATTATATATCTTTTTCCTTTTATATTACTTTTTAGTGTATATAGGGTAGAAGTTGCAAACCCAACTGCAATTTGATGATTTTTTCATGTTTTATGCGCCAATTGCACTTGTTTTTTTGTATTCATTTGGTATATGAATAACTAATGTAGACATATGAATAGGAATTGGAATATGATCATCGAAGGATTATAATATCTTTTTCCCTGTGGAATCTACACTTGACTCTTCTACTAATGAAAATCTAATGTATTCTTTTATTTCTCTATTTTGAATAATATAAATTAAGTTCATAATCACTTCGCAATGTTTTCCTACTCTGGAAACTGCTTACTTGGAAATGTTCAACAAAGCATATTACTTTTGCTACTAAGAACATCGCAATGTTTGAGCATAAATCTTTTTGAGAAGTGCTAATATACAAAAAGACCTGGAAGAGGCGAGACCCCATATACAAGAGATATACAGAATGTTGTGTCCAGTATCAGGCTAAATATAACATAGCCTCCCAAAGCCTAAAACTAAAATGAATCAGCGAGTGGGTTAGCCTAGTGGTAAAGACGCCCAATCGGATATGGGGCATCTCGGATCCAAGTCTCACCCGGGGTGGTGAGGGTTTCTTTGTTATTTGTAGTAAAAAGGAAGAGACTTAGACCTTCCCAGGGCCGGCCCTGGACATAGGCGGCCCAGGCCGCCGCCTAGGGCCCCAAAATTTTTTGGACCTTTTATATATATATGTATGTATAACGTTTAAATTATTTGACGTTGTGATAATCACTAACCCTGCTCATTGGCCCAGCGGGAAAGTATGTTAGAAATGAATTTGTGTCGTGGGTCATTAGTTCAAGCCTTGGCAGTGAAAAATATTTTTTTTACTCTTTTTTTCCTTTTAAATGGTTGTTAAATCTAAGTTTGTTTTTTTTTTCTTGAACAAAAAGTTATGTCTTTCATTTTTTGTTTTGAGTACTCTTTTTTCTCTTTAAATGCTTTGTAAGCCTAAGTTTGTTTTTTGTTTTCTTGAACAAAAGTTACATTTTTTATCTTTTGTTTTGACTAAAAATTTAAGGTGCTCTTGTTCACACCCATATAAATATTCAACTCACCCTGCTCTTTAAGTTAAACTATCTTAAAACCAATTAATCTGGAAAAAAAATAAAATCCAAAACTCTCTTTGAACGCCTCATCTTTCTTCTACCTCTTCAAGTTAAATCTGTTTTAAAAATTTGTGACAAAATAAAATTATGGACCCTCTTTAACGTTATATATATATATACATTCCTCCTGTTGATTTGAATTGATCTTAACACTTTGGCAGGAGAGAAAATCCATCCAACACAGGAGGAATTCTCCTAGTTAATCGTTTGAGATCACTTTCCGAAAATTCTATATATTACATGAATATACAAAAATATGAAAGAACCCCAAAATAAAATTATTTATTAGCTTTCTTAAACAAGGTCTTTAGTTAATTTTATTTATTTTTAATAAAGTTTTCATATTCTTTAACACGTCCTTCTGTATTAACAATACACAACACTTTTTATATTCATTTGTTTCTCAAGATTTCTCTCTATAGTTATTTGACTTGAAGTTGAATTTGTATATATATATATCTTTTAGTTGTTGTTTTGACTAAATTCCATATGACTGAAAAATTTAATTACTCTTTTTATAATTTTTCAAATGTCATTGTATTATGCTATATATATATTGTTACGAATTTATTGATATACTATTACTATATGAATATACAAAAATATAAAGGGCCCCGAAACAAAATTCGCTTAGGGCCCCTTTAAAACTCAGGGCCGGCCCTGGACCTTCCTTTTGTTAAAAAAAAAGAGAGAATTAGTTCACCCAACCATTAAGAACCATGTTACAAGGTTGATTTTATCTTTTTGTAAGTTCTGGAGGGTAGGTCTTAATCAGGAGAGATTATGTTATTAGGTCTTCATAGAGCATCTTTAGTGATGTAGAGTAGTCCAAGTACTAAAGTAATTTCCGCATTTGAATCTTACTGTTAATAAAAGAAGCAGTGCATGTTGAGCATTTTCAATTTGTCAAAGCAAAAGTTCTTACCAGAAAAAGATTATGGAGGCACTCTATCAAAACATTTATGCATGTTCAAAACACTAGCTGAAAAGTCCTACTCCCTCTCTCTCAAGAGACGCACTTTTGTTTTTGGAATGTCTCAAATTAGAAGTCCCATTTCTTTTTTAGGACATAATCAACATACCATAATTTCACCATAGTAAATCATTCTTGTTCTTCTCAGTGGATTAGGTTGAAATTACTGCTTTTCTTAAAAATTGCAAGAGTCAAAGTAGACTCTTCGTTTGAGACAGAGGGAGTAACAGAGAGACCTCGAAAGACCCAAAACAAGTTATTAGAAACTTATCTCAAAGATGTAAAGCTAATGAGGGCAACTAAAACTTACAGTATAATGTTTATGTGAACCATATGGTTGTCCAATAAGGTCACCAAGATTCAAATCCTTGACTACCTGCTTACGAATCACAAAAATTAACGTCATCATACCCGGATTATTGGGAAGAAAATTAGATTAAAAGCAAAAAATATTATTATAGTAAATACAAAATAAATCAATGAAAAATCATCACAAGCCATACTTGGTTGGTTTTTGGTCCCAGTAGTACAAACATGCACGTCTTTTTTGTAATGTCCTCAATTTCTACCCTGTCGGCGAAAAAGATGTACCTACAAGTAACAACATCAACACAATCAAGACATATTTCAACTTTTTAGGGGGAAAACCCAAGTTTTTATTTTGGAAAACAACAAATATAAGTCCACACACCTTATGATATGTAAGTTTCATATGATTCGTTTATCTTTCATTGAGAAGTATTGATGAGATCATCTCTTTATACCAAAACTTTATTGATCCCCACAATTAAAATAATATCTTAATTAATTAACTACTTATCCATACATTTTAGTGAAGTGGTAGTTTGTCATATCTAAACTGAATTTGGAAAGATGATGCATTAAATGTTTAATCAATTTAGAAAGCAAGAAAAAGGTTGGGATGGAGATGAAGATGAAGATGAAGATTTTTATATAAAATCAAGCTTCAGTAGGAAGGAAACTGTGAATCGTCCAGAGAAAGAGATTTTCTATCATAATAGGCTTGCATAAAAGGTAAGACTTGGTTCAATATGCTTGTACTGTTATGTTATTATAGAGTTACTACTTACTATTACTACACATATAGTGGATGTCGTTTTGTGCTAATATAATACTACTAGTGGCAGCCTCTCAGGGATGAAGGGAAAGTCAATGGGGGGAAATTGCAAACCAAACCCACACCCCACCCCCAAAAAAAGAAAAAAATTACAAAATTTGTTATTTTATTAAAATTATTTTTAAAAATTGCAAATATATGCATAGTAGTTAAGTGTGCCCCCCTTTAATTTTTAGAAGTTATTATTAGTATTAATATTGCCCCCCAAGTCTTGACAAAAATAAAATTAATAATAAATTTTCTTCTTTATTTTACAAAAAGTGACATTAGTATTAAACTTGCCCCCTTCAAATAAATTCCTAGCTCCGCCCCCTGACTAGTGGTAACTAGTAACCTGTCCCAAAGGGGCTGCGAGTAACTTTATACATCCTTCTCCTCAACTATAAAAAAGACTTCTTTCATCTACGTCCTCCCCCTTATAAATTCATCTCAACCCTGATTCTTTCATTTCAGCCATCCAATCTTTTATCCTTGTACAATTTTAGGATTCAATAAACATTTCTCCCTTATTATATAGAAGATTTTAGTGGATGGAGATGTAACTAAAGAAAGAATCAATCCTAAGTTAAAACAATGTAGCCATACTCGTATCAGAGGGCTTAAGCATATTCAGACATACGGAAAAACAATGGAGAATAATATACAAAAACATTATAGACATACTTCCTAAGCATTTCAGTGATGCTTCCACCGGTCAAAGGCGATACCACCAATGTAATTGCACTTTTCTGTAAATACAAAATGATTATTAACAAATAGACCAATATAGAATACACCAGACATACAGAAAAACGAAATTAGTGTAAAACAAAAATGACTACCATAATCCAGGCATGAGCAATATCTATTGTTCGAGCTGTCGGAGTCACAAAAACAGTGTCGCATCCCTACACATTTTAGACCATTCAAATCGTAGCATTGTACACAATAGAGTTGGGGTACATATATTTTATAACACAAATAAAACCAAGAATTTCCTAGTACCTGTCCATCTTGAAGACATTCAAAATTTGCAGTGCTTTGGTTATGAAGGAACTGAACACGGTCCTCTCCACTGACTTAATGTCAAATGAACACATAATTAACAGGAGAAAAATATTAAAGCACCAAACTAGTAATCAACTGTCCTCATGTTCAAGGATTTGATGGAATTTCATAACAGAACCGTAATCAAAATGTGTTTAAAGAGCAAGGACCTGCTTATATAGAACTTATTTTGAGGATTATCCGAAAAATGCATAAACTTGCTCAGGAAAATTATGAAACATATTTTAAATGTTTCACTAAGCTCGAATTGCCGAAGTCTTCAAGGTGGTGTAGTGATCTCCCATTGTTTATCTTGAGAGAGAGTGTTTTGAATTTCTACTTTCTTATTTGAGGACTACATGTCCTTCCTACATGTACCTTCTGTACTTATCTTTATGTTTTATCCGAGTATGTACCTATGTATTACATATGTTATGTGTAAATTTTTTAACATTCCACAGGCAGCATTTCAAAGCTTTGCTATCAAGTTCGTCAATAGAAACAAGCTGATGCTTCTGAATAAGTGAAAGAGGGAAGGGTTTACCTCTTATCCGAACATAATGTGAAAGGTCCACAACCTAAAACATCAAAGGTCATGAAAAGTTTTAAACTATTTGAGTCAACCCAGTTTAAAGAGAAATTTTACATTAGTCGCAAAGTGGGTCCACTTAACGTATTAAAAGACTGGTTAAATACTTTGTACAAAGCCGTCACTGAAAATAAATGCAAATCCAAACTGAAAGATAATCACATACTAAAGTGTAATCCAAGAAACAAAAGATATACTTAAGTGCAATCCAAGAAGCAAAAGATAAACCACATAGTTGATATTTCATCTAAGGCACACAGACATTGTTTAAAAATTAAAACTCGATGAAGCAAAGAGGATGTCAAATCTCTAACTAGAGTGTAGGCCTTGTATTATAAAATTTCTGAGCTGAGAATGAAAATACGCCCCAATAACGTAAACATAGGGGCACTTTTACATCTGCTCAACAATGTCAAATGGAGAATATCCACAAGAAGTAAAAGATGAGGGAACAATAAGAGCAATATATGAAGAAAAATGCTAGTCACTAAAAATGTACACACAAAGTTGTACAAAAGAGGAGGTGTCACCTCGTGACTGGGTGAAGAGTGGATCCCAAATGTATGTCATGGGGTCCATTTGCACTCCAATCATGAAGTGGCAACTCATTTTGTGTACACTTTTTGTGCACATTTTTAGAGAGTCTAGCATTATTCAACAAGAAATGCTAGGTACCAACCACAACGCCATTGTCAACTGCATCTAATGCCTCGTCATCATTATGATATGTTTCAACTATTCCATCTTCAGATACCTTTGCCCCCAAATCTGTAGCATTTTCCTGCAAAGACTAGGATCGTTAATCCTACGGCCATAATCGGATTGTGGGAAGAAGAGATACACTAAATTGGAGGAATAAGGAGGAAGCAAAGTAAGCATGTATAGGGGAAAAACCATACGCAATTGATCTTCAATTAATAACACTTTTCGAACCAAAGATATCGTTAAAAAGTTGCCAGATTCAAGAAATCATTCTAAAATGAAGATATCACTCATACGTCATAAATATGATGAAGCATAGTTTGCACAAGGAGATGTAAGTAATGTTTTATTACATCCACAGTTTGATGAACATATGCACTATATATATATGGTTTAGGCTAAGGCTATTATCAAAGCAATTTTGACTTCATAAAAATAAATGCAGTACTGGACCATAAATACTACCACTATCTATACAATGCTTATGCACAAACCGAAACTGGTTTGGAAATAAGCCTACCCTTTTTTAAGACCACCAATTGGAAATGGATGACAAACCCATAAGATTATATTCTAATATTCAACATTTAGTCAAACAGAGGACAACATAATCTCTACATGCCCCTTGCATGGGGTCCGAATGAGTCAACGAGGCCAGCCATAAGGGGAGGCCAGAGAGGTAACCACGTAGGGCCTCCATCTTTGGGATAATTTTTCAGATTCCTAATGTATTGAAACCCCAAAATATAGAGCTCAACCCAAATATTTCAAATAATTATGCCAAGGGCACAAGCATTGAAGGAAAACAAATTCCTTTTTCCTTCAAGAGAAAAAACAAAAACAAAGGCCGCATTGATAAATTATCCTTTAAGTTCCAAGCCTTCAATGCTGTTGGTTTAAAACACCAAATATAATAATTTCCTTATTTGATTTCCTATGTTCAATGTTCCCGCATCTCTACTAACAGCTGTGAGTAAAATTAAGGTTACCAGGGTGCAATGCTTGAAAAGATAGATTCCCCCTTGAAACTAATTGAAAAGAAATAAACTTTCAAAAATTGGTAATTAAATTCACTTATTATGAAGCTCGGAGCTCCATCCCAAGAAATGAAGAACAAAGCGACTGAGTTCACTTCGATAAAGATATATACTTCCCGTACCTTTTTTTAGCGAATAGTTTTATATTCTAAAACAACAAATATTTTCTTGTGACAAGTACTTGATATGGTCATATTAGGTAACTTGTAACTTTTATTATGATCTTGACAAATTTTTTGCCTCGTTTTAGTGATTCAGGCGACGAATTAGCATAACATACATGAACATGAGGTCAAAAATTGTTCAAGTTAGAAAACACAGCTATCTGTTCAAATTATCACATCTCACCGAATTTAATGTCTCCTATGAATGAAGAATTATTCTAAAAGGGAATGGCCTTTACATTTTTGCATGTCTGGCGATATATTGAATAGTGAAAATCACACAAGTAATTTTACATTTTTGCATCTAACAGTTGCCAATTTGCCATCTATATCTGTAACTAATATTCAACTTATAGAATCTACCATTAGTTCTGATAACAAAATATTATTCAAAACATAAATCAATATTTCAAAATTCATCAGAAGTTAAATGCATCAGTTGCCATTTATATCTATAACTAAGACTTAATTTATAGAAGCTACAATTAATTTTGGTAACAAAGTATTAGTCAAAAACATAATCAAAATCTCAAAATTTCATAAGAACTTTTACATGTAATAAGTTGCCATGTATATCTATAAATCATTTTCAATTTATAAAAGCTACAATCAGTTCCGGTTACATATTAACATGAAGCTGTGCAAAACATTAATCAGAGTCTTTCCAATTTCATCAAATTATAGAACAAAGATATAAATCATATGCATTATTCAAAAATCAAAATATAAAAATGCATAATTCTCAATCACATATAATTATATATAGAGAGAGAGAGTATAAATGATTCAAAATATAAATCAGTATTCCCAATTTCATCAAATTGTTCAGCAAAGCTGCAACATAAATGTTGTAAGTGCATAATTCTCAATCATATACATATGTGTCTGTATATATATATATATAGAGAGAGAGAGAGAGGAAGAGAGAGAGTATGATAGGTGATACTTACGAGAAGGTCATGGTCGATAGGGGGAGGAGAAAGATCGAAAGGCAAAGCAGCAGCAGCAAAGGGAGTAGTGAGAGAGGTGAGCTTCCGAGGGCGACGAGAAGCTGCGTTTTGGGGATAATAATGAGAGGTAAACAACGATGTAGAAGACGAAGATGGTAGCAGAGTGAATTTGCGGAGAGAAGAAGAAGAAGGAGTGGGGCGAATCACCGAGCTAATAAGGGAGGAAGAAGAAGAGACTAGTGTTGTTGTCGTTGCCATTGTTTTTGCTGCTTTTTGGATTTTGGTTGGACCTCAAATCCCTCTACTTTAAAACTCACTGTTGACTGTTTCGTATTTCGTGACATAAAAAATTGTAATGTGCACACATGCGTTACTGCATCTTTCAAAATTCAATTATTTTATTTGAATTACAAAAAGGAAAAAAATCGATAACTAAAGTTGATAACAATTCGAATAATTTGTCTTACGGTCCTTTTTGGAAGTAGCGAATGAATAATTGTTTCAGGTTTAACGGTCCTCGATAAAGGTAAACATTATGTTGGTTGATGTATTAAATTATTGTTACAAACCTGGAAGTCTCGGACCTTTTTTTAATGCATCAATAAATTAGGGGGCAGGCTTATGTTAAACCACCCACGAGGAGGTTAACATAACCCGCGATAAATAAAAAAGTTTCAATCTTCAACTCAAAAAGTTCAATGAAATTTTCCAAAAGAGGGAAAATAAATGAATTCCATGTGGTGAAACGCCCGTTTACAGGTTTCTTAGTATAAAATTGAACTTTTTGGCATATGAGAAATGGCTACCAAACACATTGACTCCCCCAGAAAAACCATTAACATTAGCATTGTTTCGCTGTCAAATACAAAAAAAATATTTAATACAAACGATGTAATAACAATGCTGTGATATATTAGATTAAGTGAACACTAGGTAAAAAAAAAAAACAGTTCTGATATCCATGCGTTCGCGCATAAATTTAACAAGCAAATATTAAATATATTACACATCATTGTCACAAATATTGTAACAAATATTTACTCGTCTGACAAACCCTTAATTACTAGGTTTTACCAATTCAGCCAGTGACCAAGGCAAGATACAAATATCGCATAATTAGGACTTTTAGCACAGAATCAAAAAAATAAAAATAACTTTCTATAAATATGCTAGAGCCTTAAAAATATTACATATTGAGGGGTCAAGACAGTCGAAATTTCCAAGATCCTCAAAATATTTCTCAACTTCTTCCAACTCAACAAATCTGATATGTGTCTATATATATATATAATAACTAACACAACCAATATTGTAATTAAAAAAAAATGATCAATTAACAATGGAAAAGCTGAATACTCTTAAATACATCCCCAAAAATAAAAGGAAAAGAGAATCTCCACACAAATAAAAACGGAGACAGCGGAAAAGCACAATCCAAAACCTGCAAGATGAATGATGAATATGAAACATTGAGATTCAATACAAGCCACAAAAAAATTGTTTGCTCGAGAGAGAGAAAGACAGGCAGACAAATCCATAAACTATTTAATTAGGACAGAATTAGCACAAAGCAATCCCATCGACATTCGGTTTAGTTTAAATAAAAATGGCAGCTGATTAATCCATAAATGCATACCTGGCTGAGAACAATCTTCGTTCTGGAAATTACTCTCCACTCAAAATTGCGCGCAGCAAACAATATTTCTGTAAAATCAGCTCAATGGTAAAAAGAAAAAAAATAAATAATAATTGTCTCTCAAAAATTGAAGAAAGGATTCGACTGCTGGGCTCAACAAGCATGTCAACTCTTTGGCGCAATTGCAGCTAGTGCTTTAGCGTGCGTAGGTGAAAGATTTCCCAAGAGGGGTTGCATTTGATGACCATAAAGTGATATCAGATGCGAGAAAGCCTGGCCTATTTGAGATTTTACTTGAGGAGTTTCAACGGTCGAGATAGCAACTTGGGCAAAAAGATTAACCAACTCCGGAACTAGAGACAGGATCTGTTACGCAATCAGATAGGAAAACCAATGAGAAAGTATCAGATTTACAAACACACTCTCACATGTGCGCACAGAAAAAAAAGGTGGGTTGAGATTTGAGAAAGATCAATCAGTGTTCGCAAAATAAGTCTACACAGCCACCTAGGCACTAGGAAGTGCGTACCCTCTTCACCTAGGCCTGTGATCTGGTGAAAAAATCATACACACTCCAAGGCTGGGCTGGGGGTGCTCACTGGTCAGTTCAATTAGGTTTTGGGCATAGGCTTCAACCGAACTGACCTTATTGGTTTTGCCTAGTATGCCAAGGCTGGACCATCGGTCAACAGCCTACTTGCTGTTTTGGGTGTTTCACACCCTCCTTTAGTTCACTCCCTTTCTAAAAAAAATCATAGTTCACTCTTTTAATTTTACTATTTTAGTTGTTGTTAAGATCTATTTCAGTGCATTGTTCCTTGGAATAAACCTGAAAGAGTACACAGATATATATCTCAGTTTGGTTCGATTTGGTTCAGTTTTAGGCTGTTTTAAGAACCAAACTTGTCAGTTCTTCAAGTTTCCAACCAATCTGAATCATGCACCATAACAATATGGTCGGTTCAGGCCAGTTTCATGCTCAACCCTAGGCCGGTACATGACAGGTACATAGGTGGCTGTGCAGGTTATCTTATATTTTTTATCTTAAAAATAATTTTGTTGTGTTTGAATAATGAGAAATGTTTGGCTCGGGACTTGGAAAACTCCTATGCCTTTTCAATAAGTAAAGTTTGACTTCTTATGGTACTATATGTTAAATAAACAATTCGATATGCTAGCACTCTAGGCCCCACCTAGATGCCCTCCAACTGCCAATCACCCACCTAACCCTTTTCAGCACGTTGAGATCAGTTAGTTTCATTTCTGTAAGAGAAAACAAAACATACCTGGGAATTTGATGATAAAACAAGATGACAGATACAACTATATACAGCCATTGACTCCTCATGATCTTCTTTGAGAGGAAGAACTTTCAAGAAAACAGGAAGGACCTGAGCGCAGAAAAATAAATAAATATAAAGCTCCATAACAGCTATATAGCGAAAGCATGAGGGGACCAGGAGAAAAACCTGATTCAATGGTACGGACTCGGGGTTCACCATAATCATCCTTGCCACTGCACCAGCGGCATTATCCCTTACCGCATCATCGGGCTCTGATTCCCCAAATAATGGGTAAAGGCCACGTAACACATCAGCATAGTATCTGTGATAAATGCACAAATAATAACAAATCATAAATAAAGTAAATGGAAGAACACAAAAGATATATAGGAGCAAAATGTCTTGCACAAATCATTTCCTACCTAATACTTAATAGATGGGATACTTCAAAAGGTTTTAAAATGGAGTATCAAAAATGAGATATGTAGAAATATATACAAATAAAATTCATTTATTTCGTTTTACAATTATGTGGGCATCATTTGTTGTAGGAACGAATAGCCTCTAGGAGCATGTGACTTGTAAGATGGATAATGTCCTAGGCACGAGCTATTCATAACATGGATAGTGCAATAGGCACTATTACTTAACTATAAAAGGCGACAATGCCGTAGGTACAAGATCATTTGTAATGTGGACATTGCACCATGCTAGATGGCGCAGGTTATATCTAGTACTTTAGCAACATCACACAAAAACACATGTATATTAGCATTAGTATATACTCCCTCCTTCTCAAACTAACAGTCCAACTCTGACTTTGCCACTACGGTACTTGCTTTTCAAGAAACACTAATTTCAACCTCATCGGTAGTCAAAAATACAAGTTATTTTCTATTGTAAGAATTGGCACATTGATTATGTCCCAAATAAGAAACGGGACTATTAATTTGAGAAGGAGGGTTTATCATTTTATCACCATCCATACCATATCCAAACTTCATTCATTAGGTTTGCGTATTTTCGTATCATATCATATTATATCAGGCATTCAGGCTTGACGTATCCATTGACGTATCCATACATGCAACATAGCTTAAACCCAAAAACCCTACAAGTATCAGATATCATAAAGCAGAGTAAAAGGCGATGCAGGTAGAAGAATACTTCAGAGCGGCAGCGCCACCATTTTTGCACAGCTCTCCCACACAAAATGCAGCATTCCTCCTATTAGTTGCCACTGGTGACGCTAATTCTTTAAGTACCAACGGCATCAGAGGCTTAAACATGATGAAATTTCCATAATTAGCTGTGCATAAAATAAAAGCGTTTAAAAACGGACAAATGAACAAAATTTTGGGACTTCAATGAAATTACATCAATATAGGTAGCAATAGGAGCACCCATATCCTGAGCAACTTCTGCAAGGCATGCAACCACCATTGTCCGATCTTGCGATGGGCGTGAGGCTCTCTGCAGTTGTCAAAGCATAAACAAGTGAGAAAGCAATATTAAGAATTGATAGCAAAGGACTGAAACTACAAATGTTAAGGATTGCTAGAACATGTTATGGACCAATGGTTTAAGTGCAGCCCTCCCATACGTGAGAGATTGCGCGTTCGAAACACAGTCAAATTTCGGTACGTAATTGAAAAGGACTACTGTCCTTTGCCGATATACCTTTAGGGATTCATTGTATCCCTTTGGAGCAGAATTCTCAGGAATAGGCATGATCAGAGTAAAAGCAAGTCATACAGACGGCTAGAGGGCGTTGAAGCCGATAAGTTAACACTAGAACTACACTCGATGCTTGTGCAATATTATACCTAGTAATTCCTCACATTATGCAGATTTTTTTAACATATTAAAAGCATGTGACGGCATATGGTCGAGTGGTGATAACATGTGTTCTTCATATCTGAGGTCATATGTTCAAATCCTAGTTAAAGCATTAGTTTATTTCTAAAGCATGAAGAGTAATTTCATAAAATTGTATACCAAAAGTCCTCTTGCTTGAGTAATTAGATAATAGATTTACAGGGGAAGATAAAGGGTGCTAACCCACCGCAAATTTCATCAGCGGTTCAAACATCTTTGCAAAGATGGGCGCAAAATGAAAACCCATGGCCTTTGCAAATGCAGGAAGAAGGTCAGAAACTGCATCCATAAGTACTTCATCATGTTCAGCATCATCATCATCAATTTCATCATCAGATTCAGTCTGCTGACAAGCTGATTCTTCCCGAAGCAAGAGTAAAGTTGCCTCGACAATACGAGGTATATCTGAAATCAAATCCCATTGGAAAGAACAGCACGCTTATAAGCTACTATACACTAGAACATTTATTTTCAAATAATATGGAAATTGCACCAACAAGAGTCATACATACAAGGCTCAACAGCAGCATATCCAAGATCTTTGATCATATCAGCTATGCTCATACAAGCTTGAGCAACAACTTCCTTGTCATCATCTTCAGTCATTGTCTTGATATAAATATTCATCACAGTCTCTGAATATTTTTAAAATATATATATATATATATTAAAAAATAATATTGTCACCCCACTGAAAAATGGGTGTTGCATTGAAAATGCCTTAAGAATATTATTGCATTACAGAGGCATGATATTACCGAGAACTTCTTTTGCCTTCGCTGTCCCTTCCTGCAAAGGGATGAGGAAAATTAAGTACATGGTATTACATATCCAGATGTCTACTACAAATGCCGATACAGCAAATGGAATAAACCAATCCACACAAACAGACAATTACCATAAAGGAGAATTTCATTTACTGAAATCCGTATTACTAATACAAAGGAAGGAGGTATAGTAGGGAGGATGAATACTCACAGGTTGGCCTTGGAAGACTACTTGTGCAGCTGTCAATATATCTGCCATCACAGACCAATTAAGCAAAAAACTAATTAAGTACCACATACCCTGAAGGAATATTTCTCAAAGTGAAGTATGATAAACTATGTGCTGATATCAACCAATTCAAAATACAGAAGTGTCTATGAAGTTTGAAAGAAGCAGTTTATAATGACCCGAGAAGATAGGAAAAAAGCATTGTTTTTTGAAATTGTTTTTTTGAAAGTCAATGTTAATGACAACAGTTACCAATGTGACCTTATAGAGTGCCTTAGATAAACTCTAATCACCGAGAGGATAGATGCATTAAGCAGATTAGTAAGACAATACATCAAATTATCAGGCAGCAGTTACAAAAAGCAAATAGCAACTTATTAACTGGAATGAAGCAAATGTATCATTTCACAAGGGAGCAACAAACAAGATAAAAGAAATTGAGGCCTCTTTTCGGGCTTTCTTCCTGATTTGGGTGGTGGGGTTTGGGGGGGCGGGGGGGTGTTGATTTGCCAAACTGCAAATAACTCAAAACAGAGCCTTGATGCAACTACCAGGGTTTGGCTATAGGAATCATGGTACTGTCTTGTGTTAAACAAGAAGATATCCAGCCTTTCTTTACAATCTCCAATTCCAGCTAGTTCTAATTGGTTCCTTACTTAATATTGATTAAACACTATCCCTTGATGTTTAATGGTATACATTGAATGTGTCCAAACTCCAAACCATCTAAAGAGAAATTTATCTCCGGTAAGAAATTGTCAACTTACAAGTGAAATGACAAAAAAAAAACCTCCCATGTTTCAACTGCATTTTAAGATGGATTAATCATAAGACAGTAAGATGATTATAAAAAAATAGCTTGTGCCAAAGCATGAAGCAAACAAAATTAACATGGTAACAAGTGTGAAGGAACACATCAGCAGCAAGCACAAGACTACAGATATGCTACAATAGTCTAACATTATAGTCTAAGGTTACTCACGTTTCAATCCAGTAACAGCCTGGAGTCGAACATCCTCATGAAAATAGCTTGAATGTTTCACCAAGATTTTCAGTGACTCTTCCAAATAGCTTACGATAATCAAGGAACTTAAACTATAATACACTAGCAATTGTATATTTCAACCGGTATAATTTATACGTACATACAAATATATATATATAACATATGCTCCGAAGGATACGGTGCATAGGCACTCTTTGTATGCAGAGCAAAAAGACCGAGGGCTTGAGTTGCAGCTGCCTTTTCATCCAATACTCCTGTTCTTATACTGATATTTCGAACTCTAGGTTCGTCGTGAGCTTCATCGTCAGAGGATACTCCACCAAAGCTGTTAATATGTTCGTCCTCATCAGAATCGTCAATATCCACAGCAGAGCCATCATCAAGATTGCAGGAGGAAAACACCAGTGGTACAACATGTGGAAGGTACTGTTAAGAAAAATTATACCACACATCACTGTAGATTCAAAATCCTCTCTGACAAAATTTTTATAACAAAGACGGTCTTACCTGAGTAAATCCATCATCCAAAATTTCGGCCACATTGCTGAAAAATCCATGAGTGTACTCCCGAAGCTCACTGTACTCCAGACCATATCCCTGACAGTATCAACCACCATAAGCCAAATGTTTGGAACATATGCCTTAACCTAACATTAGAGATGAAGTTGTAAAAATTATGTACAGATATTGCAGCTTCAATAAAAGGTGGTAAAATTGGTTCCATCCCTGTCCGCCCGACAGACATTGCAATTATTCCAACCAATTCAGTAGCCCTTGCACGTGAACGGAGGTCTTCGTCATTCGTAAGCACCATAAAAATCTTCATCAACTCTAGAACCCTTTCAGCATATGGAATAAAGGCTTCTTCCGCTGCAGATGCAACTGAACCGATTGCAGACTGCAATAACAGGGAGCGCTTAAATATTTACTTTTATTTTAATTGAAAAAAATAATTTAACAATATTTACTTTTATTTTAATGCATTTTTATTTTAATTGAAAAAAATAATTTAACAATACCATGCACGTCTCCTGCAGATTACGGGGGCTATTTTGGAGGGCAGAAAGTAATTTCCCCATCAATGGATCAAGAAAAGGAAGGATTTCTTCACCCATGTTCTCACAAAATGCTGCCAATGCATAGTATGACTTTTCCTGCACAGAAGAAATGAGTTGCTACAAATACAAGACACCAAAAATAAAGTCTATCACATAATCGAACTCTAAACCAATATGTACATATATACCTTAACTTCATCAGATGCATCCTCCAGGGCATTTAAAATGCAAGGAAGAACACTTTCGTAGTGAGATACAATCTCAGGCTGCAAATACTCAGCAAATTGACCCAGTGCAAATGATGCAGCACCTCTTACCATTTGTTGAGGATCTCTTAGAGCCCCCAAGACGATATGAAGAACAGGTTCCAGCTTATCCTTCATCAAGTCCAAACAACCCTCTGAAATGACACCCAAAACCGTTACTGAAGCCTCCCGAAACTTGGGATTAACATTCTGACTGCTTAAAGAAGCAAATTCCAATACAGGTGGGAACACATGCTTTGAGAGGTTTAAAGCCATAGTATCAATAACTTCTGCAGCAGCTCGGTCCGGTGCAAGATCATCATCTTCATCTCCCTCGGTCGACTCTGCAAGCAATGGGCACATAACTTGAAGGATCGGAATGACTAGCTTGTGTTTTTTTAGGGAGCTGGATTTATACTTCGCAAGCCAAGAAATTATTTGAATAGCCTGACAACCAAAAAAAATTAATTAGAACAGTAAATAAAGCCATACAACCATTCAAACATACTAAAAATTATCGTAAATACTTTGGGATGGTCCTGACCTGATGACGTGTATTCGGTTCTACATTTGAGCTTGAGCAAACCTCAAGTGAGAATTGCACTATGGATCTAACTGATTCCCCAAGAAGAGGTGCAGGAGACTCGATCAGCTCGTCAAATATTTCAAATGCAATTACAGCAACATCCTCCTCGCCAGCAGCAAGGGACTGTCTTGATACATTCAAAATGCTGGGTATAAAATCTCGAAACTTAACCTGCACATGTATGAATTGGCAGAGCCTAAGAAAACCATCAAACAACTGATTCAACCACAATTAACAGAAGTCCAAAACCAACATAACTAGAACAGTCATGAAGTCGATTTGATTGTCAATCATGAGTCAACAGGTAAAAAGGTAAATTGTTAAAAGGGTAAATTTCTAAGGTTGCTAACTTCAGCAGTTTTTAAATAACGGTATCAGGATACATAACGGTAACGTTATCGGTGTAACGTATCGGATACGTGTCACACTCTTACTGGCATGTACACCAATACATAACAGGACTCGATGTTACATAATGATATTGGAGGAGCCAAAAACCAATACCTTTTGATGTCAGGCGTTTTCTACCATTGCAAACCCTTAAATGAATAATCAAAAGATGGAGTGGAAACCATAAATTATGGCCTTTTTGTTAGACTATTGGAGATGATTCGATGAGAATCTTCGTAAGCATGTCTAAATGGGGCATGGAAACACATGACTTTATAATGGAATAAATGGACAAGAGATGGAACCAGTTCATTCAGAAATGCCAAATTATTTCCAGTCTTCTACATCTAAACACTCTGTTCATTTCAGTTACCGTAAAGACTAAGTGGGTGTTTTCATAGGAAATATGAACTAGGAATAGGAAGTTCAATGAGAGGAAATTAAGATTTGCAGCCCCAATTCACATAATGCATTTAAAATAAATGGTTATCAATATAAGACTGCATGATCAAAGAGGTGGAACATGCCTTTATTGGTAATGACGCATAGATCAATGGCATAGAAAATATGTTGCACTATGTTAACAAACAGGAAGCGACATAAGCACTAGAAGAGATACAAATATGACTCACCACTTCAGCCTCATCATGAGTAAACTCTAGAAAAGACCCAACTGCCCTGTTTGTAAGAAGGAATTTCAAAGGGTACAAAATCACATCAGCATTCTACACCATTATTATTTCTCACAATAAAACAATAGCACAAAATTGTCACACAAGTTGTGAACCAGATATTACTTGAGAGCCGCAACTCTGACACGGTTACTAGTCTCATCCTGAAGGCACTTGAGTAGAAGAGATTGTAAATCTGCAAAATGTGGTCGAAATGAATTCCCAATTGTTTCGGTTAAGGAGCTGAAAAGTATCAATGCCACCTTGCATCATAAAAAGCAACATGTTAGACCATTAAAAGTACACAAATTATCAGGAAAAGTGAAAACAAATGGAAGACCAACAACATAGCGTGAACATCACTACAGAACTAGCATCCTTTGAGATATTGTAAACAGATGAGGTGCATATGACAATATGCAATCAATTTTGGTACACCAGTAGTTCAGTAGTCTACTATAAATGGAATTGTCGCATTCCTTGAAAGGTTCTTTGGCGGCACCATGTAGAAATTATAAGCAATTCCTGAATCCAGTTATGAATAAATTGAAACTTGTAGTACCTTCCTGTCCAAAAAAATTGGTCTACTTCTCCACTTTTATTTGTCTACATTAACAGGTCAATATCCAATTTTTCTACCTTTTCAAATTTCCTTCTCAAGGAAGTAGTTTTACAAAGATTCTCTACAAGATAAACTGTCAACTCTAGATTTCAGAGAGATAATTTTGGAAAAGCACAATTTTTCATTTCAAGTGTGAATGCCCCCCTACTGAGTAATGATCATCGCTTAAAGGATTGTTCAAGTTCCTTAAAGGGACTAAAGTGTTGGGCCAGAGGGAGTAATATTCAATGGACATCAAGTGAAATAAACTAACATGAACAACACTGCAAACTTAGCACGGGGATTGAATAAACTTTACTTCAACGGGTAAACAGTAAGTAGTCCTAGACAGAGATTTTTGTACAGTAAAGCCAACAACCTTTCGATCAAATGATGTGATCAAAACTCCAGTTCTAGTAAGTTGAATTAACCTTCAAAGGAAATGCTGGTAAGTTTTGTAGAAGCAAATGATTTCACAGAAAGGATCAATGAAAATAATCTTATATGCCCTTATAAGGCTTAAAATGGATTTTACATTTTCAAAATATGATGTCTTATATTGCCAAATATAAGTAAATACAACATACATGCAGTTGTAAAGATGGTCGATCATTCTCCCACATACACTTATCAGGTTGAGTCTTCTTTTGCCTGTCCGGATAAGAGATGGAACCCCATACGAACAAGACTTTCAAAGTCAGTTGAGGTTAAAACATGTAACAACATGCACGAGTCATGACCCACAGGTCCAGACTCCACATAACTATCAGTTACTATAGGCTATAACCAAATTGATAAATTTAGTACAGTTTACTTCAACAAATCAAAGCGATAAAATAGGACAAGAAATAAAGTACCACTAACAGTTACATGATAAACTATAAACAAAATCCAAAATCTTTCAAGAATTCTCCTGAAAGAACCACTCACTTCTCTATGTTCTTCTTGTGCACTCTGACTGCACTGGAATAGAAATGGTAACAGATCAGGCCATTCTCCTGCTGGAACAGCATACTTTGCGATGATACTCACCACATTTGCACTTGCTCGCCTCACAGGTGGACTACACCAAATACCATAAAAAATTCAACTCAGGTTTCCCAGACTCCCACATTACAATATTCATCCACCAAAATAACAAAGCCAATTTAAAAATAAAATAAAAATGATCAACTAATAAACTGAAAATAACAATTTAGGATAAGAAAAACATCAACTTTGCCAGATTTGCCTCCTTAAAGAATAAATTGAAGTAATTCACCAGACATTTACACCAATACAAACTTGAATCCCCATTTTGCAATCCAATAACAAAATTTATAGTAAAATCGAAAAGCTCAGTTACCAACTCCTCAATTTTGCAATCCACTGAAAAAAATAATAGTAAAATCGAAAAGCTCAGATACTAAAATCCTCATTTTTACAATCCACTGACAAAAATTATAGTAACATCGAAAAGCTCAGATACTAAAATCCTCAATTTTGCAAGCCACTGACAAAATTCATAGTAAAATTGCAAACCTCGGATACTAAAATCCTCATTTCACAATCCAGTGTCAAAATTTAAAATAAATCAAAAGGCTCAGAAACTAAAATCCTAACTTTGGCAATCCACTGAAAAAATTTATAGTAAATTCGAAAAGCTCATATAATAAAATCCTCATTTTGCAATCCAGATACATAATTTCCACCAAAATTTGAAAAACTCAAACAGTAGATCATATACCTATGTTCCAGCGTAATGCTTTCAATAAGAGACTGCTTGACGAGCTGGCGGAGCTGAGGAGAAAGCTTTGCCCAGTGTCCGGTGATCTTCTTGCGGAGGAGAACCGCCGCGAGCTGACGGACGTTAGGCGTCTTGGCAGTGCGGAGGTGGTGGATTAGCGCCGGAACCACCTGCGGATCCTTGGCCAACCGCTTTATCTGGTCCTCGGCTTGCCTCCTAGCGTCGTTGTCCGGCATCAGAAACTGGATTAACAACAGTTCTAGTGACTGCGCCATTGTTGATGTGTGTGTGTGATTTCTCTCTCTAGAAAGAGGGGAGAGAGAGACAGTAGGGGAGCGCAGCAGGGGGGAGTGTTGTGAGGGTTTCCCTGGAGACGGCGGCAGCAAGATACGTCTCGTTTTGGGGACAGGTTTGTACTGTTTACTGTCGCGTCTTTGTCACGTGGTTTTTTTGTTTTTTTTTTCCAACTATTTGGTCAGGGGCGTTTGATTTTGCCCTAAAAGAGTTTGGTGCGACAAAGTCGACAAAGGAGATCGGAGTATAAGGGTCCGTTCGGTAGTGTTTTTAAGACCCGTTTTTGTTTTTTGAGTTCAAAAACGGATAAAAAATACGTTCAATGGGATATTGACAAAAACACGAAAAACGTTTTCGGAAAACGAATTCAAGTTTAAAGCATAAAACGCAAAAACGCCAAAATGATGTTTTCACCATTTTCAGTCTTGCAATCTTCATTTTCACTGTTTTCGTTCTCGGAAAATGTTTTCACTATTTTCGTTTTCGGAAAATTCATTTTCTCATTTTCATTTTCTAAAAACATTCTCCGAAAACGTTACCGAACGGGCCCTAAACTACTTAATACAAATATTTTCGGGCTGTACTTGAATCGAGTGTTTAGGCCGTAACTTGCTTGATATCAAAAAATGTGTGGTCAAAATTTGATCAAATTAAATTGTGTGGTTGAAATGGAGTAAAAACTCAAAAACTCCCGCCTCTCTCTCCTACTTTACCAAAAAAAAAAACTCCCACCTCTCTCTCCTACTTTACCAAAAAAAAAAATCTCACTTTGAGACACTCAATTTATAAGACATTCTCTCATCTCATTCTCTCACTCTCTGAGACACTTTCACTTTCTCTTCTTTTCCATTTCCTTCAGTCTCTTTCCACCGGAACTTTTGTTTATTTTAGATATTCATATATATAGAGTACCGATCCTATCGTTTCTGCGAGTACTCTCTCTGGGACTTAATTTCTTTTTTTTTCTTTCACATCATCTCATCTCTCTCTCCCTCTATCTCTAGATATATATATATATATATATAAACGTGCATCTCTCTCTGTCAAACCCACCGAAGCCCCAAACCTCTTCTTTTTCTCTGTTGTTTTCAACCATCTTTTTTTTTGAGCCCAAATTATTACACACTATTTTTGTACACAAAAAACCCAGCTCTATTGTCTTTTTTGATATACTCATATATATTTCCATCGTTTCTGCGATGTTGAATTTCTTTTTTTTGGTCGCATGTGGCTTTGAGAAAGAGAGATACTCATCTCTCGGAGCTTCCCTCAAAGCCAGCTGCAAACCCACCGATTTGGGAGATGGTGCTCTCTCTCACTCTCCTAACCCCAGGTTGGGAGAGTGAGAGAGAGTCTCTCTTCAAACCCACCGAAGCCCCAAACCTACCTCTGTTGTCTTTCAACGGAGTGCTTAATTTTGAGCCGGAGTGGGAGAGTGAGAATTTATTAACATCTCTATTTTTGAAAGCTCTATTGTCTGTTGGCTTTGAATAGAGCATTCACTCCACTTATTTGTTGAAGGTGGGTTTGTGGTCGCATGTGGCTTTGAGAAATGTTCCTCACTTGATTGAGCTTTGGTCATTTGGGAGACGTAGGTTGGGAGAGTGAGAGAGAGCAGTGGTTTTGGTGGGTTTGCTATGGTGTTTTTTTTCCTTAAATTTCCTTTGAGAGAGAGACTTTGAGAGATACACAAAAAATCTTTTTGCCTTTTTTTGGTGCAACCAAAAAATATGTTCCTCTATTTCTCAACATTAAATTTAATTTCCTTTCTTTGGCCTTTTTGTTGATCTCCAGATGTTTTTTTGTTTATTTGTTTTGTATTTAATTTTGGCTGTTGAGATATTTAATTTATAAACCGCCTTTTTGCCCTTTTTTTTGTTTATATGTATATCTAAACAGAGGTTTGCTTCTTTGTAAATTGGGATATTTAATTTGGAAAAATAAAAAAATTAACAAATATATATGAACAGAGAGTAAACCGAATAAACGTGCTTCTTTGTAAGGATAAATATATAGATTGATTTTGTTGAATTTCAGGTTTTAATTTTTCTGACTGCGATTTTTTTTCTTTTTGGGTGTACATTGATATCTTCCAAAGTTAAAACCATTTACTTGATAAGTTAGCTTGAGTCATTCTTACAACCAAATTTTTTTTTCCCCAAGCTTGCCATTTGTATAAGCTTTTACGCTCAATTTTGGGTGCACTAAGTAGTACTTACTTATATTCTCAACTCAGCAAAAAAAATTCTCAACTCAGCAAAAAAAAAAAAAAAAAAAAAAAAAAACATACGCATAACTTATTATATAGATACTGTGTGTGGTCAAATATCAAATTTCAGTACCTGTTAATTCTGAAATTAGCATAACCAAAACTAAGAGTAAACCGAGTAAAGCCTAAAAACTAAAAATCAACAACTGGAGATATTTATACAAAAAAAAAAAACCAAGTAAACTAATCTGAGAGTAAACCGAGTAAAGCCTAAAAACTAAAAATCAACAATCGGAGATATTAATACAAAAAAAAAGGAAGTAAAATAATCAGTATGTACCTCAAATTTTACTACTACTGTCACCTCAAATTGTATATACATATACAACTTTACATGTACTACTACTACCACCTCAAATTGAATATACATATACATCTTTACAAAAAAATAGCAGGATATTTAATTTGGAAAAATATAAAAATTAAGATACTAAGTGACAAATATGAAACAATTACTTCTCAAAAACAATCCACATAAATACAAGATTATGAATCCAATACATAGCTGAGCACAAGTGTTAATTTATAATTAATTGAAAGTACTTTTCAAGGTAAGAATCGAAATTCACGAATTTCACAAATTTCCACGAATTTTCTTAACTCCATCTTCGTCCGAGTTGCCAATTAAAATGACAAGGCGTCAATTTCCAATTCGATTGGCATATGCAATGACAATGAATAAATCTCAAGGCCAATCCATAAAATTTGTCGGGGTTGATTTACGTACACCGGTTTTTAGCCATGGGCAATTATACGTGGCTATGTTAAGATGTACGAGTTCTAGCCGTATGTGCGTTCTCCTCCCGAATTCCACAAGCAACTCAACATTGAATGTTGTATATCCCGAAGTTCTGCTATGACAATTTATTTTTGGTACACCTTTTAAGTCTTATAATTTACACGTGTTATGTATATATAAAAATTTATTTTTGATTAACCTTTGAAATTTTTTCCACAGTCTAGCCTATAAATTGACGAACGTGTTGGAGACGTATTATCAACCCAACTTCGTGGATAGGGAAAATAACACGGTAACATGCATTCATTATTTTTTTACTTCTTACTCTGATTTTTTTTTTGTACTAGTTTAATAATTAGTTGATAATGGAGACGTTTAATTCAATTGTTTATAATTTCTTTCGTGGATAGGGAATAGATAACATAGGCATTCATTATTTTTTACTTCTTGAATCTGATTTTTTACTTATGGTATTCTTTGGTGGGGAGATACATCTACTTTTAGGATCAATCAAACTTTTGGCAGATTTTGAGTTCGCAACTAAGGAAAAATTGTTTTATTTCTTTCTTAATAGGTTTACGTTAGACGCGACGGAACTTAGATGGTATTCTTTGGTGGGGATTTACATCTACTTTTCGGAGGATCATGTATCAACTTTTGGCAGATTTTGAGTTCGCAACATAAGGAAAACATTTGATCTTTTTGTATAGACGCGACGGATACAAATATTCTTTTTGGTGGTGTTATTATGTTGTAATCATTTAACTACATCTTCACATTTAACTTTTTGCGTATAAACGAACGCTACACTTTTTTTTGTAATTAACATATATTTTTTGTTATCTTTCCCTGTAATCATTCAGTAACTACATCTTCACATATTAACTTTTGGTGCGTATAAAATCTTTGCACTTTAAATTTTAATTATTTTTTGTTAAATTTTTATTTTTTTTTCATCTTTCCCTCTAACTTGTCTCAAGATTATTATATAGTGTATAATGTTTTGTTTCAATTATATAATTACTGCATTTGTTAATAAACTTGGCTGTGACATTTGTTTCGTAGGTATGGGTCTCAAAGCGGATTATTAAATGGGAGTGTATCATCAATGTTTTGTTTGATACTAATGGTTAGTGATTCAACTAAACTTGGCTGTAACATTTTTTCGTAGGTAATGGGTTCAAAGCGGTAAATGGATCTATCATCAAGTGATACTAATGGTTAGTATTCAACTATAACTTTATAATTAGATGTGTATATGAGATTATGTGGTATGAATGAAACTTACTATTTATGTTTATCTGCATTATTAATACTTAATTATTGAAATTGCACAGCAATGCTAAAAGTGCCCTCGGCACGGGCTACCCCTAGTTATATAAATATAGGAGAAAGAATAAGAACACATTTGAATTTTTTTTAATCTAAGCTAATAATTAATACATTTTTTGTATGCTAATATTTTAGTTAGTTATTGTAAGTGGCTAAAAATTTAGGCCCAACTCACAATAAAAATTAATGACAATAAATTCAACAAGGATAAGATAGTGTGGACAAAAAAAATTTATTTATAGGATGGTTCTTTTAGCCAATAGCTAGTATGTCTAGAATACTTCTACCATTTGTGTGTGTTTTGTATTAAGCTCAAAGGCTGTTAATAATGAATGAGACAAGCTACCACTCTTTGTCTACACATAAATATATGCCAAGCCGTTTATCTAGAGCTATCCCTCTTATATTTATATGTATATAATTAGGGTTATATTTACTCGTTAAAATTAATAGTAAAATGATCAAAGGCAGTAAGATTTGGACAACAATCCAGCATTTCTTCCATTATCTACAATTAACGGATTCTGAAATAATACGATAATCATGGTGGTGTAGTGGAGACCAGCACGATTATGTACATGTCCGTATAATTTGATAATATTCTCTTCACGCACTCCTTGTATTATTTCCACATGTTGATCACGTGTGCCACTTCCTGTTGAAGTCGGCCGAGGTTTGGCAACTCAACATCTCTTTAACTGTTTCTTTTTATTCTCTCGTTGCCATCGGACTTGTGGGTCTTACCCGATATATGGGCTCCTAATCATATTGTGCCGGCCCAATTTACTCTAACCAAATTTTATGCTCCCTCAGTTATCAAATGCATAGCATTTTACTATTAGTTTAAGAGGAGTGATTAATGTTAATGATGGGTGGAAGAAACTTGATTAGTGGATGTTAATGATGGAAAATGGAAGAAGAAGAAGAAGAAGAATGATTTATATTAATGATAGGTGGAGGAAGAGTGATTAGTTAATGTTAATGATATAACATGGGGGCGGAAATAATATTTGGATAGCATTGCTTTAACGGGACCAGTGGTACTGAGTAATTTGTATGGTGGAAATAACAGCACCCTTTATGTATTCAAGAACGGTGTTATAAATTGTTTGTTTATTTAAATTATTAAAAGGTTAATGACTATTTTCTAAAATTATTAGGCATTTAGTATTAAAAGCTTTATGCTGAAACAAACACTTTTTAAAATGTTTATTTAGAATAAAAGGCAAACAACATATTTAAAGCTTGAATTCATCATTCAGTATTTAACATTCAACAATAAATGACAAAAAAGTCAAAAGGAGAGAAAAACAAAAAAAGAGAAAGTTTAGTCGAAGGGAAGAGAAGTTAAAGTTATTTTATCTCATTAATTTGGAAGTTTAAGAACGATAAAAATATTACAATCTCTCCATCGTGTTCATGAGTTAAAAAGAAAATGAGAGAAAATATCAGCATTTAAAATTTTGTTATATATTTTAAAGATAAAATTATCATCTCAATAAGGTTTCATTAAAAAAAACTTTATATTTTCTCCATTTCTTTCTGATTTAGAGAGAGTTTTAATTAACTTTCTTTCATATTCTCTTGTATTCTCTTCGTAAAAAATTCTTAAAAGAGATAATGGATAAACTTTCTTTCCGAATTGAAGACCCCAATAATATAGTTAAGTGTCATTTTTTTTGCAAAATAAGTCGGATGGTATTTCAGCAGCTATTAAAAGTATTTGCACACTTGTTAAAAAAAAAGAAAAAGTATTTGCACACAATCTAAATAATAGGTTTTCAATCCTTGTTGCCAATAAAATAATTAGACTCTTTACGATTATGCGACTTATCGTTTTCATAATTTAATTTGTATTAAATATTTATGTCCGAATAACACAAATTATGTATGCACAAAAATCTAGTTGTCAATAGTTATATAGCTTATACTTTATAGTATCTTGGGAGTGTTAGTATATATAAAGATTAAAGATGGAACATGGGATTCGATTCACCAATATAACTCAGTAAAAACCAAAGATCCAACATTCTTGTTAGCAAGCAAAAGAACCACCATTTTAGAAATAAGGAATTCTAATTATTCTAGGCCTAAGCAAGAGTGCTAAAGCATGAGCCGGATCTTTTAAAAATATAATTAGGGTTAATTGCAATTTGCCCCTCTCAACTATGACCCTACTAGCACTTTATCATATGAACTCTCAATGTTAGCAATTAATGTTATCGACTATTCAATTTGTTGTAATTTACCCATTTTGGCTGATGGGGTTCAAGTTTTAAACAATTTAGGGCCTCAATGTAATTATTGATAAATGAAAGCATCAATGTAATTTTAGATCTTTTGATAATATATGTATATGTAAATGTAGAGAGATAGAAGAATTTAAAAACAAAGCACAAGTCTCTCTTACATCAATCTCGTTGTCAGAGCCAAAACGTAGACAATTTTGGCTCGACTTTGCTGGTGGTTCACTGTTGCTGATTTTTTCGGCATTTTCATTGTTATTTTTGCCTTTCTCTCTTTAAGTTTTCCATGGGGTTCTATTCAATTTAAGGCTTCGATTTAGAAGGACGGGTCATCATCCTAAAGATGAACCGTTATTGAATAAGGCATGCATATGTACGGTGAAGATGAATGAGATGATGTTGATAATGCCCGTCGTTGTCATTTATCATCATCCTTAGAACCAAGAAAATATCGGGAAAAATATGAATTCAAGTCGATTGGATTATAGGGTAACAATTGGTTTGAGATTTGCAAGTGGGAAACAAGAAAACTGAAAAGTAGAGACAGTGAACCCAATCAAAAACAGCAATGAAAATGCTGATGAAATTAGCGACGGTGAAGCACCGGCAAAGCTGAGCCAAAATCATCTTCCACTTCAGCTCTGGCAATAAGAGAGACGGGAGAGAGACTTATGCGCTGTTTTTAAATTTTGCTCTCTCTCTTTCTTTACATTTTTTTTATCACTCAACAAGCATTCTATCATTAACTAAAATCATTATTGTACAAATTATCAAATTTGCTTACTATAAAACCCACTTAAAGACCTAACATTTAAGTAGTTCTTACACAAATCATTTGCTAATGTTCTTACACACTGAAATTCTTCCTCACAGTTTGATTAGATCGAGCCATTTAATAGGTGGAGGGCGGTCAATTTGAAAAGAACGTACCTTGAGGTTGAAAATGTCTAAAAGTAACTGCAGAGCAACAATATATGGAGTTGGCTCGGGTCAAGCAGTCCTAAGGGGAGGAGAGACCAATATGATGTCGTCTCCTCTAACAAACAGAAATGGAATCGTGCACCTTGTGGTCTGGAAAATCTCCTTGTAAATTTCATCATCAATCTCCACAGTCGTAACAATTTATTCAACGTCCCCAAAAATCATATTCAAATTTCAAATGCTGATCATAAGCATGGAGTTTGCCGCGAAGTTCCCGGTCGGATCAAAGCTTGACGTAAATACGATCGTCGAGACTAAGCCTTATGAGATCCAGTGGCTCCTTCACTGGCCATTTACATATACATATATTATTAAAAAATCCAAAATTACATTGTTAACCTCATTTATCAAGAATTACATTTAGGCCCTAAATTGTTTAAAACTTTAACCCTGCCAGCCAAAATGGGTAAATTGCAACAAATTGAATAGTTTGTGGCATTAATTGCTAACATGGATGCTTCATATCATATACTATTATAGTATTACAGAGGAAGTAATAACCTCTCTCTTATTAATTGCTATATTAATTGCCCTAATAATTTATATTACTTATAATAATAATATTATTATCTAATCTAATATAATCTAATAGTATATATATATATATATATATATATAATGGAAGGAGTGAGAAGGATTTGTTCTAGAATTGCTACATGGCAATCATTAATATACGAATTAATTAGCTTACATTGTTAATCTCTTTTTTTCTTTTTCTTTTCTTTTTTCTTTTCTAAACAAACTTTGTTAATCTCCTCGATTATTAATAAAAAGAAATATTTGTTTTTTATTAATTTTAATTTACATACCTCAAGAATTTACAAATTGGTGTTTGTCTTTTATACTTGAATTGATTATAATTTATTTTTACTATTATATTATAGATCAATTTGAATTTCTTTTCAACTTTATAAACAAGACAGAGTAAAATTTCTAATTCATTTGTAGAACTAGAATTGATAATTTTTTTTTGTAATAATTTTTAACACAGACACAATATTTATAAAATTGCCAGTGCATAACACGGGTTATAATCTAGTGGTAAAGGGTTAGTAGGGTCATAGCTGAGAGGGGCAAAGTGCAATTAACCCATATAATTAACTTTGTAGTAGATTTTACAAAGCACGCTAAAAACTACATCTCAACCACATTTATTCTTTCTAATAGATTTTACAATATAATTAACTTTGTTTACCAGTGTTGAAATAAAATTAATTGAGATCTTTTAAGAATCTTTCAAATTCACCATTGATCTAACCCTTAGTAATTTAAGAGAGTACTTTTGGTTTTATTATTTGATTATTAACGATATTTCGTAAGCCCCCCCCCCCCTCCCCCCCTAAGGGCCCTTTTTTTCAAAAAAAAAAACACGTAACAATTTAAGAAAATATTTTAGTATTCTAAAAAAAAAATTCAATGCATTAAAAATATCAAAAAAAAAAACATGCATATAAGATGCCAATATTGAATGCTAAGGACATCTCTTTATTAGTCATATTTAAACACATCATTATTCATACTAATATGATTTCTTATATAACAATGATATAATCTAATATAGTATATAGTAAAATGCTCTTTTTTGCCATAAGAGCACCACATTTCACCTAATCAATGCTTTCCTAATTACTTCAAATCAATCGTCTTTTTTTACATCAGCTTTCTCTGTTCCCATGTTCGGGCAATAAAACCCATTACTTTTTCGATTTATCATCATATACAACCGTTCTAATACCCACACGTCCATTATGATTTCCAGTTTCTTAACTTTTCATTTTTTTGAACGTTTTCTTAATTTATATTCAAAACTTACAGGCCTTTGTTCTCTTTATTTATCGTTATAATCGGTCGCGAAAATAGAAGATTGAATAGCAAGCATCCTCTCATCTCTTTTGTGTGCTCAAAGGTATTTGGTTTACCCTCTCTGTTCATTCTCTTTATGTGAGTTACAACATGTTGTAATTCCATTTATAACTTAGCTTTTGTAATTTTGATATTGTATAATATAATAGGTTTGGGAGAGTGCACACCAACTGTTTGGTGAATTGACATCAGATATATCAAATTGGGGAAGTTGGTTCCATCGTCAATATTTCATATATCTTTCAGGTTTGCAGATTATAATCCACTGCAAATTGAGGTTTATGATGTGTAAGTACAATCATATTTGCAAAACTTTGCTTTTCCAAATTTTCACTATTCTCTAACCAACAGCCACCACTAGCAATCTCTTACGGTCACCAACCTTTAGTTAGCAATGCATTGAACAATTATAAAAACCGCCATTAAGATCGACCCATAGTTTCATTAAAGGTAAACTCTCTACTTCTCTAAACTTAAAGCCCGAAATAAATTGGAATCACTGGGTTTATATTTTTTAATTATCATTGTTTGAAATCTTAAGCGTATATCCTTTGCCATCGTCTATTATTTTGTCTCCTCATTTATTCAAATAATTTGTGTGAAAAATTAGTATTCGAATGCAGAAGTCCATCTCTTCTTATATACTGATTTGTTTATTTATTTATTTATCATATTTATATTAAGGTTTTTGCAGAAAATTTTAAACTTAAACTTCTAAGTATAGTTTTGTTTGTTCATTTTGCGCCTGAATATGGTTAAGTATGTTAACCAAGCATGCCGTCTATTAGCATATAACTGCGAATGAGATGAAAGGAATTACACTTAAAGAACATGCTTGAGTTTCCTTAAAATTAGTATATATGGTTTTCTATGTTGATTTTGAACTCAAAAGTTCCTCTGGTTTTATTTCTTCTGGTTTTATCGTATAAGGACATGGTACATTATAAATACAATTGTAATGAGTGTGTTATGAGTTGTAAATAATATGAAAGGAAAGTAAATAATTAGGGGATCTTAATTAGTAGGATTGTTCCCTTATTTAAAATAGGACTCTTTGTATATATATATATATATATATGTATGTAATCTTCTCTCTAATAATATAGGCTATAATTTCTCTTACTCATATTTAACATGGTATCAAAGCAATGGGGTTTATCTTCCTTGGAATTTCTTTTAAAAAAATAATATTGGATTCTTGTTGAGGCTATCATGCATTAATTTTTATTTTTTTCCCTAAGATGATTCTTGAAGCATATTTATTACTTTTATTTTAGTTAAAATGTTCTTACAATCTGAGCAAATTATGAATAAATTCCTGTTGAAGTTATCATGCATTAAAACATACGCATACTACCCGTTTGGCCCAATGTTTAAATCTTAAGAAATTCCGAAGAATTCTAATATATATATATATATATGAAGAATCATTGAGCTTTGTTCTTCCGATCCAAAGTTCTTATAGTAACCTATTTATTTCCTTGGATTATGAAGCATGCCTTTCACAATCTATTAACTTAAATATATTAAAAAATGCAATTAAACTATGAAGTTTTTATTTTTTACGATTCTCTATCTACTAATGTCATTGAGATTCTTTAGTTTAGACTTTCTTAAATGGACGATGTAATATATATACATTTGGTCCTCAAGTTTGATGCGTCCCCTGTTAATTATGTCAATTTGTATACTACATATATATATATATATATATATATATATCAAGGCTCCACCTATTGCCTAAAGCAATTGTGGCTTTGCTCAAACAAAGTATTATTATCAAGATTGTACTATACATTTTCAAGGTTATGCACTGCTCTACCAATAGCTACACTTGCTTTGGCAATAGCACTACCCTTAATCAAAGTCATAATTCATAAATAATGTGGAAGAGGAATCTTATCTAAGTTTAATTAACCCATCACAAAAAGGAAAAGGATATTAGCATCATATTTGGCATAGAGTTGGGTTATAATTAATTCCATTTGCATCGAGACATTTTTTTCAACCATTATAATTTGTACATAAATTTCGCTTTTTGTAAGTAGACTATTCAAGAAGGAATGTGAGTAAGCAACAATTCTCAGTGGAAAGTTAAATGATTTCTCAAGTTCAGTTTCTTTCATCCATGTTTATGAAAATGTCATTGACCCTTTTCCTTAACTATTATTTTCTTCGAATCTTAAATAATCAGATAGTGGGCCTATGAAGTTTTTATATTTTTTAGTTTGCTTTGTAATAAAAACTACAAGTTATGGAAGAGCATACACATTTATTTTATTTGCCTAAAAGCACTTTGATTCTAATATTTTTCCCTCTTTAAAAGTTCAATTGCTCCTTCTGTACGTGACATACATATTTTCATGTGTGCTTGCATTTGTACCTATCATTTTATTGTTTTTGGTTTCGAATCAAATTGCACAACGGGTTAATGAGTTCCCATGATACTTCATCTTTTAATTGAGCCTTTCAAGATTACTTGCACCTAATATAAGATTCTACTTTATTGATTGTTGAACATTTCCCTTATTACCAAAGTTATGTTTTGTATGATTTTGCACCTTTACCTGCCATATATTTATATAAATAATTTCTTCTCATGCCAAGGAGCAATTTTTGCATATTACATCAAATTGATACATTTGACTAAAAGGTTAGAGTTGCATTACATAAAGTTAAGTTTTGAGTTGAATTTATCTAATAGTCTTTAATACAAGTTTTGCATATCATTGTCAACTTTACTATGATGGATTCCTACTACTAATTTTTGGAAAGAATATGATCTGACGAGTTCTTTGTTACGCCACTTTATATGGATTGAAAATAGGTTGTCTGTTATCCATTGGATGGCCTTTAATTGATGTATTTAAGTTTTTTTAATTATGGAATCACTACCCATTTATTGGATAGAGCAAAATATTTGCAATTGGTGCATCGTGCATACTTCAATGGAATATTGGGGGTTTAGTTTATGAACGTTTTGTTCTATTTATACCTTTAATGTTTGGAAAGTAGTCATAATATATTGTTTCATTTAAAATTGATGCAGAATGTTCAATTATTTTGTTAGTTCACCATATACAAACCTCAAACTTTTTCCTAATTATTTTTTTGTCCAAGCTTTTACTAAAATCTTGGAAAATATACTTGCAAACAAAATATACTATTTGTATCATGGCAAAGGATTCGGTCTCAAAATATTTACAAGTAATTCCACTTCGGTGAAATATTACAAAGCACCCGTGCATTGCTCGGGTTGCATGCTAGTATATATATAGATATTAATCACGTCATTATTAAATTCAGTAATTTGTTTATCAGTATTATTGGATGCTTTATAAACAGTAGCATACATAGTCATGTGATGTAATAGCGTAAAGATTTAGTATTCGGACATACCATCAATATACCATTCATAAATAGTTTTTGCACTAAAATTAGCCATAGAATGGTTAATTTCTTCCTCAAAATTAGTTGTATAGCTTATACCTTATAGTATTGTGGGAGTGTTGGTAGATATAAAGATTAAAGATGGAGTATGGAGTTCGAATCACCAATGTAACTTGATAAAAACCAAAGATCAAACATTCTTATTAGCAACCAAAAGAACCGCAATTTTGGAGATAAAGAATTCTAATTCTCCTAGCCCTAAGCAAGCACGCTAAAGAATGAACAGGATGAAAGATACAAATAAAAACTACATCTCAGTCACATTTATTCTTTCTAATAGATTTTACAATATAATTGACTTTGTTTACCTGCGTTGATTGAACTAAAATTAATTGAGATATTTTAAGAATCTTTCAATTTCACCATTGATCCAACCCTTAGCAATTTAAGAGAGTATTTTTTGGTTTCATTATTTAATTATTAATGATATTTCGTAAGGCCCTTTTTTTAGTTTTTTTTTAAAAAAATTAACAATTTAAGAAATTATTTTAGTATTCTAAATTTTTTTCATCAATGCATTAAAAAAGGGTGTTATTATTTACACCCCTCAATCTTGTCACAAAGACCACCATTTATAATTTGATAAAATTTATTTTTCAACACCCCATTTTTTTGTCACAAACACCCTCTCACTTAACCATTACTTAACTTATTTACCCAATACTTAAAACATTAACCTATCTACTTATTCATTTTTTAATAAACTAATCAAACATTAACCCAAATAATTAAACCTATATCTCCCGTTTTCACCCATTCACAATCACATTCCATTACTTCAAGTAAAAAGATAGAGAGAGAAGAGACTCACTTCTTTATCATTTGAGCTCTCAAAATCAAGAAGTCACAATCAAATCGAAGTACAAACATTATTGGTGGAAAGTTTGAAGCTTGGATTATGATAAATATGAAAGAATGTTTATGAGATGGTGGAGAAAAAAGAAGTTCAAGAAAAAGTTGGTGATGAAAATTCACTCCAAAATAAAGCGAAAGATATATTATAATTGTTATTATTGGTGTATTAATGTGTATATTAGTTTTCATACATCATTCTACAACATTCAAATTGAAACAAATATGTAATCCCCAAAACAGAGTATAAAACGGGTTCTGTCCAGACTTAACTTGCTTTATATAAAGAGAGTAATCTAGTTACAACTTTTTTCAAATAAGGCGAGTGTGTATAGACACACTCACCCCATGTGAGACGAGTGTGTGTTATTAGGGGAGTTACTTGCAACACATTCACCTAATCTGGGGTGAGTGCGTGTGAATCCACTCACCTGTCATTATGTGAGTTTAATTTAGAAATACTGCAGTACACTCTGCACTCCATTGCCTTATATTAGGTGAGTTACTTGTAACACATTCACCTAATGTGGGGTGAGTATGTGTGAATCCACTCACCTGTCATTAGGTGAAAGACGTAAATGACTTCTTTCTTTTTCAACAGTCGCGGAAGTCGTAGAGGGATTTTATCGGTCGTCAATGACTGTCCTTCGGATCGGAGATGAGCGATGGGAGAGCTACGAAGGTGATAGCCGATCAGGAGAAGGTGAGAGCTGACCTTGGAGACGAGCAAGAGAAGGTGAGAGGCGAGTGGGTGGAAGACGAGCGGGAGAAGTGAGAGACGAGCGGGAGAAAGTGAGAGAATGACTTCTTCTGTTAAGTAATTTTATTTTTAATTAAGGTTTGTATTAACTTTTAATTAGGTGGTGGGTATTTGTAACTAAAAATTGGCATGAGATGAGTGTTTGTGACAATGATAATGTCAGTAACAAGAAGGAGGGATGTAAATAATAGCTTCCTTACAAAAAACATGCATGTAAGATGCCAATATTGAGTGCTAAGGCCATCTCTCTAATAATCACATTTAAACACATGGCAATTTGAGCTATTATTATGTCTTATATAACAATCATATATATGTAGATATTAACCATGTCATTATTAAATTAGTCATTCCTACTAATATTATTTCTTATATAACAATAATGCATATGTAGATATTAATCAATGTAATTATTAAATTAGTCATTCGTACTACTATTATTTGTTCTATAACAATAATATATATGTACATACTAATCACATCAATATTAAATTAGTCTTACAATTAATCAATAAGGCGATACATCAAATTAGCCATAAACTAATAACACATGATAATATTTAAATAAATTTAGTAATAAGCTAAATAATAATGAGACAGGTGAATGTCACATGCACCCCTCACCCCACCCTTCTTTAGTTGGTTATTTGTATCTTTTAGAGAGAAAGCAGAGAGAAAAAGAAAGTTTTGTCAAAATATCAATTAAGGTGGGTGACATTCACCCGTGCCTTTCTCAGGTGGATGAATGTCATTTATCCATTTGACTAAAATAGTAATTTAACTTAAATTATATCATACTTGTAGGCCTCTAAGTGGGATTAATAATACTAGTATTAATAGTACTGAATTATTAATCTTAGTATTAATTTAATACTAATACCCTATTTGATTAATGCAGTATTAATACTGGGATATCATATGCTGATGTTAATTTTATGTTTGATTCTATAATTCGTATATGGGATAATATTTTGGAATAAAAAAAATAATAATAAAAATAAAATAGTAGTAGTAGTAGTAGTAGTAGTAGTAGTAATGGCATTTTTGAAAATATTATAGTAGTAATGGCATTTTTAAAAATATATGGTTTATTTTTTTTAATTCCGGATAAATAATACCACATCCTCCCTAGTATTAAATTATACCACAAAGAGTGGTATTAAGTTAGTCCTGATATTAATAATCTCAACACATTTGTGCGAACCAAACAAGATATTATAAAAAAAAAGTGGTATTAATAATCCCATCCCACTTTTTAATACCTGAATCAAACAAGGCCGTAGTGAATAGCCTAATATGTTATTTTTGGGTCATAGGGAAAAAATATAGGCCAACATTTTTTTGCTCTGAAGCTAGAATTTTTTTAATATTTATATTTTTTGGCCCTCCTTAAATTCAAAATTTTAGATCTGTCATTAAAATAATACTTAGTTAAAATAAGGTGGATGCTACGAGTACTCACTATTTTATTTGTTTGAGCCCTTTACTTATTTATGCCCCAAATTAAAACAAATTATTTTTATTTGCATTTTTACAAATTGACTTTCAATGGCAAAAAATTAACATACACTTGTCATTAGAAGTTGAATTTGACATTCATTTTCGTTCAATACGGAAAAAATTATGCATTCAAATTGAGTGGTTCGTGAGCAGAACGTAGAACAAATAAAGAATGGAACCATAAAAAAGGCTAAACAACAATTTACAGTATACAGTTCAATTTCTTATATGCACGAAATAGTTGGCATAAATTACGAAACAAAGAAACGTGCCCCAAGCAAACAAATTCCATTACTTTAGTAGAGGCACAAAGAAAGAAAATGGTCGGGGTTACTAAAAGGCCTAGGAAACACGGATACGGATATCCGATATGATACAATACCGACACAAGAATACAATTTTTTTTTTTAAAATTTAAGATACGATATAGCTAGAATACGCTATAAAAATTAATATGTAATATATTATTATACAAAAAAGTTATTAGTTTTACAAAGTTTATGAATGTTAGTGTCAATATTCATAAAGACATGAATTTAAGAATTAATTACATATAACATGAAATTGTTATTTGGCTTCAAATAGTTCCAAATATTATCATTTATCATTTCATGTTCACCCCATTATCTCAAAAGATAGTAAATAATGTCATCATGTAAAAAAAAGACATTTATGATTATCAACCTCAAGTAAGCGAGTATTGATTATTAACTATTTTGAAGGTATATATTTAATAGTTTTTTCTTTACGTGCATCTTCAATATAATGAATTAACCTATGTTTACTACTCATACAAAATATTATCATGTCTATATGTCTTATCCTAAACGTATATGTAGTATATCCGAAAAATAATAAATGCGAGAAATAACGATACGTATTTTGTACATATCAAGGTGTATCGGGCAAGTACCAATGTATGATACGTATCAGATATGGATACAGCAGCCCCATATGAAATATCCATACTTTAGAGCTCAAGGCTGAGTTGGAATATCTGACTCTTACTATTAGGGTGCGTTTGATTGCAAGCATGAAATTTGCATGGAAAGAAAATAAGTTACAAGCAATTGAATTGTCTAGAATTGATTTCCATGGAAAATGTAGTGCAGTGTATTTGATTGCCTTAATTTTCTATCCGAAAAATATTGGTTGTATTATGGCATTTTTAATGTAGAAAAAATTATTGGTATTTTTTTTACATAATTATTTAGTCATGATGGATCTTGTTTAATTGATTTTGATTAGTAGATTTTAAATATTAATTTTTTATATTATTTTGAATTTTATATTTTAAGTTATAGCATTTTTAATGTAAAAAATGATAAAAATCTTGTCTCGTGAACCGTGCCCAAACATAAAAAACAAAAAACCAACCCCCCCACCCCACAAAAAAAAAGAAAATATTTTTCTCAATTGCCTTAAAAATGCACATGTGTGAGCCAAAAGTTGCAATTGAATTTCCTAGAAAAAAAAGCTAATCAAATACCTTAAGTTTGTTATAAAAATATTAATATGTGGATGTCCATAACTAATATTGTAAGATACAATTTATTCCACATTGGAATTGTGATATGAATGAGGGATTACTTAATAGTATATATAGTGGATTTGTCCCACATTGATTATGTAGAGAAGTAAGGAGGTTAGCTCTTAATATAAATAGAGCTAACCCCTACACATATTAGATATCAGTTGAATAATAAGATTCTTTCTCTCTCTCTCTCTATTATTTTAACACGTTATCAACACGATCGCTCTACAGTCAATTGGAGGCCATTGTGAAAGCAGGTCACCATAGTTTAAATTTTTTTCCTTCTTCTTGAAGGAATTTTTTCCTTCTTTTTGAAGGCCGGTCATTACAAAAGCAGGTCGTTATAGTTAATTTTTTTCTTTTTGGAGACTGTTCGATAGAAGGGGCTGTTCGAAAGAAGGCACGCGATTTTCTTTTCATAAAGTCATAATGTCGAATGTCACCAAACTCGAATTTATGACCCTTGAGCTTAATGGCAACGACTACTTAAACTGGCAATTTGATGCTAAACTTCATTTAACTGCCAAAAACCTTGGTGATGCTATCGTGGAAGGAAATAAATTGTCTTCACAGGACAAAGCTTCAGCTCTTATCTTCATACGTCATCATATTCATGATGATTTAAAAAATGAGTACATGACTGAGGAAGACCCGTTAGGTCTCTGACATTTCCTGAATAAAAGATATGACCACCAGAAGTTAGTCATCTTGCCTAGTGCTCGCAATGAATGGATAAATCTACGCTTCCAATATTTTAAAATAGTGGCTGAATATAACTCTTCACTTTTCAACATTATTGCTCGCCTGAGATTATGTGGTGAAAAAAGTTACTGAAGAACAAATGATTGAGAAGACTTTCTCCACTTTTCATGCCCAAAATGTGCTCATGCAGCAGCAATACCGAGAGCGACGTTTCTCAACGTACGCTGAACTTGTAAGTTGTCTCTTAGTTGCAGAATAAAACAATAAAGTTCTAATAAATAATCATAATTCTATACCAACTGGTTCTGAGGCAATTCCTGAAGCAAATGCCAATTTTGGTCAGAATAGAGGCCGTGAAAACGGGCGTAATAATCCCCCCAGAAGAGGTGGATACAAGAACTCTTCCGGAAGAGGTGGACGCAATAACAATCCCAGCAGAGGTGGTTATAAAGGCCCACACAACAATACAAAATTCAAAAACCACCAGAAGTGGTCTGGTAAGAAAAATGAGAACCAGAATCAAAACCAGAACCATAATCTACCAAATAATAATTGCAATAGATGTGGAAAAGGTGGGCATTGGTCACGTGCTTGTCGTGCATCAAAACATGTTGTGGATCAATACAAGGCCTCTATTAATGCTATGGAGACAAACTGGTTAGATGGGGAAGAGAACGATGCAAGCATAGCAGCCACTGATACCATTCAACTGAAATGCAATGATTTTTTTGGAAAAGTTTGACGAGATATTGGGAGCACTACCTAACTAGGTCTAGATATTAGGAATTATTATTTTATTTTGATATTTATAACTTTTAGTTATAAACTATAGTTTGTTTTTATATTCATTATAATGATAAATTAATTGCTTTGGGTTATTAAATAGTTTATAATATTTCTTTTAAAGGTATGGATAATGGAATGCATGATACCGAGGATAATTTTTGTCTAGTAGACAGTGGTACAACACATATTATATTGAAAAATAAAAAAAAACTCTGAATTAGTATTTAATACACGCAAAGTATCCACCATAGCTGGATCTGTGCAAATAATTGAAGGCTCCGGAAGAGCCCATGTGATGTTACCAAATGGTACCCACATTTTTATAAGAGATGCATTATTCTCAAGCAGTTCCAAAAGAAACTTGCTTAGTTTTAAAGATATTAGAATGAATGGGTATCATATTGAAACGAAAAGTGAATGTAACAAAGAATTCTTATGCATCACTACTAGTACCGCGAGCCAGAAGCTCCCACTAAAAAAATTAAGTGCTTTCTCCTCAGGTCTCTATTGCATAACATTATCTAATGTTGAGTCACACTTAGTTATGAGCCAAAAGCTCAAGTCTAAAATACCGAAACTTAGTGATCCCAAGGTCTTAACATTGTGGCATAATAGATTAGGACACCTAGGGATAACCATGTTGAGAAAGATAATAGATAACTCTTATGGGCATTCATTGGTAAACCATCAGCTGACCATACCAAGTGGCTATTTATGTACCCCTTGTTCACAAGGCAAACTCATCACAAAACCTTCGTACCTTAAAATTTCTTCTGAAGCGCCATATTTTCTCCAAAGAATACATGGCGATATTTGTGGCCCTATAGATCCCCCAAGTGGACCTTTTAGGTATTTTATGGTTTTAATTGATGCTTCCACTCACTGGTCAGATGTAAGCTTACTTTCTACTATAAATATTACTTTTGCACGCTTATTGGCACATATCATTAAACTTAGGTCGCAATTCCCAGATCAACCTATTAAGTCTATAACACTTGATAATGCAGTTGAGTTTACTTATTAAGTTTTTGATGATTATTGTTTATCTATAGGGATAAAAGTTGAACACCCCGTCCCACATGTCCACACCCAAAATGGTTTAGCTGAATCCTTGATTAAGCGTCTTCAACTTATTGCAAGGCCTTTACTCATGTAATATAGGTTACCTATTAGTGCCTGGGGACATGCTATATTGCATGCATTAAAACTGATTAGACTTAGACCTACAGCTTATCACACATTTTCTCCTGCACAACTAGTAATCGGTTTTTAACCAAATATATCATATTTGCGTAAATTTCGTTGTGCAGTTTATGTTCTTATTCCGCCTCCCCAGCGTACTAAGATGGGCCCTCAACGACGACTAGGGATCTATGTAGGTTTTAATTCACCTTCCATTATTTGATATTTATAACAAATGACAGGAGATGTGTTTACTGCATGTTTTGCAGATTGTCAATTTGATAAGACAGTATTCCCGCCGTTAGGGGGAGATAAGAAGCTTCCTGAAGAACTATCCGTTCCAGAAGAACGGCGAGAAATATCGTGGAATAATCTCACATTGTCTCATCTGGACCTATGAACATCAGAATGTGAGAAAGAAGTACGGGGAATAGTAGATTTGCAAGAAATTGTAAATAAATTACCTGATGTATTTAATGATGCAGCGAATGTAATAAAATCACATGTGCCAGTTATAAATGCACCTGCCAAAATCAATGTCCTTAAAAGACAATAAAAATATGGCAGCTAATGAATCTGCGCTACACCAGAAGCGTGGCAAACCTATAGGTTCCAAAGACTCAGCTCCCCGAAAGAGAAAGACTGAGCAATTATGCCCTAAGAACATTCCTGAAGAAGTTTCCCATTTCACTCAAGAAGAGGTTATAGAAAAATTCACTCTCTCTAAGACCCTAGAAGAGGTCATTGTTTTAGAAAAAAATCTCTGAAGAGACTATAAAAGCCCCTGAAGAGGCATTGGTACCAAATAATGAAGAGATCTCTATACTTTACACTTATTCGAGAGAGATGTGGAATAGAAACAAAAAGGTCATCGATGACGTATTTGCATTTACAGTAGCTATTGAAGTATCAAAGGGCAATGATGAAAATGATACAGAACCATGTGCATTAAATGAATGTCGACAGGCCAAAATGGGAAATTGCCATTAAGGCAGAATTGGAGTCTCTAAATAAACGTGATATATTTGGACCTATAGTACAAACCCCAAAAGGTGTTAACCTTGTAGATTATAAATGGGTGTTTGTAAAGAAAATGAATGAGAAGAATGAAATCACACGATACAAGGCACGACTTGTGGCACAAGGTTTCTTGCAAAAACCTGGGATTGATTATGATCAATCGTATTCGTTTGTCATGGATGCAATAACTTTCAGATATTTGATAAGTTTAGCAGTTACTGAAAGCTTAGATATGAAACTCATGAATGTTGTAACTGTTTATTTATATGGGGGCTTAGACACAAACATATATATGAAAATCCCAGAAGGATTTACTTTGCCTGAAGCAAAGCCAAGGAGTACGTACTCGATACAATTAAGACGTTCACTATATGGACTTAAGTAATCCGGAAGAATGTGGTACAATCGTCTTAGTCAATATTTATCTAAGGAAGGATATGAAAACAATCCCATTTGCCCATGTATCTTTATAAAGAAATTCTTAAAAGGATTTTCTATAGTAGCAGTTTATGTAGATGATATTAATCTAATCGGGACTCAAGAAGAGCTCGAAAAAACTGTTACTTATTTGAAGAAGGAATTTGAAATGAAAGACCTTGGGAAAACAAAATTCTGTCTCAACCTGCAGATCGAGAGAAGCACTAGTGAGATATTAGTCCATCAATCTAACTATAGTGAGAATATATTTAAACGTTTTGGTATAGACAAAGCACATTCACTAAGTACTCCCATGGTTGTCCGGTCTTTAGATGTAAAAAAAGATCCATACCGTCCTAAGAAAGGTGATGAAGAAGTATTGGGTCCTGAAGTACCATATTTAAATGCGATTCGTGCTCTATTATATTTAGCACAATGTACTAGGCTGGATATTTCATTCTCTGTTAATTTGCTTGCTAGTAAAAAATGCTCATTTTTCATAGAAAAAATTGCCAATCAAACACACCTTTAATGTGGTTGTGAAATGTCATGATTTGTATAAAAAATATTACAAGGTAACATTTTTGTCAAATCAATTATATATATATTTGTAGGGTAAAGTACAATAGCCTGATAAAAGAATATTAAAATAATAAAAATAAGTGAGTGTTATTGATACACATTAAAATACTTTACAATACTCTATTCTATTTACTAGACCTTTAGGGTGCGTTTGGCGTGTCGGATAAGGAGGTAGGATATGATAGGATAAATGCTGGATAGGATAAGAGTCCGAATTAGTCGGATAGGAATTATGTGGGATATGATATGAAAGGAATCAGTCGGATAAGGATTAAGCGGAATCGGACAGGATAAGGACTAGTCGGATAAAGATTTAATAAACTTTGCATTTGATGGAGTTTCGGATTACAAGTCCAGATATTATATAATACAACTTACTTTTTTTTTTAAAATAAATGCAATTTTAATTATTGTTCACAATTTTTTTTAACTAATGCGATTTTTCGATTTATAAATTAGTTTTGTAAAAAACTCTTTCAAAAAAAAAGTTATATATTACATATAATATTTACGAATTGGGCATTAAGTACAATTTCAAATTTTAATGTTACCATTTTTTCTAAAATTAAAGTATTTTATAAATATCTTCATTTAATAAAAAAATAAATAAAAATACCATATTATAAAAGAAATAAATTTCATTGGTTGAGTTACTGTGATTTTGGGTGGTTGAAAATTTTTATTAATAAATTTAATTATCTAAAAAAGTTTAAAGAAAAAGATTAAAATAAAATAAAAAAATTATATTCATTTTGTTATCCGGCAATCATGGGATAAAATAATAATACCACCTATAGGGGTGGTATATATTTATTTGGTTCTAAAGGGATAAAATGATTATTAATCCCGAGTGCAATATAGTCCCGAGTTGCGCTAAATGCGGGATAGAATTAAAATATCCTATCCACCATTGCGCTAAACGCGTGATATGATTTATTTGTCCTATCCTTTTCGACACCAAACACTAAACACCATATATGATTAATTAATTCTATCATATTTCGAATCCAGTACGACAAACACATCCTTAAAGACTAAGTATATATTCACGTATTTGATACTCACGAATCGAACCATTATTAAGTAAAAAAAATATATTGACCCAACTCTTAAGAATCAAATATGTACACATATATTTAATTCTTAAAGGTCGAGTTAGCGTACCCAAAATGATTTTTTACGGACCGAGTTGATATTAAATTATTAAAAAGTATTTTAGTTTGTCTCAATGATAACCCCAAAAAACATACAAGGAGCAAGTAATAAAATAATAAAAATATATAAAATAAGTGTTTCTTCTTGTGTTTGCTTGCTCATTGGTCAGGATGAACAAAGAAGACTTCATAAAAGAAGACTTTGTTATTTTATTATAATAATATTGCATTCATTTCTCTCCCTTTGGGATCTCGACTGACGCTCCAATTTCCGGCCAGAATCTCTCTAAAGAATCTCCAATTTCGCCCAAAATTTCTGTACATAATGAAGAAAAGGGTAGTATTGGCATGGGGAGTGGCGATAGTGTGTTTCATAGTACTCATGTTGGTCACTCCAGCAATTCCTCAGTCTCAAGAATACCACGATTTCGCTGATCAACGAGAATTCCTCGGTAATTCCTTTATTTGACCTAATTCTCTCCAATTTTGTACCTGAACATGGATTACAGCTTCCCAGTTTGATAACTCGTTTCTATTTGTTCGATTTTCGTTGAGGGTATGGTGATCATGTGGTTATATATTCAAAATCTGTTCTTTGTATAAACTTTTATGTATAGACTATAGAGAATTAGGGCTAATTAGACTTTTTAGGCTCTGTTTGCTAGCAATATAGAAAATAATAAGAAAAATAATTAATTTAGGTGAAAAAGATGGAAAATAAGTTTGAGAGATGGGGTGGGATAGTCTCCGCCTCATACTTATTTTTCCTTCATCCTCTGTTTTATGGAAAATTTTTCTTAACCACCCTCCTTTATGTTTTGTGGAATTTTTTTCTTAACCACCCCCAAAGAATTTTTTTCCATAGAAGAAGGCAAAAATCAAGAGTTAATCTCATCTTCTTACCTAAATTAGTTATTTTTCTTATCATTTTTCATGTTGCTATCAGACGCAGCCTTAATTGATCAATAGTTTTGCCTACAGCTAAGAATATTTAACTCAGGCTGGGTTACTTTGTGTTTTGTAATCTATGTTTTTGAAGGCTGCTAATTGCGTGATTCATGTTACCTGTTAAAAGTTCGTCAATGTTATCATTTATAGAAGTTTGAAAGTGGCTTATACCAATTTGATACATGTGGTACTGTTGAAACCTTCAGGTTAATTATACACCAAGATATGGTTACTAGTATTGTTCTTAACTCGATACTCAAATTTAGTGATGTTCTAGAATGTAATAGCTGATGGTTTCATTTTTATCAGTTCTAAGCAAATATACCGCCTTACCAATACTATCTTCTTTGTGATTTGATTATGTCAGAAATTAGATTGTACTGTTATATAGTGTAAATTGTTAAGCGCTCGAAGCAAATATATAGAACCGTAAAGGTAAAATAATGAAATTATGTATATAGATTATAGTAGATACAAGTGCAAAGTTTAAAATTTCTTGTAAAAGGCATTCTATTGTATAAAGAATCATTGCATGCATGGGCTTCAGTTTGTGGGATTAAATATTAAAAACTAATCTTTCATTTGGATTTTTATCCATTGTTTATTTCTAAATATCTTTCCAGTTATCAACAATTATGTGATGGTGAAAATCTAGACAAATGATATTCTGTTCTGTTCTAGTATCCTTTGCTACTCCTTCCCCTTCCCAATTAGGTTCTTTATCACTTGCAATTTATACTTTCGTTGAGATATGGTGCACATTACTGATTTCTGTTGCTTTGAGCCTTTGAGTTATTTACAAGTTTAAATAAAGAAGTAGTTGAAAGAGGATACACGTGGAATGCAGTTCATTTAGGATTCAGATTGTTAAATTAAATTATACTCAACTGTGGTTGTCTGATAATACTTGATACCCGTTCTTGTTTCTATTTTCAGGTATACCAAATGCATTGAACGTGATTTCAAATTTCCCATTCCTCATCATCGGTCTTATAGGGCTTATACTTTGCTATTATGGGAATTATTTTAAGCTGAGGTATTGTGGTAGATGTAATGATCATTTCAGTGATCCCGTTTTCATATGTTTACTAATCCAATAATTCTTGGGAGACACAATCTGGTGACATGTATTGAGGACACAATGATATGTCACCTATGCATTAGGCAGCAGTAAACTTTGGGTAAATTCTGCACATGGACCAGTTAATCGACTAATGTATTGGTGACTCGTCAATGTGTCCCCTCAATTTGTCCATGCGATGTGTCCCCAAATAATTACTCTTACTGATTCTAAATTCTTTCCAAATATCTGTACCTAAAGCTTGAAAGGCGAGCTTTGTGGCTGGACTTGCTTTTTTGTTGGTGTGGCTGCTGTTGCTTTTGGTTCCTCCTACTACCATCTGAAACCAAATGATGCTCGCCTTGTTTGGGATCGCTTGCCGGTGGGCTTCTTTATGTAGTCTAAATTATGCATTGAGCCTTTAATAGAATATCATCTGTTTTTGACGTTCTACTTATAATTAAACAGATGACGATTGCATTCACATCAATCATTGCGATTTTTGTCATCGAAAGAGTTGACGAGCGAAAGGGAACATTTTCCATTATTCCCCTGCTCTTGGTGGGCGTTATAAGCATTTTATATTGGAGGTAAGCGTGCTCTTTCTTTCTTCCATCGAGAGTGAATTTATTTCTTCATAATACTATTAGTCTCCACAAACACGGGCCAGTTAATACTGATGCAAGTGTGTAGGGATTTAACTGTTGTGTAAATTATAAATAAATAATGCCTTATTGGCCTTATAGCGTCTTGCTTAGTGCCATTTGTGCAAGGAAGCATTTTTTGAAAAAATTAGTTCGTTTTTTGAGCTTTTGCCAAGAAGTATAAATGGTGTGATATTAAAGCAGACTTTGCATAGAGGCTTGTGTGAGCACTAGAATATGTGGTGCACTTGATGTGTGTGCAGTACTGTACTCGGTTATTCTTGATACTTAAACTGTTTTTAAAATCTTTAGAGACAAAAGTGTTCATGTTTGATCGAGCGGTAAAGTTTCATGTTCTCTAGAGTAAAAGCAATTGGTTAATCCTATTAGAATTATTGTTTATGCTTTTAAATTAAGGAAGATCAATTTCGTAATTTCAAATGCTTACCAAAAGTGTTCCTCTCGCTTAATATATAGTAATAGATGATTATACATTTCCAACAACAACAACAACAACAAGCCTTTATCCCACTAGGTGGGGTCGGCTACATGGATCAAACGACGCCATAGTGGTCTGTCGTGAATCATATCTCTAGTGAAACCATTCGCCTCTAAATCCTTCTTAATAGTTTCACCTATAGTTTTTCTAGGTCTTCCTCTGCCTCTAACAACTAGGCTTCCCTCCATATGATCAACTCTCCTAACCATGGCATCTGCAGGTCTCCTCCATACATGCCCAAACCATCTAAGTCGAGATTCAACCATCTTTTCTGTAATAGGTGCCACCCCAACTCCCTCTCTGATGGTAACATTCCTGATCTTATCTTTCCTAGTCTTGCCACTCATCCATCTCAACATTCTCATCTCAGCTACACTTAGTTTATTCTCGTGTTGGCTTTTGACCGCCCAACACTCAGTCCCATACAACATTGCTGGTCTAACCGCGGTACGATAGAATTTTCCTTTTAACTTGAGTGGTACCTTTTTATCACATAACACACCCGAAGCTTTCCTCCATTTCAACCATCCTGCTTGAATCCGGTGATTTACATCTCCCTCTATCTCCCCATCTTCTTGTATAATGGATCCAAGATACTTAAACCGAGTGACTTGTGGTATGACATTATCCCCAACTTTTACCTCTAAGTTAGTAGTGCTCCGCCTTTTATTGAACTTGCACTCCATGTATTCTGTCTTACTTCTGCTTAAACGAAAGCCATGCGCTTCTAAATTTTGTCTCCAAGTTTCCACCTTCCCATTTAGCTCTTCTCTGGACTCACCCACTAGGACAATATCATCTGCAAACAGCATACATCGCGGTGCTGGCTCTTGAATGTGTTCCGTGAGTACATCCAAGACCAAGGTAAACAGATAAGGGCTCAAAGCTGACCCTTGGTGTAGTCCTATAGTTATAGGAAAATCTTCTGTGGACCCACTATGTGTTCTCACACTAGTCATAGCTCCTTCATACATGTCCTTGATAACACGAATATAGGCAATCCTAACCCCTTTCTTCTCTAGGCTTTCCACAAAATCTCTCTGGGTACCCTATCGTACGCCTTTTCCAAGTCAATGAAAACCATGTGTAGGTCCTTTTGATCCCTCCGATATTGCTCCATCAAACGCCGCAACAAGTAAATTGCTTCCATGGTCGACCTTCCGGGCATAAAACCAAATTGATTATCTAAAATGCTGGTTTCTTTTCTTAGTCTCCGCTCAATCACCCTTTCCCATAACTTCATAGTATGACTCATGAGTTTAATCCCCCTGTAATTGGCGCAATTTTGTATATCCCCTTTATTCTTATAAATCGGGATTAGGGTGCTTCTCCTCCATTCTTCCGGCATCTTCTTTGACCTCAATATCTTGTTGAAAAACCTTGTGAGCCAACCAATGCCTTTATCACCTAGACCCTTCCAAACCTCAATAGGTATACTATCTGGCCCAACTGCTTTACCACTATCCATTCGTATCAATGCTTCTTTCACTTCCTTTTCTTGAATTCTGCGATAAAAGGTGAAATTTGGTCATCCTCTCGCATGTTCAGCTCATCTCCACATGCTAAAATCTCGTAACCTTCATTAAATAATTTGTGAAAATAGTTCTTCACTTCTTCCATCTCTCTTGTATGTCTTGTTCTTTAACCAAGACATTCCTTCTTCGTCCTTAATGCATCTCACTTGATCCAAGTCTTTTGTCTTCCTTTCTCGACCTTTAGTCGGTAAATAGCTTTTTCCCCAGCTTTGGTGCCTAAAGATTGGTATAATCCATCAAAAGCTTTAGTCCTCGACTCACTCACCGCCTTCTTAGTCTCTTTCTTTGCTTCTTTGTAAGACAATTTTCCGCATAGAGACCAAGCTTTAAAGCATTTCCTTTTTACCTTAACTTTATCTTGTACACTATCATCCCACCACCAAGATTCTTTATCCCTAGGCACTTGATTAGTCTCTTTAGCTATCTTCCTGATCCCCTCGGCCGCCTTGTGGTGCACTTGATGTGTGTGCAGTACTGTACTTGGTTATTCTTGATACTTAAACTGTTTTTAAAATCTTTAGAGACAAAAGTGTTCATGTTTGATCGAGCGGTAAAGTTTCATGTTCTCTAGAGTAAAAGCAATTGGTTAATCCTATTAGAATTATTGTTTATGCTTTTAAATTAAGGAAGATCAATTTCGTAATTTCAAATGCTTACCAAAAGTGTTCCTCTCGCTTAATATATAGTAATAGATGATTATACATTTCCATTGCTACATTTTTCTCCTGCAGGTTTTTTGATGACCTCCGGCCTTATGGGCTGGTTCAGTTTGTACCTTGCATTGCGATTCCGGTAATGGCTATCTTGTTGCCTCCCATGTACACACATTCCTCATATTGGCTTTGGGCTGCAGGTTTCTCTCTCTCTCTCTCTCTCTCGTCCCTAAAATCAAATGGGTTCCTTTGCCATATTCCTCGGTGTGATTTCTACCATGCTGAGTAAGACTAAAATTATTATTTTGCAGGATTTTATCTTTTAGCTAAGGTGGAAGAAGCTGCTGATAAACCTATTTACAACTGGACTCATCATATTGTTAGTGGACACACTATTAAGCATTTATTTGCTGCCATGGTTCCTGTCTTCTTAACATTAATGCTTGCGAAGAGGAGCATCGAACCAGAGAGGTACTTTCCTATTTTGCTAACCCTTTTACAACTCTTATACAACACTCAGAATTAAGGAATATTTTAATAACCCTTTTCATTAATTTTATTCTAATTTTGAAAATTGGTCAGCAGCACCTTGAGTATTAATGCTAAGATTCTAGTCATTTAGTCAACAATTTTTTGTGTTAATCGAGATTAATTGTTCTACACTTCTACCACTTTTCATTGCTTCAAGTAGTTCCTTGTGTATCAAATTTCTCCTCTGCTATATTCTCTTTAGAATCTTAAGGAAATGATTGATAGAATGTGAGGAGAAATCTTTGTAGCCAGTCTTTTATGTCTCGCATTATCTATTGAATAGGTTGAAGTCATTGATTAGAAAATAACATCTGGACCTTCAAGTGTAGGAATTGGATAGTGCATTGAAAACCAAAAAAAGGTAGGAAAGATAAATAATTTAATTTTGATAGAAGGAAAGATAAATAAATATGAATAGTCCTCATTAATCCTCTCATTTAGTATAGGGTTATCGGTTTTCATATATTCAACTTAGGTATGGAAAATACACTATATTAATGTTAAAATTCAAGCAAGGCTAATTAATTTGAACTCAGTTTGATGTTTATCATTTGCTTTCTGCCAAACCACTTGCTACCGAATATATTGCCCTAAATATTTCCTATGTTAGACGTGCAGTTATTTAGTCAATTGACTCAATTGAGTATTAAACATTAATCTGCAAAGGGAAGTGAATATTTTATCATGTACTCCCTCCGTCTCAGATTAATAGTGCCACTTTCCTTTTGGGGATGTCTCCAATTTTAATTCCATTTCTTTTTGCGGACATAATTATTGTACGAAATCTCACAATAGAAAACAAGTTGTATCTTGACCATTGATTAGTTTGAAATCAATGTTTTTCTGTATCCTTGCATCAAATTTCTTTCCTTTTCCTTTCATTTCACATTGATTTATCCCTCTTCTGTTTACCTTCCATTTATTTTTACCATGTTTGTATTATTGCAGGCGCAGTTTGTTACAGATATGGAGGATATCATGGACCAAGGTTAAAGAAGACGGGGAAAAGGAGGAGAGTTATACCTATACCTACTCAAATGTCCCGGTTGTGGAGACGCCCTAGTAGTTACTCCTTGGCGCCTTCACTAATAAAACATTCTGTATACTTCCATGTAGACATGAATGAAGAAAAAATCACTAACCCAGTTCACAGAATAGTATATGTGGCTTTTTTACAGAGAGAATCTGAACATCAGTCCAGTGGTGTGTATATATGGATGTTATTTTTGTATGATGTATACAACAAATGCTTCTTTGTTATGTTGCAAAGCTGTGACCTTCATTTGCTGTTGATAACCCAGTCAAGAATTAGTCCCTAAAATCCCAAATTTAGAGCTTACTATTAAGAGCGTGTTTTCTTTAGGAACATAATGTAAAGATCTCAGGATTGTAGATAACGCTTTGTTCTCGACCATTGCTTATATAAAATTGCAGTGTCTTAAAAATTCTAGAAAGTCGCATGAATTCATAATTTTTGACAGGTGTATAACAAAATTAGGGCTAATCACGCTTGGCTTGATTATCAATGTAATTGAGCTCAAAAAACCTTATAACCGAGTTGAGCTTGAGTCGTTTGGATTTTAATATTGTTTTGGATTTTACAAGCCGGACTTTAAAATGTTTTCAAGCTTGGTTCATTTGCCGGATAGAGATAACCAACTAAATGACAATGACAGGCAACAAGTATAATCAGTTTTACATGAAAAGTTTGAACCTTATCGTGATTCTATTTATAAAAGATATATGTGGGGTTTAGGTTTTTAGAAATGGCGTAATTGAACCAAACCAGTGTTAGGTTCTAATATGTAGAATAGAGAATCACCATTGGGGTGGTGGCGCAGTTGGCTAGCGCGTAGGTCTCATAGCATAAAACTGAGTGATCCTGAGGTCGAGAGTTCGAGCCTCTCTCACCCCATTGTTTTTTCCTATTTTTTCTTCGTCAATTTTCTCTCAGCCCTCTGTTTTCCCTCCTTTTCTTCTTCTTCTTCTTTGCTCTCTCTCTCTCTCTCTCTCTCTCTCACGCACGTAGGAAATTCTCTCTCTAGCTTAAAACAGAGTTCATGAAATGGAACCTGACTTCCCAAAAATCGATCTTCAACAGCCTTCTCCAACCCATCAAAGAAGACCCACTCCCTCCCCTCTCTTCATACACCCCCATTTTCCAGTTCTTAACTCGCCACAACTTCCTCAAACTCGGCCAACAAATCCACGCCCACATAGCCCTAAGAGGCCTAAAACCCAATCCTTTCCTCGCCGCCAAAATGGTAGCAATGTACGCTAGCTCCGGTGATATTGACTCTGCTTCAACCCTATTTAATAACACTATTTACCCATCTTCACTTTTGTACAATTCAATCATTAGGGCTTATACTAAATATGGGTTTTGTGAGAGGAGTATAGAGTGTTACTTTCAAATGCGTTCTTTTGGTTTGAATGGTGATTACTTTACTTTACCATTTGTACTCAAGTCTTGTGCTGAGTTGTATAGAGTTGGGTTGGGGAAATGTGTTCATGGGCTGAGTTTGAGGATTGGGTTGGAGTTTGATATCTACGTTGGGACTTCTTTGATTGATATGTATGTGAAATGTGGGGAGTTGGATGATGCGTGTAAGATGTTTGATGAAATGCCTGTGAGAGATGTTTCGTCTTGGAATGCGTTGATTGCAGGGTATATGAGAGAAGGGGGGGTTCGTGCTGCTGAGGATTTGTTTAGGGGGATGTCGAATAGGAATATCGTGTCTTGGACTGCTATGATATCGGGGTACACGCAGAATGGGTTGCCAGATAGGGCGTTGCAATTGTTTGATGTGATGATGCATGAGTATTCGGAGGTAAAGCCGAATTGGGTAACGATTATGAGTGTCCTCCCTGCTTGTGCCCACTCTGCGGCTCTTCACCGTGGGAGAAAGATTCATAACTATGCTAGTGGGATTGGTTTAGACTTGAATTCTAAGGTTCAAACTGCACTTGTTGCAATGTACGGTAAATGCGGCAGCCTTGTTGATGCTCGTCGCTGTTTCGATAGTGTATGCCCGAGTGACAAGAGTCTGGTTGCTTGGAATGCTATGATTACCGCTTATGCTTCTAACGGATGTGGCGTAGAAGCCGTGTCAACATTCGAGGATATGATTCGAGCTGGGGTTCAACCAGATGGGATCACATTCACAGGCTTGTTATCAGGATGCAGTCACTCTGGTCTTGTCGACGTGGGCCTAAAATATTTTGACTCAATGAGAACCATTTACTTTGTGGAACCTAATCATGAACATTATGCCTGTGTTGTGGACCTTTTGGGCCGTGCCGGGTGTCTGGTTGACGCGTATGGCCTTATCTCCCAAATGCCGATGCAAGCAGGACCGAGCATATACGGTGCTTTATTGGCCGCTAGCAAAAAGTATAAGAACATGGAGATTGCAGAGCTATCGTTTAAAAAGTTGTTTGTTTTAGAACCCGATAACAGTGGAAACTATGTGCTGCTATCGAATATGTATGCGGAGGCTGGAATGTGGGAGGAAGTGAAGAGATTGAGAACTCTGTTAAAATGGCAGGGGGTAAAGAAGAATCCCGGTTGCAGTTGGATTGAGATCAATGAGAAAGTGCATCTGTTTCTTGGAGGGGACAAATCTCATCCGAGGGCGGACGAAATTTATGCGTTTTTGGATCAATTGCCTGAGAAGATAAAGGCGGCTGGTTACATACCGGATACTAGTTTTGTATTGCATGATGTTAGTGAAGAGGAGAAAGAACATAACCTTACGACTCATAGCGAGAAGCTGGCCGTTGCTTTTGGGCTTATCAGTACGAGCCCTGGCACAGTTCTTCGAGTGACGAAGAATCTTCGGATCTGTGGAGACTGTCACACGGCTATTAAGTTGATTTCAAAAATTTACGGACGAGAGATCATTGTGAGAGATGTGAATCGGTTCCATCATTTTGAAAATGGGTCTTGTTCTTGTGGAGATTATTGGTGATAGAAGTAAGCCCATTGGTCTTTCTTGAACCTTAACATGCCTAATTGAGTTTATACCGTCTTGCTTGTTGGCTGTGGGCTGCAGTTTTTTTTCTTTAATCAGATCGGCTGCGTTGCCAAATTCATAGGTGTACTAAATGCCATGATGAGGAAGACTCATCAATCAGTCATATTGTTAATGGACACGCTATTAAGCATTTATTTGCTGCATGGTTCGCATCTTCTTGACACTCATGCTTGCGAAGAGGAGCATCGAAACAAAGAAGTACTTTTTTCATAGTATGGTAAGTTGCACCAAATTACTGCATTTAATTGATGAAATGGTATATTATGAAGGTTAAGAATACTGCGCCTAGTAAATCTGAATGTCCTATGTAAAAAAAACTTGCGACATATAACAGACATTTCTATAAAGGGAAGCGACCATGGCTGGAGGCAATCTCAACATGAATGTAACCCAACTCATTGCCCCGCCTACAAAAAGTCCTTTCGCATTGATTTCTCACTTCTGTTTACGTTGGCTTTTATGTTCTCTAGTGTATTGCAGGTGTAGTTTGTTGGATGAAGGTTGAAGAAAATGGTGTAAAAGAGGAGAGTTACACATCACACTATGTTCCCGTCAAGATAGTCCATAATAGTACCCCCTGGTGCAGTCATTAATGAAAATCTCGCACTTCGGCTATGTTTCACTGGAAACTCAATGCATTGGAAGCTGTTTTCAATGTAAAAACTTTATCATGGAAATGAAATGCTTTGTACACATTTGATTGGTATCCGAAAAGACCAAAATCAATTGCACCATTTCCTGGTGTGCAGTTGCTTTGGATTAAATGTGAAAAACAATGTAAAAATAAATCAGTCTTCATTTACAATGTCAATCAGATACAGTCTTATGTTTTTCTTGTAAATGAAACCCTCCGGCAGCATTTGAAGGTAATCAATCACATAAACGATTTAACGTTTAGTTTTTACAGTCCGAACATTGGTGGCGTGTATAGATATTTACTTTTGTATAATGTGTACAACAAAAGTTTCTTTGTTGTGTTAACTCAAGCTTTTGTTGTAGCCGTGGCTTCCATTTGTTGTTCATGATAGCTGAGTCAAGAGACAGTCTCTGTCTTAAATTAATAGTTAACACCACACCTATGTTCATGTAATTTGTTGATTGACGTCTTCTTTGTCCTCGTAATTAGGTCTTGGATTTTGAGAAAGCCCAAAAATTATGGTAATGATTTGGGGATTGCCCATTTCTTTGGGCTTAGAGTTATTTAGGCCCAATAACTAGACTAATGTGAAGATTAACTGAAAACAGAGACGTCATGGTTGCAACCGAGTACATAATCATTGCTGAGTACATTTATCTTAACTAAGAAAGTTGGATGACATCACTAAATGTCGATATGGTCGTGATGAGGTCATTGTACCGAGATGGTCGTCTTCGCCATTCAAAAGCAACTTGTACTATTTTAGAACACTCATAAAGTTTAGCCATAGAGTGATGCTCAATTTTTTATTTTTGTTTTTATTGTCATTTTACTGTTTACCTTAATAGAAAAAAGAGGGCACATTACAAGAAAAATCTGGTCCTAAAATATAAGTGGTTAGCAATAAATAAAGAGAGCTGATAACTTGTATTACTTTCTTTGCTGATTACCTTTGAGTTATATATACATACAAAGGCTGACATATTGCCGGAATAGCATAAGAGTTACCAGAAGAATATACCTTACAACAATTTTTTTTGTATCCTTTACTGTTTCTTAGTCATTATTACAGTGAAATTGTTTAAACTTATCTTGTTATGAAACCCATAATTTTTGACACCCACATGTTTCATCTACATAAATGTGATTATTAAAATGGATGTAGCTATTTTTTTTTGTTGATGTGTGTTCACCATTTGTTATGGTGGTTGTAGAATCATCGCTTATATAAAATAATAATAAAAAAAAGCTAACAACAATTTTAATTTTTTTCTAGAACTAAGTTTTCAGAATGTGTGTTGCACATGATATTTATTTATTTTTTAAGTGAGGTCTAAATCTTCCCCTTAATCATACAAATAAAGAAAAACCCCCCACCCACCTCCATGAGTCGAACCATTAACCTCAAGATAAGGGTGGATGTTGTTTACCACTGGGCCAACCCCTCTCCTTCGTGTGTTGCACATAGTTATTAATGAGTATTTTATTTTAGAATTACAAATCAAATAACCAAAAGAAATAAAAAAAATACCCTCACCTCTCCTCTTTGCAACTTCTATATCAAAAAAATGAACAATAATAAGAGGTCAAATGACAATAAATAAAAAAAATTGTTTGACAAATACTAATCTTAATAAAGAAAAAGAATAGTGATATAATTTAAACTCCTCTTTGCAACTTATTTATCAAAGAACTAACTATAATAATAAATCAAACGATAATAAACAAAAAATTGTTTGTCAAATAGTGATCTTAAATAAAAAAAAGGAATAGTGAAAACCTCATATAACTCGAACACAATAGTTAATGAAGAGATTGAACACTCTCAATAATGGAATTGTGAAAAAGCTTGTTAAATAAATATTGCAATATTATACTCGATGTAAATTTTGATTATACGTAGACTCTTATTAGCTAAACAATAAGAAATCTCTATCAATGTAAACTTTGATTATAATGTGGTTTCTATAAGTTCAATAAATAATGCAGTATTATACTTAATATAAAATTTGATTATAATGTGAACTTTTATTAGTTAAATAATAAGAAGTTTCTATTAATATAAACTTTGATTTTAATGTGAAAGTTAAATAAATAAATAAATAAGAAGTCTAATTATCTTAGGTTGATATATAATTATAAAATCAAGGGGCATACTCGACCACACAAAAAAAGAGAAAAACACTAATGTTTTATTCATACTTTTATACATACTATAGATATAGATATAGATTGAGGTCAAACTTAGTCAAACTTAAATAATATGTACATAGTTTTAATTCATTATCTTAAAATAATGTTGATACCAAAATAACACCTTACTACAAATTTGAACACAATAAATCATCTCAATGACAAAAAATCAACACAACAAAATATATATTCACACACAAGATTCCAATACGATGCAAAAAGTGGTTTGTAGAACCAAAGAAGAAAATGAATTCCACACTGATTACTTTCCAGCTAGCAACTCAAATTCGGGCCTGAGAAATGAAAAGGCAACACAAGGAAATCAAATCATTTGCATCATCATATTGATTAAGTGACTAAAAACAATATTAATTGTAAATTCTTAAAATCAATACTTTAAGAAACTAAGAGGGTAAAATCACATGAATTTGGGGTATTCTCTCAATTCCAATACAAAAAAGCAATCAGATCAAGTATGAGTTTTCGATCATAGCATATAAATAGGTAGAACCTAAACCACCCGTTATAAAATGAAATCACTACCTCCGTGTCATAGTCTCACTACCCTTTTTGACGTTTGTTAAATTAATAGTCTCACTTCCTTTCCGGGACCTATCAATATACCAAATCTCACAACAAAAAATAAGTTATTGCAAAAGTGACTACTAATTTGAGTCAGAGGGAGTATAAAGAAGGGCCTGCATCCTACAAAGAAATGCAAAAGTGACTAAACCACCCAGATCAATTTCCACTCATTTTAAAAGGTCAACAAATTTTGACTCATAAACAAAATGAAGAGAAAAAAGAGAAACTTACTGCGGAGATGTTACCACAGAAAAGCACACCAGTCAGCAAAGAACTTCGGCACAATGACTAATTTACCTTCCTTCACTTCAGCCTTCAGCAATCTAAAACCCTCTTTCCATTAGCCACAACCTGAACCCAACCACTCGCTTTTATACCATAAATCATTTGGACCGATGAATCTGTTGTATAAATGGGACCAATAGCCCCCAACTTCGCAACACCTATACTTTGTCTAACTTTCTCCAATAACCCAAAATTCGATTCAGTTATAGTGATGAAATGTGTATATATATATATAAGAGCGAATCACCAAAATGGGCAGAAAGCCCTGGATTGATGAAATAGGGAAACAATGCCTCCTCAATCACCAAAATTAAGCAAGAAATAAGAGATAAAAAATTAAGAAGAAGAAAGAAGATGTTCGCTGGAGGGAGATAGAACTAGAGGAGACGGGGGAAGAGAAATTGGAGGATGTGGGTTAAAGAGGTGGATCCCTTTTTATTTTTTCCTTTTAATCTTAAAAATTGGAAAAGTTGGGATGTTTGGGCACTTGCATAAGATGAGCAGTCTGTAAAAAATAGCATGTGGTCCCGTGTAGTTTAAAGAAACGTGTAATGTATCATAACATGCAAATATGGAAGAGAATCATTAACAGATTAAATTCTAGACAATAAGACTGCATGGATGGAATATAAATGAGAGGAATCTGTATGACAACGAAACTAAGGGTAAATAAAGCAACAGGGAAACACAGAGCCAGTGCTTCACTTACATACGACTCCTCCATGTACAAAAAGATCTGCAGCAATACCCATAAATTGAATTCAGGAAAGGCTTTATACAAAACAAGGACTGATAAAAATAAAAATAAAAAATCTGCATATTAAACATTCAATATTTTCTACTTCAGTTGCAGAAGTTGCTAATCAATGGAACTGGAAACCAAAATATGGGTTGAGTGTACCATAAATTTTAACCAAAAAGAAAAAAAATAAAAATTCAACGTAATAAATAATAATAATAATAAAAACATAAACTTACATACTATGCTGAAATTAGCTCCTCATTTGTGCTCCAATCTTCAACTCCTTTACAGCTCATTTCGGAGCAGATAACCTTGGCCTCTTCTAAATGTCCTTCCTCTCTAAGTCCACAAATAAGCTCATTACAAACACTCGCATTTGGGAGAAGCCCATCCTCAAATATTTCCCTATACCAAACATATGCCTCCATGAAATCTTTAAGCTTGCAATATCCTTCAATTAGCGTGTTATAAGTATCCGCTTTAGGAACCACTCCTCTACCCTTCATCTCATTAAAAAGATGCTTTGCTTCTTGTACCTTTCCCTCATTAAGGTACAACATAATCAAGCTATTGTAGGTCATCCTATCAGGTTCAATTCCTTTATCTACCATCTCGTTATAAAAGTCCATTGCTTTTTGAAAATCTACATGTTTTGCATAACAACGAATGATTTCATTATATACAGCTTTATCAAGATTCAAGTTCATCTCCAACATTTCCTTCACGATTTTCTCGACTAGCACCAAGCCTGACTTGCTACAAACCCTAATTAGAGGATGATACGTGTTTAAGGTAGGTTTAATCCCAGACTTCTTCATACTCTCGTATAACTCAATGCACTTATGTGTGTTCCCCATTTTTGAATACCCGAAAATTAAAGAATTATATGTGATTACATCAGGGCTTAAACCTTTACGTATAATCTCAAGAAATAATGTTTCTGCTTCCTCTACCCTTCCCATTTTGCAAAGCCCGTTTATGAGCGAATTGTATGTTACAAGCGTTGGAGCTAGATTGTTTCTTACCATCTCATCAAAAAACCCGAAAGCATCTTTGATCTTACTTCCATTGCAATGGCCATCGATAAGCATATTATAAATTTGCGCATTCGGCAAAACCTCTCTACCAACCATATCCTTGAGTATAAGCTCGGCTTCAAGAAGCTTACCGTCTCTACACAGACAATTTATAAGAGAACCGTACGTTACAACATTCAGCTTCAATTTTTTACTTTCCATTTCATCAAGAATCTTGAAACACATATCAAATTGCCTAATCTGTCCATAGCCATTGATTAGGGTATTATATGTCTGCACATTCGGGCGAACTCCCTTCTCTCCCATCTTCTTTACCCATTCCTCTGCCTCGGCCATATTACCCAATTCACACAACTTGTTGATCACTGAATTGAATGTGATGCAGTTTGGCTTCAACCCAAGATTTTCCATCTTTTCAATCGTTGAAAGGGCCTTTTCCATGTCGCCCACACAGCAATACCCGTTCAACATGGTGTTAAATATCACTTCTGTGGGAACAAGTCCATCCTCCATAAACTTCTTCAAAACCTCCTCTGCCTTATAGATCTTTCCTCCCTTGCATAACATGCGTTTAACAAGATGCTAAGAGTGTAATTATTAAGCCGAACACCTTTCTCAATAGATTCTTCGTATAAAGCTAGAGAAGAATCTGAATCACCGCACCTTGAATGCCCATCAAAAAGTATACTATAAGTAAAACCATCAGGAACAAACCCACGTGCTTCCATCTCATCCAACACCTTCTTTGCTTCCTCCAGTCTCTTTTCTCGACAAAGTCCGCCAAGCAAAGTGTTGAAAGTGACGATATTTGCCTCCACATTGTCCCTCTTCATTGTCTCCCGAATACTCAATGCCTGCTCTAACTTCCCCACCTTACAATACCCATCAATAAGTGTATTATACGTGACTCGATTCGGAGCCACCCCTTTCTCAAGCATTTCATCAAACAACTTTTGCGCATCCACAATTTTCTTCTCTTTGCAAATACCACCAATCAAAACATTATACACAAACCCACTAGGGACCATCCCAAGTCTATTTATATCATTCAACAAATTCATTCCCCTTTCCAACTCGCCCAATTTCACTGCCGACTGTACCGCTTTGCCGTAAGTGAATATATCAACCCAGTTACCCGAATCAATGGCTTCCGTAACAAATTCAAGGATCTTCTTATATTGACCAGTAGATACCAACAACTCAAGAAAAAGATTGAAAGCTTGCAGAGAAGGGAAAATACCATCTTTCTTCATATACAGGTACACCTGTTCTGCTACATTAGGCTTCTTTGACTCGACACAAACAGATAAGAGCATATTTAAGAAAGCCGTTTTTGTAGTAGGTGAAGAGAGTGAAAATATGGCGAAAAAATCAGAGATTCGAGGTGGAACGGGAACCAGAGAGAAGCATAGATTTAATTCAACGATTGGGCGGAACGCGTTTGACCTTGTTGGACGAGCGCTTGTAGCTTTCTAACTTGTTCATCATGGTCAAGGCCATTGTCGAGCGATACGGAGTCTGAAGACAGGAATTTGCAGAAGGGGATGCAGTGGGAAATTTGATTGTTTTCGAGGGCATTGGAGAGGAATTTGGGAAGAAGGCAGAGACGTCTCAAAGACATCTCTCAGTGCTCCCAAGGGTTTAAAACAGTTACAATTTTTTTTGTTGAATTTCTAGTTGGCCTCAACTATCGGCTTGCTAATCCTGCAATTACCAAAATCATGTCAACAAATCATGTACAGAACATATTGTAGTACAGTGAAACTCTAAATAGTAGTAGATCAAAGAACGCCAAAGATGCTACTACAAAAAGAGAGGCACTGACTATGAAGCATGGACACGGGTACGGGTGTCGTACCCGGTACGAGGTACGGGTGTCGTACCCGGTACCGGTACGAGGTACGGGTACGGCAATTTTTAAAAAACTTGGACACGGGTACGGCGAGGGACACGTTTAATAAATAAATAAATATATTTATATAATAATATGCATTATGTAAACTCATATCCAAAGAACACTACAAACAAATAAAATTTAACATCACTTCAAATAAACAAGTCATATCCACAAGAGAAAGGATTGCATCAAATAGATATATATAATAGTCAATAGAACATCCTTGCAATCCAAATACAAAAGAAAAAAAAAACAGAAAAATAATGCAAGACTCAACTTAAATAAAATAGTTTAATTGTTACTCCTTGTTTCTCAATCATGGGAAATGTCTCTAGCTTCTCCAGTCTTCTTCTTCCTCTCCTAAAAACTTTTCATCCAAATCGGGTTCGTCATGACAAATTGCAATCTCTAGTATCCCAGCACCACAGCGAATCAAATGCATCACCCCCAACATCCCAATCTTGCTATTGAGCTAGGCGTGACCTAGTTTTTGTTCGATTGTTATTTGGTTCGATTGTATTTGGATATCTCATCTCTTATAACTTAATATACTATTAATAAAATTAATCATAAATTGACCCTTTAATTTTTGAATTTTTCCTCCAGCCGTGTCGGGTACCGTACCCGATCTATTTTTTGCCGTACCCGTACCCGTACCCGGTTTAATATTATTTTAATTGGAAACGCCACATGGCGTACCCAAGCCGTGTCCCACCCGTACCCGTACCCGTACCCGAGCCGTGTCCAAACGGGTACCCAGAAAAAAATGAAGTACCCGTGCTTCATAGGGCACTGAACTACAAGCTCTGCTACTACCAAAAAAAATTAAAAGTAAAAAATAACTTCACACACACAAAACTAAAGCTATGCTACCCACAAAACAAAAATCAACAAGCATTATCTTCTATTTATCGAACGCCAGCGCAAGGTCCAAGAAAAACTAGATTTAAAAGAGTAAAATATAGCGGTGTGTAGTCAAAGTGATTCTTTGTTATGAAGCTGATTTTGGTTTTTCGTTTTTTAGGTTGAAGTGTAATGAAATTATTTAAGATTCACCCCAAATGTAAGCAAATTAACCCACCTTCATAAACAAGTAACGAGAAATTTTATTTCAACACATGAAACATAAACATGATGCATTTTATCATATAATAAGCCTAAGGATAATCAAAGAAACACATTCTTGTTTAACTATTACTGAAAGAAAGATGGACTGATCTTTTGAAAATTAGAAGATCAAATTTGAAAGCAAATTAAATTGCCAAACAATCAAAACGGCCTAATTTAAATCAGTAAAAGAATCTAACGAATCTGTTAAACATCAAAAAAACGAAATTCCAAACGATTGCTTTGGTTTCGTTAATTTTTGTCTTTCATGTTCAAAAAGAAAGAAGCCTGGAGCATTTCTGACAGCAGATAGCAATAGTTTAATATCTCGTAAAAATCACATTAGCAACCAATCAAATTCCAATTAGAACCCTAAATTGATATTCACACGTACAATTATAAAACACTGTATCACAAATCAATCAAGAAGAGAACAGAGTAATTGAAACAATGCCCAAACAAACTTAATCAAAACAAAAAATGCATTACTGTATTAAGAACAAACAATTATTGACTTACTCAATCAGTGCACGGGTCGAGGTTTAGGGTTCAAATGAGCACTTTTCTGACCGAGTGAACTAATTCCGGCTTGCAATTTACTAACAATAACTACTTTTGAGATTGAGAGTAGACAGGTTGAGTTGCCATTTCACCCGGGGTTTAACCTCTGCCCTAGCTATCTTGCTCTTATGTTTTGGTGTATAATCTATCTCAAACGATTAAGGAATTTTTGAATCTTATACATAATACATAAAAACTTTTGTTTAAAATGTATTTTGAATAGTTATTAGTATGTTTAGCGCGAGTTACAATTTAATTATTATATTTATATCACAAAGAGATAACGGTTTAAAATTTAAAAAATGTATAAGAGATAAAAAATTTTGTGCCGAAGATACTTTGACACGGGTTACAAATTAATCTAGACAATATAACAGAGCTATAATTTTTGAATCTTAAAATATATATAAGGAATAAAAAATTATGTGATTGAAATTTAAAATATTTTTTAATAATTGATAATGCAATTTGACAATTATGACCTAGTGCATATATAATTTACAAGGGAGCCCAAAAATAACATAACTAGATTTGGGCTAGTTTGATCAATTGGACATGGAGGTCCAGATAAGTCTAAATTGTATGACAAGTATAGTATTGTGTTTCAAGAAAAAGAAGGTGATTTGTAGCCAAGATATCATTATTGCTGAGTAGATTAACTTAGCTAAGGAAGTTGTTTGATATCATTAAATATTGATACGATCACGATGATGTTATTATGTCGAGATGATCGTATTTACGAATAAGCATAAAACACATATAACTTGTACTACTTTATGACACTTGTAATATCTAATAAAGCACGAGAAACAAGAAACTTAGAGAATTAAAAAAACGTACATCTATATTCTAACTATTATCGCCGAACATCAGTCGCCACAACTATGTTCTTCCTCAAATTATTGGCCTTTTTACTATGCTTTTCTATCGCCAAACATCTGTTGTAACAACGAGCGTTTTATCTCGAAGATGGAGGTTCCTTTAGGCTTACATTGACATTTCAAACTTTGATGATTAGTCGTTTGCTCTACGTCACCATAATCTCCATAAAAATAACAAAAAGGATTTTGTTGATTTTGTAAATAGAGTTGCATCTCTCTTCAACCGACTTTCCTCCGTACACGAGTTCTGTCTTCAAGTCGTGTTCAATGTTAAAACATAGATTTGTATTGCTATACAAGAAGCTAAGGTAATTAGGAAAGTCAATATCTGTATTGATTTGGATGAGCCCATGAAGTTGCCTTTTCACTTGCAAGACACTTGAGGTTTCAAAACTCAAGCGAGACGTGGAGTTCAACATTAATTATTCCGTTTGTCTCCTAAAATTAAAGGTTGGTTACTGTTACACCCCAATGCATGGAGAAGCCTAACACCAGGAGGCAAAGCGATGCGGTCATTTGTGTGCGGTGCTAATGGGTTTTAGGAATCTATGCAGGTACGTAAGGGCTTGTTCGGTGTCTTGTGTGCGTTTCGCTGCGTGTTGCCGCTGGGTTAGGCTGGCCCGGATTCGGGAGAGTCTGGATGCCGGGCGCCACGCGGGGTCGAGAAAGTTACCCCGTGACAATTGGTATCAGAGCTTGGTTGGGGAATCAGGCTATCGAGCGACTAGCGGTGACATGCTCGCACCAGTGGAACGGGAAGAACCGGACTTTGGTGAATCACGGAGTCAGGGTGAAAGGAACGCATTATGACTTTGGTGGGGAGCAAGAAGGCATTACGTGGGTGAAAGAAGTAACCCGCGCGAATGGAGTTCGCCTAAGGTGGTGGTGCAAGTATTGTGTTAGGAGCCACAAGGCCAGAGCCTGCAACGAGGACGTTGCAGAATTGAGTGGGGGGAGGTTTGTTACACCCTAATGCGTGGAGAAGCCTAACACCAAGAGGCAAGGTGATGCGGTCCTTTGTGTGCGGTGCTAATGGGTTTCGGGAATCTATGTAGGTACGTAAGGGCTTGTTCGGTGTCTTGTGCGCGTTCCGCTGCGTGTTGCCGATGGGTTAGGTTGGCCCGGATTCGGGGGAGTCTGGATGCCGGGCGCCGCGCGGGGTCGAGAAAGTTACCCCGTGACAGTTACCTACATTCTGTTACATATGGGGCCAACAATGTATATCATGCTTTGATTTTAACCCGAGACCTTGCAGAACCTGGGCTTTAATACCATGTTAGGAACCATCTCTCCTAGAACCTTAAGCTGTTAAGTAGTGGGCCAACAATGTATATCATGCTCTTCAAAAGTTATAAACTTAAACATGTTTGAGGTTCAAAGCGTGATTGGTAATTTGAGATGGAATTCAGAGCTAAGTTGTTGTCATTGTTAGGTTTTTGCGCATCAGAAGGGTGACAAAAAAAATAATATTTTCTTATATTATTTCACTAGAGAATTACAATTACACTCTTTTCTTTTCACTCAACACTCTTATACTTTCTTTTACACTTTAGTTTAGGGGTGTGCAAAATAACCGAAAAACCGGCCCGAACCGACTCGAACCGGCCCGAAACCGACGGTTTTGTTAACTTGCGGTTCATTTTCGGTTTGTTGCTTAAAGAATTGACTGCCATTGGTTCGGTTGGCGGTTCTCGGTCAAGAATACCGTCCCAAAACCGAACCGAACCGAGATATATAAATTACATGAAAAGACTCTAGGTTTTTATTTACATACCACCCCTTTTTTATGTCCTCCTATTTTTTTTCTTGAGTTAAATGGGTTTTGAAATTAAAAATCTTCATCTCTATTACATATTATGTTGTGATTTATGAAAGTAAGATTTCCATAACAAGTTAAATGGGTTTTGAAAATAAAATTCTTCATAAAAAATCCTCTTACGCTAAAACCGAAACCGAACCGAAACTGACACAACCGACCTTGCCCGAAACCGACCGGTTTCTTCCTTTTTCGGTTCTGCTTCGGTTGCTAATTTTGAAAAACCGACTTGGTCGGTTCGGTTGCCGGTTAATCAGCACGGTTCGGTTAACCGAACCGTGCACACCCCTACTTTAGTTTCGTTTTTCTTCACCATCTTTTCAACTTTTTACTCTCTTTTTTCACTTTATCTCTTACTCTCTTACATCACTCAATACTTACAAGTATAACAATTTATAGTGTCTTAGAGAATAATCTAAACTCTTAGATCTTTCCATACACTCTAGATCTTTCTATGGACTTAAGACTATTTTAAGTACAAGATAATTTCTAAAGAGCTTTTTAGAATCCCTTTTTTTTATCATAAGATATTTGCTAGATTTTTATTGCATATTATATATAGAATATTCTAGAGACAATTCTAGAAAATTACATTATCTAAAATTTTCAAAATTATGTTTCAACAATCATGGTAACCTATATTTATTTTTTGTAGGCTATTGATAGACGGCCTCAATATCTTCTCCAATGTTTTGTTATTTAACACAGCTTGATGTTTGCATCAATTGTTCAAGTTGGAATGTGTTACATATGTTGCTTGAGAAATTGAATAACCTTGAACATCTCGTCTGTATAAAGGTTTGTTTGCTTTGAGATTCAATGGGCCTTAAGCGAAGTTTTCTTTACGGGGCATTTTTCCATATGGTGATGCAAAAAAGAAAATAAGTTGTCTTAAATAAAACAAGAAAATAATCATTAACGAGAAAGTTTTGAGCTTCCAACTAACCACACAAGAACTTAGTAAATGTACTAATGTGTTGATATCCACTAGAGAAAGATATCATCTTGATATGGTCTCAAACACTTTAGAATTTAATATAAAAGTATATTATTAAAAAGTCCAAAACAATGGGCCAAAATAAGGGACCCTGCAATATCGAGGGCCCTAGGCAACCGCCTGGGTTGCCTAGGCCCAAGGCCGGCTCTGTGATGTTGGAGCATTCACAACAATCTAAATTTGCAAGATAAGATTGTCTAAGTTTGTTATCATACGAATAACTGATGTGCACTAGGTTTTAGACAGACAACATGTATGAGTTAACCATCTATCATCCGAACATATCTTATTAATTTGTCTCTTTATACTACTTACCTTAATTACACAAATCAAACTGTTATGGTTGCTCTTAGTTTTTCAAATTTGCAGTTTAATAATTAATACCTTTTGTCTCTGCTTTCCGTAGGGGCACTTTCGCTGTGACAAATTATGTCACTCTGTGTGGACTGAACTATCCGTGTAGATCGAGGCAGAGCATGTTCCTAAGTGTTTGTTGGTGCGTCTCAAGAAGTTCTGATTCGTAATTCTCGTGGATGCGTTGGAGAGCTTAAGGTGGTAAGGTATGTCTTAAATAATGCACTAGTTTTGTAGAAAATGACCATGCAAACGGATATAGCAGATGAATATATGCATGAGAAGGCAAGATCTGAACTGGCCAGTAAAATAACGTTGTTTCCAAGAGGATCCGAGATGTGTGTAGTTACATAGTAGTACTAGTATGTTTTTCAAATGTTGATGATGACATTTTTCAACTAAAGTGCATGTTCCTTCTCTTTCTTGACAGAATGTTTGGTGTTCATAGGTATATATTTTTCAAGGTTCTACATTGTTTTGCAGTTTATTTATATGAGAATTACTTCTTAAATCTTGGTACATCTCTATGCCTTTTCATGATATTAGTTTATTTGCACGTTAGTTTTCGGAGCACACTCTACGTGTGTACAATGGATGTGATATATAATTTGAATTCAAAGTATATAACTACTTTATTGTATGAAAAATTAACTTTAAAATAAATAAATAGACTTATGTAAATCTCCTCTTTGATTAGTTTGCGGATTATAAAAAGCAAATCCGGATTATAAGATTAATTATTTTAAATGTTCATAAACATAATTTTGTGGATAAAGGTTTAGCTATCCTAAAATAGTATATTTTTTTTCATTATCTTTTTCTATATGTATCGAATTTAGAACATAAGTTTGTGATTTAATATCAGTTATCTAATTCCCATAGATTTGATTACCAAAACTATATTTTTATTGAAAAACAAATTTAATTTAAACTCCTTTTCTGGTTGATAGAAGAAGTATATATCATGAGCGGGTTGGCAAGATCCGAACTTAACCCATCTAAAGGCATGCATGACCTATACCCTTGAACTTCTTGGCCTAACTCGAGGCGGGTCTTATGTTGGAAATTTTGACTTCTCTCCATTAATTGGGCTTGGATCCGAAAGTGGCAATTTTAAAAGCGACATGATGATACAATGCGAAATTGACTTAAGAATTCATGTTTATTTCTATAATTTTTAACATGAAATCGTGTTCACGTATAAATTTTGAAATGAAATTGACATGAAATTAGAGATATGTTGTATTAATTGTGTCTTATCATATTAATTAAGTTTTATCATATCTAAATTAAAAAAAATCCTCATTTCTACTTATATCATAACGTATTTATTAAAATACACAAATTATAATCATGTCTATCTTCTCCTATTGTATATTAGGCAGGGCAAATGAGTTTGCCCCCTCAAATTTGTTTCGCATAAAATAAACAAAATTCAAAAAGGGTCCTGTTCAACTCAAATTTAATCCTTATTTATGCTTAACCTTCGTCCACTGATTTTTTGTGGACTTCGTGTTAGGATCCCAAGACTTCTCAAATATTGTATATTGGTAATGACTGTAATGGACCTCTTTTCGCATAAAAATCTTGGCTCCGTTATTAGCCTTGCCGAGAGAATAGGGCTAGTAACAGAGCCAAGATTTAATATAGGTTTTTTTAAAGGACAAATCTCTTACTCTTTTTCTAACAAAGGACATTCTATTTTTAAATTTAGTTTAAAGGACAAGTTTTTAATAAAGGACAAAATACAAAATATTTAATTATTTCAATTAATTATGTTGAATTCCAGAACTACCCTTTTTGTAGATAAATACCCAAAACTAAATATGAAATTAATTATGTAATTAAGTTGATGATAATAAATTCAAACAAATTCAAAAATAGATAACAAAAAATTCAAATAAAGATGATAAAAGTAAGAATAATTCAAAAAAAATAAAAAATGTAAAACAAATTCAAAAAATTTCAAACTCATAAACTTCAATTTTCAAAAAAATGTGGAGTTTTCAAATTCTAAAACAATAAAGTCAAAAAAATAAATAAACAAATTAAAAACTTATCAACTTCGATACTTACGTTCAGACCAATGAAAAAAAATATTCAATGATTCATCTATCTAAGTCCTTAAAAAATGATTACGAAATAAAATGCTATAGTTATTAGTTAATATGTCTGCAAAATTAAGAAGGATAAAAAAATGCATACAAATTAATATGCCTACAAAATAATATGTTTAAAAAATACCAGCAAAATAAAATGTTTGTATTTGTTAGTTAATATCACTGCAAAATTAACAAGGATAAAAAATGCCTACAAATTAATATGCCTACAAAAGAATATGTTAATAAAATGTCTACAATAAAAAATAGGTATTTTTTCTAGCAGACATATTAAGTTATGTTCTTATAATTAATTTTTTGGCAGACGTATTAATGTATATCTTTTAAATTTTTTGGTAGACATATTACGTTACATCCTTTTAATTTTCTGACAGATATATTAAGTTACATTTTTCTCAAAGTAAAAATAAGGAGAGCAAAACAAAGATGCAATAAGCAAGTGAAAAAGGAGAGCAAAACAATACCTCTTTGAGACATAGCCTAATCAAATGCACCTAAGTTCCGTACCTCTTGTCGTAAGCTTGATCAAATGCACCTAATAAATGTTAAACATTACATCAAATTCGTAGGAATTGAAATCTCCAATTTAATTAAATAGGTATTCAAAGATATCAAATTAAATTAGAATCTCATTTTCCTCTTTTAGATTGAGAGTACCATTAATTAATGAAATGCTAACAATATTACATCAAATTCGTGAGAACTAAAAACTCCTATTTAATTAGTTATTATGTGTGTTTCAAAAGAGATCAAAATTAAATTAGAGACCTGTTTTCTTCTTTGAGACTGAGAGTACCAATGACAAAGCATATAAATTAGAGACCTGTTTACAACTTCATTTTTCTTATTTTCAGTTAGTAAGAAACTATACACACCAAGACCTTGAGGGAAATGACAGTAACAACACAATAAAAAGGGATCACTGAACCCCACATAATCTGAGCAACTCAGATAATCGGATATAGACATAAAATAAATACTTTGAGCCAGCTTTGAGCATTAATAGTTGCATTTTAGGTGGAAATTAGGTTGGATTGGGTTCGGGCACAGGGTGTTGTAGCTCAAGTTTAACTAGATCGATCCCTTAACCAACTTAACCAGCTCATGTTTCAGTGTTTCAAAGTCAGTATTTACATCATTGTTTTACTTTCAAATATGCTGCAGCATTAAAACTCATCCAGCATATAAAAATCCTACCACTCTATTATACTGACATTAGTTCTCTTGCCAAGTCATTTCCTTGAAACAAGTATCAAGTAGCAGATGCATTTATCCCATGCTTCCATTTACCTTAGCCTGTAACATCTTGCCTTACATGTTGACCTTAATCAAATCACTATAGTTTTCTCTAATGGTCTGATATGAACATAAACATACGTTTTATTTGCAATTTTGCATGAATTAAAGATTATACCATAATGTCCAATTATTTTGATCCTTATCGAAAGCCGGTCAGTAAAACTAGGCCAATCCTCATGCTACTAGACCCTGTGTGTCCCCTCAAGCATTGCTAACTGCGAACCAATATATACATACATCACAAAATGACAAACAAATCATCTACGGGTAAACTATCAGTCATGCTATTTAAGTACAAGGAATAATTTTGACTTTCCAATCAAAATTTTGTAAACAAAAATCTGAAAACAACTGGTTGCTAAACTAAGAAATAACAAACAACAATATACAAAAATTACCAATTGCAGCCTTGATTGACATCTAACACAGGAAGGGAGAGAGTCTGATGATTATGGGAGAAGTAAATACTCCCAAAGAGAAGATGAGAGTGGGACCGTGAAGGCATGGGAGGGTGAAAAGGTACACAAGGTTGCGGTGGATGATTTGGAGCTTACGTTTACGAGTGAAAAGGCCCATGGTTAGCTTCCTGTGGAAGATTTGTAATGGAGTGAAATAAGAGGTTGAAAGAAGTCACCGTTTATTTGAACCTGCAAGTTTGATAAATATTTGTTGATGGTGACTCTTATTAAAAGCCAGATGAGACCTAGATGATTTAAAAGGCTGGAGTAATGGTTGACTTGTAGTGTAACTAATGAAGACAACTCGTAAATATCTCAATTGGTTTGAATTAATTATCATTGATTTAATTTTGAATTTAATTGTATTTATCTTTTAAGAAGGTTAGTATTGGAATTCGACCTAATTAATTGAACTAATAAAGTAATTAATATTTTGTCCTCTATTAAAAACTTGTCCTTTAAACTAAGTCTAAAAATAGAACGTCCTTCGTTAAAATCACTAATATACTAACGTCCTTAATTATTATTTTCTATTTAATATAAAAGAAGTGTTTTTTTTTAATTTAAGTATAAGATATAAATATTAAAAATTGATGCAAAATATTTTTATAAGGTGGGTAAAAAGCATAATTTTTTCTTAAAATTAAATAAGGTGGGCAAAATTCTATATCATCACATATTAAAATTTTTTTTCTCTCCAAAATTTAAAATAAAAACAAGCCAAATTTTAAAAAATAAGGTGCACAAATGCCTACCTTAAACTAAGCGTGGTTTCGCCACTGGCAGGGCTCTCACTTGAAAGGGTAAAATTAGTACAGAATACAATGTGAAAAGTGTTTAATTAATTTTCCCATTTATCTCTATTTTGTAAAATATAACTTTTTTCACCTTCTTTTATAAATACTTTCACTTTAGAGCACCAAAACGTAATTTTCTTATTATGATCAACCTTGTTTGAATAGATGTTGTGTACGTAATCCAAAAAATGTACTAAAGGTTATAGTAAATTAATAAATTTGAATCGCACATTTATAATGAGATTTGATAGAAAAAAATAAAAAGTGATTGAAATGCATTGAATTTTTTTTTTTTTTGAGATTTTTCTTTGAGACAAGTAGCATTACACTTCAATTTAATATTTTCTTCTCTCGGGTTTGAATGTTTGATGGTGTTTAATATTTTGTAGACTTGTTCTAAAGGATCAAATACTTGGTCTTAAAAAGATCTGTTAATGGAGTTTGGTAGGGGCACTTATTACTTTTATCCCAAAATTTATATATAAGGGTCACATCTATTAACAAGTGGTGTTAGGAATTAAAAATATACGTGTGATAACCCAAAACTTATTTCGGTTACAAAGTGCTAAAAAATATACACTGTTTTGGCAATTCATTGATGACTATGTGAATACAATTCAGCAAGCGTAGTCGAGTGGGCTATTGATTGTCAATATCTCCTTTTTAGCGGCGGCATGTTGAAATGATGTTTATCACACTTTGCCAATAATAATACACTGGGGCCTTTTTCTGGACCATCAAAGGCTGCCTTGGGATATTGCTTTCGATTCTTGTCTTTATTTCCTCTGGAAATACTTGTTATATATTAGGGACAATAAAATTCTCGAACAGGGATTAATCTCATTTTAATGTGAATGTAGAATTATTATTTTATGACAAAGATCAAAAACAAAAATATATGATTATTGATTATTCGTATAAATGTTAGTGGGCTTAATCTATTCATCTATTCTCACGTAGTTACCTTTTTGAACTGGGTTTAATTATAGTAATTGTCTTACACTTTTATTTTATTTTTTTTTTTTTTTTGTCACACAAGAAAGTAAAAGAATGGCAAAAGTATAAACCTAAGGAAATTAATTTAATTTTAATAAATTTTCATTAACATTTTTAGACCAATGAAAATGCCCAAGACCTTCTTACGATGAGCAACAAGATAATTTAATTAATTTTTTACTGTTAAGCTCTTTTAGTGGAAACTCGAATAACAAAAAGTTTGTGTTTGATACGTGAGAAAAGAAAGTCAGATATAATTATTTAATCTCATCTAATAAGGATAAAATAATCGGGATATTAAAAAATAGGGTTTGTATGGAAAAGTTTTATGTAAAAGAATCAGGGAATAATATTTTTTTAAATTAAGGGCCTATGTTTGACCAAATTCAAAAATGATTGCAAAGTTAACTTTGTAATAAATTTTTAAATTGTATTTTTTATGGAATCATGCAAAATAAAGTTTGCACTACATGATTTTTAGCATATTATTATAAATAAGTGTTTAATTGACAGTGCTTTAAAATAATTTTAACAAATTACATATTCAAAACCTATTTATTAATAAAATGCACGTAATAATTTTTTCGAAGTTATGCAAAGTTAAGTTTGTACTATTTATTTTCTAAAATATTACTATATATTTGTGTTTATTTAATGTTGTTTTAAAGTTTTATAAATGAAACATAAGAATATACTTGTTAAAAAATATAAGCACATCATGCAAAACAAATTTGCACTAAATTTTTTTGATTGCAAAGTTAAGTTTGCACAAAACAAATGTTGTGGAAAGTTAACTTTGTACTCAACACAATTTAGTGCAAAGTAAAATTTACCCTTGGTCAAAGCCCTTACTTTAAAACACAATTGATAAAGAAGCTCTTATCTTATAATGATAATGATATCTAAGCCCTTATTTTAAAAATATATTATTCATTGGTTTTTTTTGAGAAAAACATTATCACACAAGCCCTTTTACCTTATTTTCAGTAAAACGGGACGATCCCACTTTTTAGGATTATTTTATCCTTCTCCTAGTGAGATAAGAGGTATTTGTTAGCTAAATAACGCACACAATATTTGATACTAACCAACACTAAGCATGAGTTTGGATAACTTTATTTTATTACGTCCTCTAATTCTGCAAGAAACACAAATATAATTTTGTAATATCACTCTAGTACAAGATTAGTGTTCAGGCAAAAGAGCGCTTGACAAAAAGAAAGTACATAGAAATCGAATGACAATACATTTAATTAAATTTGAGCCAAATGGAAATTCTACTCGTCATCAATGCCTGGGGAAATTTTTCCAAATTTCTCTGATGGTTAATACTCAAAGTTGCTGAAAATTTAAAAGCAGCAGTGTTAATTTTTTGGTGGTGTAACGACTGTGCTGTTTTCATTATTTGACTTGAAAAGTTCCTCAAATTCTGAAGTGATTCCAAGGGTGATTTGTAGAACCAAAGGAGAAAATGAATTCCACACTGATTCCTTTCCAGCTAGCAACTCAAATTCAGGCCTGAGAAATGGAAAACCAACTCAGGGAAATCAAATACACAACTTTGCACCATTATATATAGGATTAAATTGATAAAATCAAATAAAAATCAACTTTATAAGCGTATTTGAGTGAAAGCTAGGTTGAGTTGACAAGTGTATTCTAGCGATAAACGACCTTAATTTAACTCAAGGGACAATATTCAGTATTTCTAGAATACCATGTGACCATAATCCAATCCAATGATTATGCTCTAGGTAGAATTCAGTAGTTTACAAATTACGCTCCCTCTCATATTTACTCAATAAATTTGCTTGCAGAATGTACAATTATATATGAAAATAATTAGCAGCTTGACTTTTCGCAATAATACTATACTGCGGTAAAATCGTAAATGCCGGTATTTGTAGCAAACAAAATTGGGAGAGAAAAAAGTACTTACTCTGGAGAAGTTACCACAGAAAAGCATTCCATTCCTTCTTCCCCTGCAATCTGAGCAAAAGCATAGAACTTTGGCACAATGACTAATTCACCTTCCTTCACTTCAGCATCCAAAACCCTCTTCCCATTAGCTACAATCTGAACCTTGCCACTCCCTTTTATAATATAAATCATTTGGACCGAGGAATCCGTGGTATACATAGGACCAAACATGCCCTTAGCTCCCAACTTCACCACCCTAGCACTTAGGCCAACTTTCCCCAACAACCCGATATTCGATTCAGTTATAGTGATTAAATCTTTTCCAACCAATTCCTTGTCACTCTCGACAAAGTACTTCTCTTTAGTGTCCAGGCTCGTTGGAGGAATTGTGATTCCTTCGGCGAGCTTGATCATTAATGTGCCTGTCTGGCCTTTTATGAGTTTTTGTGAGTCTGTTTCGGTGAGGTTGAATGCTTTGGCAATGAATTCATTTGAGAAATATCCTAAGATGCTTGTAGTACCGGCTACGTAGAAGTAGGTGAATTGGCCGGGAACGTGAGCTTTCGCAGTTTCTCCTAAGTATACTATAACGAGTTCGGAGTCTCCGTGGTTGAACCACCAGGAGATTGCTCCGCGTGGTACCGGAATTACGTCTCCTTTCTTGATTATCAATATTGTTTCTTTTGAACTGTTGGGCGATATCAGCCCAACCGTACAGATACCTGTTGAGGATATATACTATGGTTATTTTTCTCAATAACCAAAATCATTGGGCAAAAATTTGATTGGATTAGTATGCATTTTCCCCCCAAATTGGGAGGAAATTAAATGAAACATTCTCATTTGAAAAGAATCTCTTACTTTTTTGAGAGAAACAGGATTATTGTTTTCCTAAAAGCAAAGGAGGCAAACAGCTAACTAATATCGTTCTACCGCATCAAGTTTGATAGTTTCGCTTTCATTTTTAGAATGTCTCAAATTAATGATAATCTCATTTTGTTTTTTTGGACATAATCAGTGTACTAGATTTACTTATAGAAAAATATTAACACCTGTCACGTACATAAAATCCGTGGTAATTTTTTATAATTAATTATGTTAAAGTTATTGTCACTTCAAAATTAATAGTTTGAAATGTAACGCAGAGAATCGATAGAACAACTGCTTACACAAATCTCACACACACAATAGTCTAAAAACACAAATAATTCATAGAAATTAGGAAGAACAAATTAAATTAACTTGCCATGAACAACATAACCAATCTTGGCAGAGTCAGCATAGTGGGGCAGAGTCATGCCACGTGGTTTGAGGATAAACTTGCCAGTTCCAAGCTTAGCCTCACTTAGCAATGGAGATTTTGAGCTTGACCAGATGTAATACGCACCCCCTTCTCCATCGAATAACTTTTTGTCTACCAATTGTGGCTCCAAGTTTAACTCCATTTCTTCTGGTAGAGAGAGAGAGAGAGAGGATTTTTAGCACTTTAGCTTGAAGAATTAATATGGGTAGGAGAAGTATTATTTATAGATGATACATGTACGGTAATGGATTGATCATATCCAGAGCCGGCCCGGGCGACTGCGCAAGGCCCAAAAATTAAAAGTGGCACTAATATTTTTTTTTTATGTATATATATACACATATATATATTGAAAAAGGAAAAAAAATTAATAATGCAAATTTTTAAGAAAAAAAGTTTTTCAAAAGTTCTAATAACGTGTAGGAAACGACATCTTTAGCTCTTCTTTGATTTTATTTTTTTCATATTCAATCTCAATCTACTCATAATATAAGAGAATTAGGGGGCACCAACATTTGTTTTTTCACTCATATTGATTTGCAAAATAATAACAGAATTAAATATTTAATTAGAATATTTTTGTAGGATTCTTTGCAATTGTAATGTGTTTTTAGTAATATGTGAACTCTTGTCATTGAAACAAAATTAATTTATTTTTTAATTTAAAAAATTAATATATTTATTTATAAGAGGAAAAAATTAATTTATTTTTTTAATTTAAAAAATTAATATATTTATATATAAGAGGACACCTTTAAAAATTTCGCCCAGGGCCTCAAAATAGTCAGGACCAGCTCTAATTATATCAATAAAAAAAATGAGATACTAATTTGAGACATCCAAAGTTGAAAAATAAAAGTTCTTAATTTGAGACATGAAGAGATTAGTCGATTTTTAATTTAAGATCAGAGTAACACCATTCCTTCCAAAATAGCGAGTAAATATTTTGAGAGTACCATGTGGTGTACCCGCTCCAATAATTACTAATATGGTAACTATATTTCCAAACTAGTAATTTGTATGGTCCGAACTAAATTGCTAAGTTCATACCAACAAGTAACCTTTCTTGTTCTGATGATAAGAAAAAGTAAATATTACTCTTCTAACGCATGAGACAAGTACAAATTACTCCTCTCATGTAAACCAGAAAGAAAAAAAAATAAAAAAAATCAAACATTTATCCATGAGAAGAGCTCGATCACCTGATAAAGCAAATTAGGGCTGGGAAAATAGAACCGGGAACCGGAGAACCGGTCCGGACCGAACCGATAAAAATTGGTTCGGTTCGGTTCTTCAAAATTTGCTACTTTCCTTAACGGTTCGGTTCTTGCCTATTTCTTAACGGTTCGGTTAACGGTTCTTAGTACAATTTCTTTCCAATAACCGTTAAGGAACCGTTATTGAAATTTTCCTTCTAAGCTCTATTCCAATGTTTAGGAACCGAACCGTTAGAACCGTTATTTCTTTCCAATAACCATTAATATTTTGGTTTTTCTCTTGTTAACGGTTCATCAATAAATCAGAAGAACCGAATAACCGTTAATATTTTGGTTTTTCTCTTGTTAACGGTTAACCGATAAACCGGAGGAACCGAACCGTTAGAACCGGTTCGGTTCTTAAACGGTTCTTCACTTTTTCATACGTAGAACCGAACCGTTATGATATAAACGGTTTGGTTAACGGTTCTTCCAAAATTGGCTAGGAACCGAACCGGTCCCATCCCTAAAGTGAATTATACTCTCTCATTTACCATACTTTGTGTAACTTTTTTTTTTCTCACATGCATGGTAAACTCAGTATTATATTTTACCATATTACCCTGAGGGGTGTAGACGTTCCTATGTAACGCAGAATATGTGTGTATGTAGGACCCAAAATGTCTATTATTAGACCAAATCCAGTGTCATGTGGTACGTATATTATTATTTCAACAAAAAATGATTCTTAATTAAGGCACATTACGCGTTAGACAATCTTAGTTTGACTTGGTAATACATCGATCTATTAGATAGATCGATAAAAACATTTTTATTAAATAGATCCACAATCGAATGAGATTGGGAGGGGGTGAGAGAAATTAAAAGGCGTACCGATTTTCATACATATATATATATATATGTATGTCTTAACCATTCAACCAATTAAACATACAGGGCTTTTTTGAGTTTACTCCTTAATATTAATACAAAACTTAAATACTCCCTATTTCATTAATCCTTTACTTACCTCTCCCCCCCCCCCCCGCTTTTAATGTTATGACCATTTTGCCCCTTACTATTTATCTTCTTCTTCAAAAAATCCTAACCTTTACTTTTTCTCTCTAAATTTACGACAAATCCAACCCTCCTTCTTTCTCTCAAACTCAATCACTTTCCCCATTTGGATTTTTTTTCACATAAACAATTTTGGATTTGAAAATTGAGTGCCAAAATGGGTATATTGATGGAAATGATTTTAGATTCGAAAATGGGCTTCGAAGAAGAAGATGAATGGTATACCCATTTTTGGATTTCAACTTTGAAGAAGAAGATGAATAGCATACGGTTTTGGATTGATAGAAACGATTTTGGATTTGTACATTAGGTATGAAAATGGGTTTACTAATACAAACAATTTTGGATTTAGAAATTGGGTATAAAAATGGGTTTATTGTTACAACGATTATGGATTCATCTTTGAAAAAGAAGATGAATAGTAAACCCATTTTTAGATTTCACCTTTGAAGAAGAAGATGAATAGTAAAACCATTTTTGGTTTTCAACTTTGAAGAAGAAAATGAATAGTAAACAATTTTGGATTTATAAATTAAGTGTGAAAATGGGTTTACGAATAGAAATAATTTTGAATTTGAAAATTGGGTATAAAAATGGGTTTATTGTTAGAAACGATTTTGGATTCATCTTTGATGAAGAAGATGAATAATTTTGAATTTGAAAATTGGGTATACAAATGGGTTTATTGTTAGAAACGATTTTGGATTCATCTTTGATGAACAAGATGAATAGTAAACCCATTTTTGAATTTCACCTTTGAAGAAGAAGATAGTAGTAAACCCATTTTTGAATTTCAACTTTGAAGAAGAAGATAAATAGTAAACAATTTTGAATATCTAAATTGGGTATGAAAATGAGTTTATTAATAGAAACAATTTTATATCTATTTAGAAATTGGGAATAAAAATGGGTTTATTGTTGGAAACAATTTTGGATTCATCTTTGAAGAAGAAGATGAATAGTAAACCCTAACTCATTTTTTTATGTATGTCTATTAAAAGAGGGATAATGATAGAATTGTCAAAAATGTTAAAAAATAAACGGAGTTAGCCATCCATTAAAAGGTAGGGGGTATCTTGAGTTTCGTATTAATAATAAAAGGTAAACTCAAAAAAGCCCAAACATATATGATAAATAGTTATGTACATATTTTAAACGGGATATTGAAAAATAAGTTTTATATAAAAAAGTTTTTTGCAAAAAAACCCAGGGAATAATATTTTTGTAAATTAAGGGCTTATATTTGACCAAACTCCAAAAGGATTGCAAAGTTAATTTTGCGGTAGATTTTTAAATTGTATTTTTTTATGAAATCATGCAAAATTAAGTTTGCACTACATGATTTTAGCATATTATTACAAATAAGTGTTTAATTAATAGTGCGTTTAGAATAATTTTAACAAATTACATATTGAAAATTTATTTATTAATAAAATACACATAATAATTTTTTCGGAGTTATGCAAAGTTAAGTTTGCAGTCTTTATTTTTTAAAATATTACTATATATTTGCATTTATTTGACGTTGTTTTAAAGTTTTATGAATGAAGTATAAGAATATACTTATTAGAAAATATAAACATATCATGCAAAACAAATTAGCATTAAATTTTTTTGATTGCAAACTTAAGTTTGCTAAAAACATAATTTTGTGCAAAGTTAAGTTTACACTCGGTCAAAACCCTTATTTTAAAACACAATCGATAAACAAGCCCTTATTTCAGAATAATAATAATATCTAAACACTTTTCTCTAAAAAATATTATTCGTTAGTTTTTTTTGCAAAAAACATTATTATGCGAGTCCTTTTACTTCATTTTCAGTATTTTAAATATATATAAGGCAGATTTAGTCCCTGACCGATTGGAGCTGTGACGGAACCCACAATTTTAAAATATAAAACTTTTAACTTGGAAAATATAATATAATTAAATATTTGCATTACCCCACCCCTCCAAAAAATCTGAATGCGCCCCATACTATAAGATTTAGACATTATACCAAATAAATAATACAAAAACTAGATAAGATAGCAAATCTTGGGGTACCCGCGTCACCACTCGAATCCTTGAGAGGAGCTAAAATCTACTTGTTTTCTAACACACATAACACGTGTTTCTCTATGCGTTAACTTAAATTGTTAATAAATTATTTTTATACTTTAATTATATCGATAAATATAATTTATTTGCCTTATGTTGTAATTCGAGTTTTCACCAAAATGAGTAGTTTAAGTTATACCGTAAGTTTATTGAACTTACGCAAAGTCAGGTTCATATAAACTTATTCATTTAACATTTTTTTGGAGATAAAAAATTGGAATTTTTGTTTTGGAGTTCTAGAACATCTCAAAAAGTAATAATAATAAACACTTAATTTAAAATTATAAAATAAATGTATATAATACATTATGTATTTCTAGCTCAATGCCAAGTGCACACTAATAAGATAGTGTTAAGAATGGTTAGAGAGAGTCTCCACATAGTAACGAGACATTTTAAGTTAAAACTCCCCACTTATAACTCAAAGGTATTTAAATTGAAGACAATATAGTACTATGTGGATGAATCGGAATTTGTTTTAATAATAATAATTCTGAGAGATGGACCTATTGCTAACAATATATTTTATTTATTTGGTTGTTTTGGTTTTCTGTTTCAGGGAGCCCTGCAAGCCTGGCATGCATGTGTCGTAATGCATAAATACAACTCATGCATTATTCTGACATGATTGTCCTAAAGATTTAATTTTTTTTTCTGTGATAGTTCGAATCAACTTTTATTCACCTTTATTAATTTCCTTCACGAAAAGTGTCGGTTGCTATTTACTAAAGATTTTGCATCCGCTAAGATTTAACTTGAAAAACTCTCAATTAAATGTAGTTTTCTAAATCTAAGATGGCTGGTCACTAGACCACTCTTTTGTGGTTCTAAAGTTTTAATTAGGTGACATAAGTATGCACCATTCTTTTTTATTACTTTTCCCACTCTTACAATCACTCTCACTTTGCTTAAAAAGCTTTATCTACAATTTCACTAAGACACCCACCACTCCCACTTATTAGCACTTAATTAAAGGTTAATTAAAGAAGCAATAGAACTCATAACCCCTCATTAATTCAAAGCTCTCAAATATATCCCTTCCAAAGCTCTATCTTCTTTCTTCATTCAAAACCAATTAAGGAAGATCTCAAACCTGTCTACGCTCAAAATCAATCCAAAAACTCAGCAACAAGAATCAAGACACAATCAGCCGCAACTGTGACCAAGCCTTGCATTTTCAAGTAAGAAACTGAATTTGAAACCCTAAATTACGAATTTTAAGAGTGGATTCTATTTTTACAGCAATGTACGTTGTGATTTAAAACCTTAAAAAATACAACCGAGTATGTGTAAAATAACTTTGAACCCTAATTTAATAATTTCTATGCTTAATTTATAACCCTAATAAAGAGACTGTACTTAGCTCATCGCAACCGAGTTGCAAGCGGTATCTTCAGTTGGAATTAACTGAGTACGTGCTTTGTTGTTCTAGCTATCTTATCCTTAATCAATTCTCATGGACCGAGTGGGAATTTGGTCACAACCGAGCATGTGCAATATTGTTCTTTGTGTTGTTTCTGCTGTTTTATGATTACACAATCATTAATCATATATGATTCACACCCACATTAATTAGCAGATTTGTGTTCATTTGGTTTCTTGCAAATTCTTTGTTACTATTGTTAATATAGATGTGTTGGTCTAAGATAGAGATTATCATATCATTAACTTAGAACAAAACCAAGTGATTGTGTTTGACTTATTTCCCTAATATAGATGTTGATCACGAAGAGGACCAATTCGTGCATGGGAGAAAATTGTTGCCGCCGCCCATTATGTAAATGAGCTCTAATCTAAATACCATGTTGTCAAAAAAACTCTTCCTCCATTTTTTTTCTTCTGAAGGATTTTGAAAAGTGTTTTAACCTTACTTTGCTTTTTCTTGTAGCAGCATTTAGGAAAAGAATACAATTTATGCTGGAGTTTAAACCAGACGTGGAATCAAGCTATGCATCCATATTTAAGATGGCCTTTCTGGGCGGTGTCTCTGATGACGTTAACAAAATTATTGTTAAAATGACTGTCAAGTCTCACAAAGCTCCTGAAGATCCATAAACTGCAACAAGCTTCAAAAGCTCCACAAACAAGCAGGGAGATCCTTATCTTTCCTAATTTGATAGTATTTTGTTTAATTGAAGTTGTATTATTAATGGTTCTCTTGGTAGTTATTACTTGTGTTTGTATTTTTTAATGGTACTTGTCCTTCTTCCTTGAATGTTATTTTTAATGTTAATTTGTGGTTTTTACTTTGCCTTTTCGATTTAATTTATTGGTTAATGATGGTTGAGTAAGGCATGCGTTATACTTAGTTGCTTGCAAATTATAATATAATCACTACTTCATAGGAGGAAAAATGTTGTCATTACAAAAAACTAGAACTTTACCGATATATTTTGTATGTTTGCATCATATAGTAAAAAAAATTACATCTTTAGAATTTCATTCATGGATAAACACTTTACATGTGACAAATTTTGCATATTTGCAAACAAAAAGGAAAAAAGGTACATCTTTAGAACTTCACGATAAACTGTTAGTAAATTCTCGATCTCTTTGCCTCTTTCCCTCTTTTTCATTTCAGGTTAGTAGATACCATATAATAAACAAACAGGTTTTCAGTGCAAGCAACAATAATTTCCCTTTTCTTCTCATTCCTATTTCTCTTATTACTATTCTTCCATCTTCCAAATTCATTTCGACCATGTCTTCCCATATGAAAACCACACCCAACATTCTGCAAGTGAAAAACTGTGTGGTTAGCATATTGAACAGGCCAAAAACCAGATTTTTTAGTAAACAACTTACCATAGAGTTTGGACAATTGAAGAACCTTTTTATCAGATTTCGAATGGTTGTAGATGTTCTTGAGACAACCATCATTCTACAATAATAATATATAATCATTTTGGACAAGTGAATAACCTATATATGCTTTGTATTTATTATAAAGAAGATAGTTTAAATCCTGCACATACTAAGTCTATATAAATTGTGCCCTATTTTAGTATATATGTGTTGTGTATTATAGAAAGGATACGAACAAAAAAACATAACTCTCTTTCAGAATATAATTGAACATACTCGTTTGAGCTCAAGCGAGGGTGTTCACATTTACTCGTTTGACATAAACTGAGCATGAGCAAAACACAAACAAACAAAATTAATAAACAACAACCTCGATCCATGTCAAACGAATGGTTGCTACAAAACTCGTTTGAATTCAAACAAGTTGTAAGCAATCACACTCAGTTGGCATGTGACGAATAACCCATGCTTAACTACACCACACAACAAGGCTTGACTCGCTTTCCGGTTACTGAGTCACAGTCAATGAGACTCGGTTGTAATGCACTGGGAACTATTTTGCGTGTTTGTGTGCATATATATGTGTTGTGTATAAATCAAATAAACAATGAATCATCTTCTTCCACTATTTTGTGTTCGTATATATATATATATATATATGAGATAACCAATGCACTTGTTAAAAAAAAAAAAACCTCTCATAACTCATAACTTAGGGTTTCACTTTGGAACACCAATGTAGCTTTAATGTTGAATAATCAATGCAGGTTTTGGTGGCATTTTGATGGTGCAACTACTTAGAGATTGTGGAGGCGAGGGTCCGAGGGAACAAGCTCAAAGTCGCTTGGATGAGCAAAATATTTGGAGAGGCATTATTTGCTCTTTGGATTTGAATGACATTGTTTGCTATTTTGGAGAGGCATTTGTAGTGTAATATATATCATATATTCCTTAATTAACATCAATTAACATACAAACATGGTTAATATATGTGGGGTGTGGGTAGATTTTTTAAGTCTTTCTTAAGTGGGAGTAATACATGCAAGGAGAAAAAGGTGGTGCATATAGCACCCACCTTTAATTATTACTTTGGTAAAAAATTAATATACTTACACTATCGCGGTCCAAGTCACTAAAATAAAATAGATGGCTATCATATTAACATAAAATAAAAATTATTTGACATGAGTATTAAACATAAATTAATATAGCTAGCTAATGTATGCATCAACAAAGTACCCAAGCAATAAAGAGTGTAATTTTTACTAATGCAAATGGGGAACCAAATACAAACATTGGGACTTGAATCCAATTCTTATAATAACCAACTTTTGATATCATGTAATATCACTATTTTAGCAAAAGCTTAATTACAATGCTAGGTAATGGACCAACGATATACAAGTCTCTGCGGCTCTAAATTCATAAAGCCAATGCAAAGTCATCAATGAAATAGCTAGAAAACATTTCATTTGCTTGAAATGTTTTTACACTAAATACATTTCAGTTGAAAATGTTGATTTTTTCAATTGGTTCAACAAAAAATGATAAAATAAATTGTTTGAATCATGATTTGAATCATCATAGCATCTTAAATTTTTGTTAATCTTTCATCCTCAAATCATATATATGCCAAAAATTCTCAAAAATTTAGGGTCCCTTAGTCCTATATATATAGGTCTGCCCATATTTCTAATACAACTTTCATCTAACCCGATACCAATACCTAACACAGCTTTAATCTGACTTGACACTGTCGTAAAGAGTGATCGAGAGAACTCGATCTTATCAAGTAGAGATTGAGTCTTCATTTATGTAATTAAGTCTTTCATCATATATGCGTTTATATGCGTGTTTGAGTATTTGCTATAAAGAGTAAGAGATTTGTAATATATGAGGGTTTAAAGATAGGGGTGAACTTACGTAAAGGTGAGAGGGTTTGATGTAACAACCCCTATTGCATCAATTACAACCATACAATTACAAGATAACTTTGTGATTATGTACGGGTTCCAACATTCTTAATAACATGTAATTTAAGAAAAATAAAAAGTTTCGATGCACATGGTTATCATTCTAATATATATTGATTGGACACAATTTTTTTTGTTTCTATCGAACCTTGCTCCCTAAAAAGATATTCTTTGAAATCTTTTCAACGTATGTGTAGAATCAGACCAAAAAGAAACCTGTGTAGTAGCCTCACTCCATGCACGTTTAGATATGCATCTTATCCAAAAGGACTAAATATATGGAGGGCTAGGATTAAAAATGGAGATATCTCTTCTTCTTCTTTTTTTATTTTTATTTTTTTTAAAATTAAAAAAAAAACGAATTTGGAAAAAGGAGATATTGAATAACCAAGTTAATTAAATTATTGAGCCCCATGAAGAAGACAATGACATGAATTTGGAAAAAGGAGATATTGAATAACCAAGTTAATTAAATTATTGAGCCCCATGAAGAAGACAATGACATGCATGGCTTTAATGGCAACATTATTGGTGTCACCATCTCAAGTGATGGAGAAATTTTATATTTTACTTATTAGGTTGTGTTTTATTAGGTTGTGTTTTATATTTTTTAAGAGTGATATTATTATCAAAGTAATTGTAATTATTATTAATGCAATGTACAATTCATAGAGGCACGCTTTGTGTAGTTTTTTAATATATTCTATCCCATTTAATTCTTTCAATTTTATTGCAAGCCTTGCATTATTTGTTATCATATTAAATTATTTTATGATGGAAAAAATCGGATGATTTATTAGACTAAGAAATTAAGGATTAAATAAAACTATTTAAATTTCTCAATCGACTTATGTTTTAATGATTTAGTTAGTACCCGTGAATAGTTATTAATGCCATTTCTTTTGTTTGTACTATTTTTTCACTTTGAATCTCTTTTTAGTATTTGAGTTGGTATTTTTTTTATAGAATAGTGTATATATATATATATATAAAACGGAAGAAATGAAAGTATTAATACATCTTTTATTTAGAATTTGACATGTGTCACCTTAATTATTCACTAATTAATTAGGCAATAAATAACGCACTTAATACCATACTTTAATAAATAATTAATTATTAACCTTAATAAACAATTATATTATTTATTATAATTACTATCTATACTTACTATATAGTATATGAAGGAAGTAAATACATTAATTATTTTTCTAATATTCTTAATTGTAGTAACATTAATTACTTATTAGTTGATTTTTTATATTCTTAATGCATAATAAAATAATTATTATTATTATAGTATTGGAAGTAGCATCATTTATTATACTTTTTTTTTTCAAATGTGTTAAAATTAATATTCCTATTTTCAATTTGCCATAGAAAATGAGTCGTATTATCAACTATTAATTATATTGAAATTAACGTTTTCTTAAAAATAACAAAATAAAAGCTGCAAAATTAATTTTAAACGAAAGCAATATATATTTTATTCTCCGTACATAACATATTTAAGCAAATTATTTGACAAAGTTATAAAGACAAATACTACTAAAACTGCATGTTTATTAAACACCCCTACATTTCACGGGTTGTTAACTAGGTGCAAGTGTATGTAACAAAGTTATTAAACACATAACAATTATTGCATGCTAAAAACATCATTACATACGTTATACAATCAATCATCTTAAATCTTTAAAAGGTACACAAGAAATACATGAACACATATAAGTAGTCATGCCACGTAAAATAAATAAAGAGAGGCTTAAATCTTTTGGAATTACCCAAGAGATTTGTGCTTCTTTTAATTCTTTGATTTGAAAAGTTTGGCAAACTCTGAAGTAATGCCAAGAGAAGCTTGCAGAATTCCTAGAGAAAAGGCCTTCCACACTGACTTATTTCCACTTAAGTATCCAAATTCTGGCCTGCAAAAGGAAAAGGAAAAGGAAAAAGAAAAAGAAAATGCAAGACATTACATTTTCTTTGCACTATTTCGTATATCTAGTCAATATATATATATATATATAAGTAGAATTTACATCATTTAAATTTTAAAAAAATAATTTTTACGACTATTATTATTACAAATATAACTTGCCCTCAAAATAAAATGCTACACTTATAACCAAGGGCCGAGGGAATTGAAGTGGACACACAAGCCACAAGGGGATGGGTCAATTGCCCACCTTTAATTTTAGATTATATATATATATATATGTATATTAGTACTAAAATTGTCCTTAAAAAAAATACGTGCACTTTAGCAAATTAAGCTTGCTCCCCTTCAAATTTTTTTAATTTTGCTCCCTTTTCCGTTTGAAAAAAAATTGTTAGCGCAAATTTTCTCCCCTTCAAATAAATTCTTAACTCGCCAAGCCTAAAACAAAGCAATTGTAGCTTTTTTCATACCTCATTTCACAAATTATACTAGTAATAACCATATTTCCTCTGCCAATAAATTATCCCAAAATAAAACAGAATATTTTGGTACGACAAAAATAAAACTTTTTAGTTAGAAAGAAAAATAATAATGATGTATGTGTCAAATTAATTTAACAACTCCCAATTTAAATAATGTGTCAAAAAATGTATAATTAATATTTAACACACATTAATTGAACTATAAATTTAATTATTTAGATTAGTACATGTATTATTAGTCAAAAAGATTTACTTACTTGGAAGAATTTACCACAGAAACACACTCCATTCCATTTTCCCCAGCAATTTGAGCAAAAGCGAAGAATTTGGGCACTAAAAACAACTCTCCTTCCTTCACTTCACTATCCATTTCCATCTTCCCACTAGCACCCGTTATTTGGACCCGACCCGTCCCTTTTGTAACATAAACCATTTGAACCAATGAATCGGTTGTATAAACCGGGCCCAACATTTCCTGGCCCCCCAACTTCACATAATTCGCACTTAGCCCCAATTTTGCCAACAACCCGAAATTCGACTCCGTCAAAGTATTTGACTCTCCGTCGATTTTAGTGAAATATTTCTCTTGAAGATGTTTGGTTGGCGGAGGAATTTCTATTCCTTGGTCAAGCTTCACTATGAGAATTCCCGTCTGACTCTTCGTAAGAGTTTGCGACTCTTCTTCCATGAAATTGAATGCTTTGGAAATGAATTCTGTCGAGAATGCGCCGAGGGTACTTAAAACACCGGCCACAAAAAAGTAGGTGAATTCACCAGGAATGTGGGCTTTTGAGGTGTCTCCGAGGAATATTATTTCAGTTTCGGAGTCTCCACTATTAAACCACCAAGAGATTATTCCAAGCGGTGCAAGAATTACGTCTCCTTTTTTTATTAAGAGTACTGTTTCTTCTGAAGAGTTGGGTTCTACTATTCCAACTGTACAAACACCTGTATAAAGTACATGAACAAAAAAATCATCTTTAAAATTGTTTATTACATGAATTGTCTAGTTTATTAGTCAATTCGTCATTGTGCACGCATAAATTACTCGGTTCAAATGAGTGCTACTACATTGACACGAAACAAGAACACAAAATAGAAACAGAAGATACATGGCAGCAGAGACAAATTTCATTTCTACTTTTATTTTTAATTAACCATCTTTTTCTCTCCTCCCTCTCCTTCCTGCGTAAGCATCTCTCAACGAGAAATCCAAATCGGTGGCACCACCTCAACCACCTTCTACCAGCGCGACTGTCCGGCTGACGACCGAGACATTATTAGACTTTCAATACAAAGACATTATTTGAAAATTTAGGAGGTGTATTCAATTTAGATTTTATAGCATTTTTTTGGATTTTAAAAGTCTTTTAAAATCTTATTGTATTCAATTATGATTTTAAAAATTCTTTTAAAATCTTGTGGTATTCAATTAGGATTAAAAATAGTCTTTTAAAATCTTATGGAATTCAAAACTCAATGAGCGTTGAAGGATTTTATAAGTAAATGGATTTTGATGGATCTGAGAGTGTTTTTATGAATAACAAATTCACCAACAAATCTTCTCTTCAAGCGAAAGATTTTATATGGATCTCTTTTCTATCTTTCTCCTGATCCTAGGTATTATTTATTCATGTTTTTATAATCTATTAAAGCATTCCACTATATTCTCTCTGTATAAAACCTCTTATTTTCCCAAACCATATATATTATTTTTTCTTCGTCTCTATAATCTATATAACAAGAAAAAGACGATAGGAATATAAAGATAGAATGTCAGAGAAGCGTCCTGCTTTAAGAGGCACTTCAAGATGAGATAATCATAGGATTCTTGCTTCTTAAATCTCTCTAATTCATTTAATCTATTTCAATATTTTTTTTCAGTTTAGACGCTGCTACTTTTAAAGTTTTAATTATCTAATTAGTCATATTTTTTTAAAACTATAGAGATGTTGCCCCCTTGATTTTTTTTCTTCCATTTTATGAATTTTTTTAGACAGGAGATGAAAATCGAATAAAAAGGTCAAAAAAACCCAATGGATTGGGTTTTTAGACTCGATCAGAACTGTTTGGGCGGATTTATAATTTGCTTATTAGTTTAAAGTTGTAATCAAAATTATTTTATTATTTATTATTTATCCTTTAATTTTTTATTATAACTAATTTTTGTGCCTGTGCGTTGCACGTGGTTGTAGTACTTGACAAATGTCATTAAGTCCATTATTGAATACGTATATATTAAGAATTGAATAATTAGTATGAAATAAAAATAATAACATATACAAAAAACATAATATCAAGTGTAAAATTCAATTAATATTTATACGAAAATCATAAAAAATTGCCGACTTGAATTTTTTTAGTAAATAGGCGGTCATAAAATAATGAGAATGAAAATCGAGAGGACAACAATGAGAATGAAGAGGGTTATGATAATCATAATGATGTGTTTGAATGGAGCATTATGAATTTTTATAATGTATTTCTTTAATTATCTTTACGTTTTTGATAATATTATTTTAAACTCATAATTAATTTATTTTATTATTTGTCTTTGAATTTTTTTTATGAACTTATTAAAATTTGCGAAAATCTATGAAATTGTTAAAATTTGTATAAATCTAAAAGAATTCATTCATTAAAATCTGTCAGATTATATAAGGATTTAAAACAATTCATAAATTTAATAAAATTTACATATTTTAAAAAATCAGTTAAAATTTTTTATAATCTAAATTGAAAACACTTTTTTTTATTCTCAAATATAAAAATTCGAATAAAAAATATTGAGGAAATCAAGAAAGATTAATTACGATCATTAATAATTTAAAATAAGTTTGCTTAGCTGTATAAAATATTCGATGGTATCTTTGAAGATATTATTCTTTATTGGAAAGATGTACAGGTCAATTTGGCTCAAAATTAATTGACGTTAGACTTTTATTAAATTTCGCCTTATAAGTTTTGGGGTAATGAATTATTCTTTAGAGTGTGTTTGACATTTTAAAGTAGAGATTTGGATATAATTATTTAATTATATTTAAATAAAATAAAATAATTCCACTTAAATAGGATTAAACAATCTCACGTTTTAGGTGAAATTCGTTAATCGTTCTTTCAGGGGGATAAAAAATTTTAATGGGATAAATAATTCAGCCTGATATCTAATCTCAACAAACATTAAATATGTGATAGAATAAAATTATCCTATCTTACTCTCTTATCCAACGTGTCAAATGCAGCCTTAGGGTAACAATATTACTACTCTATAGAAATACTTTAGTATTTTAAAATTATTTTTAGTAACATTTTATATGAATTTTTGAGACACTTTTTTTATCGCTAAAGATAATTTTTAAGTGTTAAAATACTTTATATGAATAGAATATATGCAATCCGAACATATATTTTTTTTCTAGGAAAAGAGAAATTTATGAGAATTTTTTAATTGGGCTTACTATTTTCTTGGGTGATATACACTTGGATCTTTTTGGTTGGGTTCGGATTTTGGATCCATTAGTCAATGGACTATCACTTGCTTGCATGAAAAGCCATATTTTCATTCTTGGACTAAATCAAATGTCTCATTCCATTCTCAATTGAATAAGGTAATTAACTTCAAATTAATTTTGTTTTATACTCAGCGGTCCACATTGTACAAATTTAACTCTAAAAATAATTTTGGTCACTTTATGGAGCTGTTTGTGCGACGACTTATAATTTAGTGAATAATTATACTTATTAAAATGTGAATAAGATAAATTGTCATCTCACGATTGAACGGAGAATTGTAGTAGCACCCACTCTTTTCTCACGATGAAGTAACACCAATTCTACTATATATTTTTATGCACATTTTTTGTGATCATAACAGTTGTCTTGCTTAATATATGTTTTATGTTTCAATATTTTATCACGTCGAATAATAATCTTGTAACCTTCGAATCTCATCGATCTAATCCACTAAACCGATCTAGAACAAAAAATGAAAAATAAATAGCTACGAAAGAGAGAAGAGATTTAAATTAATTTACCTTGAAGAACATAACCAATCTTGGGTGAATCAGCATAGTGGGGAAGAGCAAAACCACGAGGCTGAAGAACAAGCTTGCCTGCCCCCATTTTAGCCTCACTTAGCAATGGAGACTTTGCAGTTGACCAGCTATAATAAGCACCACCCTCTCCTTCAAACAAAGTTTGATCTGCCATTTGTGGTTCCAAGTTTAACTCCATCCTCTCAAATATGCGCGCGCGTGGGGGTGTGAAAGAGAGAGAGAGAGAGAGAGAGAGAGGGGGAGGGAGTGAGAGAGAGAGAGAGAGTCAGATCTAGAGAGAGAGAGAGAGAGAATTGGTTTTGAATGAAGAAGATGGATTAGAGAGGACAATTACTTAATTATAGCTAGATGAGAATTGAATGGATGATGGCAAGTTGGACATAAACTAGTAGTTTTTTCTTTATTTTATCTTAAGGATTATATTATGAGTCAGTATATTTCGACTGTACGTAAGAGTATATATTCGTGTAACATACTTAGAATAGTTTATATGTATATTGTTCATGAGACACTTATCATGACACAAACGGCTGCTTGACCGATTACTAAGTTTTTAATCATATTATCAAATAGTGCACGTTAAATGCATGATAATATCGCACGATAAAGATTTACAAAAAATTATTTCTAAAAATCACATTTTGCACTTTCTTTAGTGAGAATCTAAAGTCTAAATTGTTCCAAAATTAATGATACATGTTACATAACGTTAATTACGTACCACTGTGGTTTAAAAATAAAATAAATTTACATACCTATAAATCTGTAAAGTGATTTTCGTCAATTTAGAAGTGCCGGATGAGCTAGTCAAGTTATCTAGACTACAGGCAAGTAAAAGTAAGTACATATAATGATGATATAGAGTAATGGACTAAGAGTTATTGTGACCTACTTACAGATCATGATATATATCATGGCTCAAACAACTGCTTGACCAACCATCGAGTTTTATCAAAATAATAAATATCCTTAAATGCACTTAAAAGAAGCTTCATTCCACATCTTCGCCATTAGTGAGTCAAATTTTGTCCAATGGATTTCAATTCAAAAATTACATGGATGAGTTTTTTCATAAAATATGGTAAAAATTATAATTTCTACAAAATTTCATTAAGATATTCAAGCTCATTAATAAAATATGCGAGATAATTTCATATTCTAAATTTATATACAGATTATAAATTAAGCATATATGAGAGATTATTACATATTCTAAATTTATATGAGGGGATTTAGTCTTGGGCTGACAGGAGTTGTAGCCTAACTAATAATTTTAATTTCTAAAACTTTCAACTTGGAATGTCCAATTTAATTAAATATCTGCGTTAGTCCACACCTTTTAAATAATCTGAATTTACCGCATAATACATGATTTAAACATTATACAAAATAAATTAAATAAAACAAACATAAGATTTAAATTTTATGTTGGGTTATGATGTTTCATTCAATCATTTCCTAGCCACTACGGCTGGCGCTATAGTTGGATTATGATGCGATCACTTCCTTCGACATGAAATTTGTCAAAGGATATGAGATAACTCATAGTTAACATAGAGCCCAATGAGCATTTAATATCCTAGCCCACCTGACGCTCGCTTAAACTCCTAGGCTACTTAGCCTAGGCCACCCATCAGAGGTTTAGAAATTCATTTTTCTTACATACTTAGTATTTATTATTTATATAAAAACATTCCTTATCTTTCACTTTTATACCTATTTACAGTTGGCGACTTCGCTGGGAATGTATTGTCGTAGCTAAATGGACCAAAACTAAAGATAAACAACATATGGGGCCAATGTAGTATCAGACAACATTTCACCAACTTGATCATGATATGTGTTACCACAAATGGACCCGACAATAGTCACGATCCTCAATATCAAAAGTTTCCTACTCAAAGAGTATGCAACAAATGGTGGGGACCCTGCACTATTACCAGTTTCACCCATACCCCACTATTTCACCATTACCATAAGAACTGTTGATTTAAAAGTCACTAATCTTGTTTTGATAACAATAATAACATTAATCATGTGTAATTTAACTAAGTTGATGTTTTAAGTATAGCCACAATTACATTGATCATACGTGGATAAAATCGTCAAACCAAAACTGAGATCATCCTCTTACAAGTACACAAATATATTGGCCCCACATCACTCACAACAACATAATCAAAGCACATACACAATGGCATATCAATGCGGATCAAAACCTCAAAGCAAGAAAATAATCGAAGAAACGGTTTAAGCATTCGAAGATTTATTTAAATTGAATTTTGAGTGAGTACTTAAGTTTTTTTGTAAAGTTTCTTGTTTGATGATTTCTACAGCTCATATACATTGATATAACATTCATAGATTGATCAAAATCGAGTTTGATTTAAAATTCTTTCAAAACTTCATTCTTGCAAAAACCAGATTTGAAATAAATTCAAAATAAATCCAATTGATCATATTTTGAGTTTTTCCCAAAAATAGGTGTAGTATTAGTCCTCAAATTAAGGCATATTCAAAATATTTAGTATTAATTTTTTTCCCAAAAGTAATACATAAAGATTACCTTATTTTAGTGTGTGACAGACATCTTTACTTTTACATAAATAAGAGATTGCGAGTTCAAAATTTTATTCACCTATTTAAGATTTAATATGTTTTAATTATTTTATAAAATACAAGCTTAACGAGACTAGGGATACTGTAAACATTTAGGGCTCGTTTGGTTCGAGCTTTAAGAATGAAATTGGCATCTAAAATTTAAGGAAAGCTCATTTCCCGGAATATAAGATTGCTTTCCATTGTTTGGTTCAAATAGCGATTCTCTTTTCTAATATTTCTCCACTGCAACAAATTTTCTTGAGTATCCTTTATATAACCATACATATCTCATAAGAAAAGAAAAATTGTGAAAAAGAGCTTTGTGTATATATACATATACGGAGATGGGAAAGGAGATAAAGCCAGTGAACGGAAGAGGCGAAAGGCGGCGAAAGGAAGAGTTGTACTAGATCTGAGATGGGAGAGGAGATGAAGGCAGCGAAAGGAGGATGGTGAAAGGCGACAAAGGACGAAAAAAAGGAGGAAATGTACCAGATCTAAACTGAACTTGTTGGTGGTTACCAGATCTCATTGGCGGAGAAAGTCGGAGACGGAGGAGGAAAAAAATGTGGAGATGAGATTAAAGTGACGGTGAATGTAGGTTTTTTTATGTATGTGCTAAGAAATTGGTACATTATAGTCCATTAATATTTACTTTGGAGATCATATATTATTACATTTGTTGTGCGTTTGGAGCTTTTCAGGTGTTTAGAATTAATTTAAGAAGTTTTCGAATGAAGAAAAAAATTGGCTGTGTGCAACATCTGTGTTCAAGAAAATTATGGTATTGATTCGTAAGGAATTTGAAGAAAACTATAGTAGACAAAAGTTCTAGATCTTTAAGTTAGTTATGAGTGGGCGAAAACCTTGCATCAATCGGAGTTCGAAATTATAGCCGAAATACTATCAGTGCATTAAAAAAAAAAATTCCAGCGGGCCAATTAAAATAGCAAGCCCACTTCATTAATCCAACCAAGTTTAGCTGCAGCCCATTATACAAGTTATGCCCAGCTTTATTCAATTAAATCAAGAAGATCAAACAAGCCATCACAAGCCAGCGGGCACAAGTAACACACTGCCTAATTAAATTAAAGCTCACTCAATTAAAGCCCATTGATTAATTAACTGCTTGAACCCATCATCTCCACTCTGAAGGAGCCGCAGCAATTGGTGTACACAATTATCAAGGGCCGCATAGTCGCAATTTTTTTCTCTCTCTTCTGGGGCATGCTTGTCGAGATAAGTGTTGTAGAGTTATTTCTTAATTTTTTTTCCTTCTTTTGTCTTGTGCATAGTAATGGATATGGGAAATCTTTAATTTATTTATTTTTCCTTTCTTTATTTTGCCGCGAGCAACCTTTTATTCATGTGGGAGTGCAATTAATTCGTGATTTTATTCATCAATTGATTCGTGCAAGTAAGTATTTAGTTATTTATTTAGTTAATTATGCATTATCTAATCATATTTTGTATTTTAATTACGAGAATGCTAAGCTAGATTATTTTCTAGGGTTGAAGATGAATATATTTGATTAATTTCCTTGCACGTATTGATACTAATTGACTTATACCAATTTAATGTTTTAATGTTAAAAATAATCTCCCTATTGAATGCATATTTTAATTGATAAAAATAAAGTTGAATTCTCATTATTTTTTGTTGGATTCACCTTATGATTTGTTAAAAGCGGATACAGGGTGTATTTTGATAGATATAGTGAGTGTTTTGATTTTATACATACGTTTGGCTGTGGAAGAATTAATAATTGAATTTTATAAATTAATTGGACTTGATTGAATTTATTTTCCTCATCTAGTAGAGTTCAGAGACCAAATTAGTGCCAGACAATGGTTAGAGTTTGCTGGGCATGAATACTAGGAACGGTTGGATTAATTTTTAATTAATTTTATTTAGGAGCACATATGTAAATTATTAATGTATGTGTTATCATTTATAAGCCTAAATTCAAGTGATATAAATTAAGGTTTTAAGTAGGTTTCGGGGTATATTTGTCATGGAATTAATATGTAAATACCTGTATGCAATTTCTAATTCTATTAGAGGTATAATTAGAAATTGTGGAAGTTGACAACTGCCACCAACCGCCATATATATATTTTGGGTTATGGTCCCCAATCCATCCCTAGATCATTTTTCTCACATCATCTCAAGAGAGAAACCTAAGAATAAGGAAGAGAATAAGATTGGAAGACCATCCTAGGAATCATTCTTCCGCTTAATCTCTGACTCAATGCATTAAGGTACGCTTCCGCCTTCTCTTAGTAATTAATATGATACGCAATCAATCCTTAAAGTTCTTATGGATTTAATTCATAACAAGTGGTATCAGAGCGATAGTATCATGTCTATTGTTAGAGATCGATATTCTACAACAATTAATTCATGCAACCTTATAACTAAAGTAATTATTTTTGCTGCCATTCATAATCACACTTGCGGCTTTCATTTTATTTTTATTGGATTTGGCTTACAGTGGTGTTTTTCATGGCATCATGTATATGATATTTACAAGCGTTGTACGGTTGTTGGTTTTATGAAGTAAACCATACATTTGAGAAAATTATTTATTATTTAGTAACTGTGGGATCTTTTCATGAACCTTTTGGATAAATATATATAGTTTTGATGAAGCATGCATGCGGTATATATATATATATATAATTTTTTATTTGAAAGATGCACATATGTTTATATGTGGGGCCCTGAATTCGTATGGCTAAATATATATAAGGATTCTCGTGTTTTATATATATAAAATTGCTTGATCTGTATATATAAGTACATATGTTCATGCATATGGTAGTATATACATGGATATCATTAAGGGATCTTTTAATATATATATATATATATATATAAGGGCAGAATTTCGGAAATTTAATAAAGAATATACATAGTTTTTTTGTGCCGTAAAATTGTCATTGTTTATAGCAGTGACCAGTTTATTCAGAATTGTCACAGTTTTTAACAGTGACCAGTTTCAATTTGTCACTGTTTTCAATAGTGACAAAGTAATCGAATTTTTTTTTGTTCATAATAAATTTGATTAATTACATGCGACATCTATTATTTTTATTACTTGTCTAAACATTCTATTAAGGCCAATTTACAAAAGATATTATTAAAGTAACCTTTCTTGTGTGAATAAAGAATGATTAAATATTTGTGTTTGTTTAATTCATGCGAATAGTAACCAATTCAAAGAGGGGTTCCTATTTGGTAGAATTGTTCACACTTGTGGTGGTAAACATGTGACAATTATTAAGGTAATCTAATATGAATAATAAATCAATCAAAAGATAGATTTGTTATTTGACATAACTTATTGTTAATGTTTAATCTTTATGCCAAGAGTACCACTTACAATTAATATCATTATCCAAATTTTGGTATTAATGTTGTGCTAAGTATCTTGAGATTTTGACATCGAATTAATTGATTTAAATTTGGTTATCTAAATCACGTGCCATTATAACTCTTGTATGTTAATGTCGGTACATGTGTCGAATAGAAACTTCAAATTTCATATACTTGTTGATAATGATATAAGTTTATCATATGAAATCGAGAAATTTCATATAAAGAATTTTAAGTTGAAAGATCTCAGAGATGTACTCTTTTGCAAAAATACTTAAGTCTTAAGTTATCATAAGGTTATTGTAAAAGAGTTATATTGAAAAAATATCTTGTCAGATTTTCTCGCATACAAGACTAAATTCCAGGGTATACTCCTATTGTTAAAGGACACAAATTAAGTATAAAGTTTTCATAAGAGTTGGCTATTGAAAATATTATTCACGGTTAAGTATCAATGCATTTGGTTTTAGCGTATGAAGTAAGGGATGTTTGGTATATGTTTTATGGAATGAACTAATAAAGGCACCAATCAAGATTTTACAGTATTCATAAAGATTACATGCTTATATTTTAAAATTATATCAGTTTGAGATCATTCGGTAGTTTGATTCTATTAAAGATTATGATTGTCACAAGGGCTGCATAAAGTATTAAAGAATCACTAAAGTTTTATTGTGACATAGAGTTCTTATGGATTTAATTCCTAACAAAAATATGATATCAAATATATGACTCCGCCACTCTAGTATTTTATTAATTGATTATTTCACCAGTATTTTATTAATTTATTATTTTATTCGTATTTTTAGTTGATAAATCATCCCACTAAAATTCTAAGCTAGATTTGGAATTAATTAGAGTTAGTGAGAGAAACACGTACGCTCCATATGTCAAGTCCCTAGGGTTCGACCTCGCTCTTGCCTAAGCTATATTAGTATCCGATTCATGCATTTACGAATATGTAAAACATTCACAACATTTTTAGGTTAGAATAAATCTGTCATTTGATGGAAAAGGAGGAGAATTCCATGGGAATCCTTAGGTGGTGTTTGGTTGAGATTTTAAAATCAAGTTTATAAAATTTTTACCAAAAAGTCAATTTTAGGTTACACTTCCCAAAATTCACTTCACTTCACTTTATTTTCTCTCTCACAAATTTTTTAAAATACCACAACTTTAAATTCAAAAATCGGAATTAGATAAAAAATATATATATATATATATTTGAAACATACTCATCAAGATGTATAAAATAAAATCCACTGTGACTATTTTTTGAATTTTTTTCATAAGTTTTTTTTGAATTTGTTGAAAACAATTCTAACAAAAATTAAATTCACTTTTCAACATACTTTCACACTTTTCAAAAACTTATCTAAAATATGTGTTTTAAAATCTCAACCAAACAAACACTAATAGGTGATGTTTGGTTGATGTTTTGAGTTGAGTTTTTAAAATAAGGTGTTTGGTGGAATTTTGAAGTACGTTGAAAAGTAGATTTGGTTTTTTTGAGTTTTTTCAAACCAACTAAAAATTTCATAAAATAGTCACAGTGGGTCTTATTTTATAGATCTCGACGAGTATGTTTTAAATATATATATTTTTATTTAATTTTGATTTTTGAATTTAAAGTTATGGTGTTTTAAAAGTCTTTTTAGAGAGAGAAAGTAAAGTGAAATAAATTTTCGGTAGTGTGAAAGTAGAGTTAATTTTGAGTTGAGTTTTTAAGTTGAGTTTTTAAAATATAGTGTTTGGTAGAATTTAGAAGTATGTTGAAAAGTGGATTTGGTTTTTTTTTTTATTTTTTTTCAACCAACTAAAAATCTCATAATTTTTTTTCAAAAAATAGTCAAAATGGATCTTATTTTATAGATCTTAACGAGTATGTTTTAAATATATATTTTTTATTTAATTTTGATTTTTGAATTTAAAGTTATAGTGTTTTAAAATTTTTTTTAGAGAGAGAAAGTAAAGTTAAAGTTTTTTGGGGAAGTGTAAAAGTAGAGTTGTTTTTGAATTGAGTTTTTAAAATTTGAAGGAAAAAAAAAGAGCCACCAAACAGGAGATTAGGGTGTGTTTGATTGTCAAAATTTTTTAAGTGGTCAAATTTCATTTTTTTGGCAATCATTGCTTATTTTTCACTAAAACCATGAAAATGTTTTTTTTTTTTTTTTTTTTTTTGGGGGGGGGGGGGGGGTGGTGGTGGCATGTTTTTGTTTTCCAGGCAATTGCACAAATTTCAAAATAATGTTTTACCAATTTTTTACACTAAAAATGCTATAACTCAGAATAAAAAATTCAAAATTTAATATTTAAAATCTACTAATTAAGATCAATTTAACAAGATACACCATGACTATATAATTATGTCAAAAAAAATACTAATAATTTTTTCTACATTAAAAATGCCATAATACAATTAATATTTTTCGGGTAGAAAATTAAGGCAATCAAACACATTTAATTGACATTTTCCATACAACTCAATTCAATTGCCTAGAACTTATTTTTTTCCATGCAAATTCTATACTTGCAATCAACGCACCCTTAGCTTTCCTCCCAGATTTGAAGGGAATAAAAATTGAGCAAATGGATGAATTTAGCTTTTCTATGAATAATGGATTCCCCGCTAAAACTCCAACCAAACACTTAACTCTTATTTGAAATAGAGTTTGAGATTTCAGGAAGCACCAAAAGCTCGAACCAGACAAATCGTGATGAAGATTACGAATTATGTTTCTCCCTGGTACGTGTATATATATATATATATATATAAACATCGGGCGCAGGTGTATATAATAAAGTTATTGGACCCACAAATGAATTCATACTCAAAACATTATTACATAAATTATTCAATCAAATGTCTAAATTTTAAAAGTGCGCAACAGATACGGGTAGTCAATAGAGTATATAAATATAAGTAGTCATACAATGTAGGATGCATAAACATTATTACATAACTGTCACCTGCACCATCATATCATATGGTCGATCTTAAATCTTTTGGAGTTGCCCAAGATATTTGTGCTTCTTTTAATTCTTTGATTTGAAAAGTTTGGCAAACTCTGAAGTAATGCTAAGAGAGGCTTGCAGAATTCCTGAAGAAAATGCCTTCCACACTGATTTATTTCCACTTAAATATCCAAATTCAGGCCTGCAAAAGGAAAAGGAAAAAGAAACAGAAAATACAAGACATTAAATTTTCTTTGTACTATTTAGTAGATCTAGTCATACTACTTATTAATTATAAGTGTATATATATAGAGTTTGTTCCTAGTATGGATCAGAACATTTTACGATGTTTTTTCATCGTAAAAATGTGGGGGATATTTTTTATGACGAAAAACCCTAAGAGGTTGGGCCAATTGCGCATGCCCGCCTTTAATTTTAAAAAATATTTATTTGAGTACTAAAATTGCCCTTACAAAATACAAAAATATGTTCATTTTAGTTAAGCTTGTTCCCGTATAATTTTTAAAATCAGTGCTCATTCTAATTTTCTCCCCTTCATGTAAACTTTTAACTTGCCCATGCCTATAAGAGCATGTCCATTGGATAGGGTAAAATTAACAATTGTTTCCTAAATTTCAAAGCCTGCACACAGTGGAAAGGGTAAAAAAATTTAGTCATACGAGTGTCCCACACTGTATGATTTTTCTTTTTTTTTTAAAAAAATCATACCAAGAGCTTTCACCCGTATGAGCTTTAAAAAAAAAAGGGCAAATTTTTCAACCATACGAGGCTGCCACCCTCGTATGGCTTCTTTTGTCAAATTTTTTTTGTGTCTCTCTCTCAAATGAGTGCCAAAAAAAAAGGAAAATGCCCATATGTGTGAGCCATACTCGTATGGTTTTTTTTTATGTTTGATACAGGTGTACGACATTCGTATGAACCATACGAGTGGCCTTCATCCGTATAGAGTAAAATTTAAGAAAATGGTAAATTTACTCGTTCTCTACCTTTTATGGCAAAATTTAGTCACCTAAATTCCTTCGATTTGGCGTGAGATAGAGTAAATTTAGCCATTAACCCTACTCGGCGTACATCCTCTAACAATGCAATTGTGGCTTCTGTCTTACATCATTTCACAGATTGTACTAGTAATAATCATGTTTCATCTCAAAATAATTATTTATAGCCAAAACAATGAACAATTTTGAGAACATTCAAAATAATTTCTTAAGATAGTAATATCCCAAAATAAAATATAATTTTTTGGTACAACCAAAATAAACCTTTAAATTGAAAGAAAAAAGAATAATGACGAATGTGACTGTCAAATTAATTGAACAACCCCCTAGTCTAAATAATATGTTAAAAAGTGTATAGCTAGTATTTAACACAGATAAATTTACTGTAAATTTAATTATTTAAGTTTTCCATATATCATTGCTAGAAAAAAATTGAATTTACTTACTTGGAAGAAGTTACCACAGAAACACACTCCATTCCATTTTCCCCTGCAATTTGAGTAAAAACAAAGAATTTGGGCACTAAAAACAACTCTCCTTCCTTCACTTCACTACTCAATTCTATCTTTCCACTAGCACCCGTTATTTGGACCCGACCTGTCCCCTTTGCAACATAAACCATTTGAACAGATGAATCGCTTGTATAAACCGGGCCCAACATTTCCTCACCCCCCAACTTTAAATAATTCGCACTTAGCCCCAACTTCCCCAACAACCCGAAATTCGACTCCGTCAAAGTATTTGACCCTTCATCGATTTTAGCGAAATATTTCTCTTGAAAGTGTTTGGTCGGCGGAGGAATTTCTATTCCTTGGTCGAGTTTCACTATGAGAATTCCCGTCTGACTTTTCGTAAGAGTTTGCGACTCTTCTTCCGTGAAATTGAACGCTTTGGAAACGAATTCTGTCGAGAATGCGCCAAGAGTGCTTAAAACACCCGCCACAAAGAAGTAGGTGAATTGACCAGGAATGTGGGCTTTTGAGGTGTCTCCGAGGAATATTATTTCAGTTTCGGAGTCTCCACCATTAAACCACCAAGAGATTATTCCGAGTGGTACAGGAATTGTGTCTCCTTTTTTTAATACTAGTACCGTTTCTTCTGAAGAGTTGGGTGCTACCATTCCAACTGTACAAACACCTGTATAAAGTACATGAAAAAAAAATCTTCTTTAAAATTGTTTGTTACATGAATTGTCTAGTTTTTTAATACTCAGTGATCCACATTGTACGAATTTACCTCTAAAATAATTCTAGTCAACTCTACGGAGCTGTTCGTGCACAACTGCTTATAACTTAATGAATAATTATACTCATTAAAAATATGCACTAGATAAAATGTCATCTCATGATTGAACTGGAGGATTGCAGTAGTGCCCACTCTTTCCTAGTGATGAAGTAACACAACTCTATTGTACATTTTTTATGCACAATTTTTGTGATCGTAACATTAGTACTCTTGCTTAATATATATTTTATGTTTCAATATTTTTATCACACGCCGAATAATAATCTTGTAACCTTCGAATCTCATCGCTATAACCCAATAAACCAATCTAGAAAAAAAATGAAAAATAAATAGGAAAAGGAAAAGGAGAAGAGATTTAAGTTAATTTACCATGAAGAACATAACCAATCTTGGGTGAATCAGCATAGTGGGGGAGAGCAAAACCATGAGGCTGAAGAACAAGCTTGCCTGCTCCAATTTTAGCCTCACTTAACAATGGAGACTTTGCACTTGACCAGCTATAATAAGCACCACCCTCTCCTTCAAACAATGTTTGATCCGCCATTTGTGGTTCCAAGTTTAACTCCATCTTCTCAAGTGTGTGCGCAAGATCTAGGGAAAGCAAGAGAGAGAGAGTTAGTTTTGGTTTAAGAAGATGGATTTAGATAGAACTATTATCTATCTACAATATAATAATGGAGGATGGCAAGTTGTACATTAAACTAGTAATTTATCACAAGTTGGACTGTTATTTTATTGACAAGATAATATTATATATTCTGATTTCCGGATGAGTTAAATTAATAAAGTTAGAACGGACAAATTTTATTAATTAAATGAGATTTTAATTTATTGATAATTTAATAATTTATTAATTTATTGAAATATTTGTATTTTTAATATTATTTTTTAGTCTTTTTTAGTTTTTAGTTTCTATAAATTTCATTAAATAAATTATACTATCTTTTGATAAATAATTTGAAAGATTTGTATTTCTAATATTGAGACGATATTTGTCTTACCTAAATTTTTATTTGCTATAAACTTATTTAACAAATTATATTATCATTTGATCTTCCAAAATTAAATATTCTTTATATATAAATATTATGTACGCTTTATATATATTTCATCTCTTATTATTATTATTATTATTATTATTATATGACAAAATTATATTCTTTTTCATTATACTCATATTTTGATAAGGCATGTGGTAGGTTTGAAAATGGGAAATATTAATTTATGTAATCGATGGATATAAGGGACCTTATAAACAACTATTATCTTATAAATTTAGTAAAATTATTAATTTAGCTCTTAGTTTGGATTCAAGACCTGTAAAATTGATTAATTTAGCAAGATTATTATTTTATTGAGTTTCTAATGTATATATGAGCTAGATTTGTCCCTCTTAACCTTACGAGGATTTGTATGATTAATTTTAAAATTAGACGGTTTAGATCAATTTATATTTATATAGTAGAGTATGTATCCCAGAAGATACACTTTCTTAAGCTAGTCTACAATTTAAACCATTCAAAAAATTCACTATCCATATTACATAGCTTTAATTACACAACTGCTTTAAAAAAAATTAATTAAAAGATACATATTTGTAAAGCGACTTTGCTCAATTTAGAATTGCTGGATTTGAACGAGTCAAGTTATCTAGACTACATGTAAGTAAAAGTAGGTAAATATAACGATGTAATGATGATATAGAGTAACAAACGAGTAGGAATTTGTTGATCTTACTCTAAAAAAGGTCATGATGACCCTTGCATTTAATTGATGAATACAATACAATAAAATAATTATAGTGAGATTCACAGTTTTTATTACATCCGCCAATCAAATGCAAGGGTTACTATGACTTTTTTTTATTAAAGGGTCAACAAATTTATATTTGTAACAAAGTAAGAGTTATTGTGACCTACTTCTAATTCGTGATATATAATATGATGGCTCAAACAATCGCTTGATCAATCACCAAGTTTTTTCAAAATATTAATTATCCTTAAATGCACTTAAAAAATTAATCCCTAATATTAAACATATGAGTTTTTTAATGAAACATGTTGAATAATCTTTATAAATAAGTAATGTTTACAAAATTTTATTAAGGTATTCAAACCATTAATAATAATTAAGAGGAGACAAATCTTGTCACGGATATTTTTTCTGGACATACATGCACTGATTCACGCAAAAGGTTTGTTGAACAGTCAAACAAAAACGAAAGAAGAAATTAGAACTTGTCGGGTTTTTGAACCTGTGTGTTCGTTCGTTAATCATTTCAAAAAAAAGTAAAAAATTGAATGTTATATTAAATATAAATTATGTGGATATATGTATTTATTAGTTTTTATATATAGTATAGTAATACTAAAAGATTCTGATTTGATTAAAAAATACTGTACGTTAATGATGGATAAATAAACGTAGATAAGTTGGCACGGGATTATTCTAGTTTAACTAAGGTCTCGAATTTTAATTTTGATAATATAACTGTGTTAAACTTTGAGAGGGAGAGCTTTGTTGCCCAATAAGATTCTATCCAATTCGTTCGAAGTAGTTGCTCACTTGCCACCATTTTTTCCAACCAAAAAAATAAATAAACGAATTCTGTGTTGAGTAAACATGTAATTTCATGACGTTGTTGCTCCAAAAAATAAAATTTAGCACTCGTTGTCAAGATATCAATGGTGTGACAGTGAAATCAGATAACAAAATTAAACAGCTGCCGACCAAGAATTTTTGGAAGGGTGAATTAATGTAAATATTTTACCAAGTTGGATTGGACTCAAATTAAAAATTTTGTACAATTATATTGCTGAAAGATAAAATTTGGATCATAGTATAGCTCGGATCGGCTAAAGACTCAATCCGCCCTTTAAATTAAGCACTTTTAAACATTAATTTAAGCATTCATTTTTAAAATAAAGGTAACTCAAAGAGTCAAAATTTGTATTTTGAAAGTACCATACTGCTTTAATTACTCACCTTTTTCATTGTTGTTGCTTCATTCTCCTTTGCTTCATGTCAATTTATTCTCTTTCTTGTTAATTTAGACGTCTCTAATTTCTTAATCCAACGTGACTTCATAAACAGCACCTAAAGCGAACTTGTGTACTTGTAACACATGCAGATGATCAAATATTTCCAACTATGCAGCCATAATAATTAGAATTGTTAGAATATCGTAGAGTATTGTAGAATATCCTATAGTTAACTTCCATATTTAGCTTACCATATTTGAGTGATCTCAATCTTGTAATTATGGTATAGAGAATTAGGGTTTTCCATTTACCTTATCTATACTCATGTATACCCCTATATAAAGGGTCTTATTATATTGATTTATTCATTCAAGTAATATACTTCTCTACTACTTTATATTTATAACAGGGTATCAGAGGTTGATTTTTTGGGAGGTCCAATGTTTAAGCCTTTGTACCTATATATCCCCCATCCATTAAATCTGCCTTCCACGTGCAAGTATGGGGTTGCACATGGTATCAAAGGGATACACGACATACAAACCCTAGTCGCCCTCACCATTCTCACCACGCAGCCACCATCATCATCAACCTCCCACACCACGAGAAACTTCCAAGTCTTCATACATCCAATACCCACACCTCAGATCTTACTCATAACCACCTGTTAAAATAGAACCACGTTCAAAAATATAAGCAAAGCCGCATTCAGCTCTCACAGATTAGTGCATAGTTCAAATCCCAGCCACAACGAATTATTTTTCCCTTATTACAAAATACACTTGCAACCCACCACCTACCACATCAGCGACACGTCATCGTTGACCTTCCACGAACACATAAACTATAAGCCAAACTTCCATGTCATCAGCCATGTCAACGACACGTCATCGTTGGCCTTCCACGTCAACGCCATATCAACTGTAAGCCAAACTTTCATATTATTTACATATTGACCCCCAGCCTTTTATGTTAATTATATTTTTTATCGACAAAGCTTTTTGTCATTCCCATTTTTACCCCAGAACCTTTTGACTTTTCCATATTTAGTCTAGAACCTTCTATCATTCCTATATTTACCCAAAAAAAAACCTTCAAATTCTTTCCAAATTACGTCTAAAACCTCCGGTTACTTCTAGACCAAACCAATGGATTATATCGAAATCTCTCGACCCATTTCTATCATTCTCAATGGACCCAATTACATCCACTAGACCCAAGCCATGACTAGTTTCCTTTAAACCCATCGAGTGTGGCGTATTATTACTGGCGAGATAACCGAACGAATCCAAAAGAGAGATGAATCGGATGCAGACTTTGCTAATAGGCATGATGACTGGATTGCTAAAAATGGTGACATTATTACTTGGTGTCGCAATACATCGATTCCCACCAACAATCAACAATTTGGGCGTTTTTCCACCGTAAAGAAAGTTTGGGATTTTCTAAAAAGTAGATATACCACCAAGGATTTTGCTCACCAGTACCAACTACTGACTACCCTACGCGCCAAATGCCAACAACTTAGTCAAACTATTGATGAATTTTTGTCTGAGATGCAAATCCTATGGGATCAATTGACATCTTCAGAACTTGCCTGATCATGTCCCACTGACACTACCAAATTTATTAGTTACAAAGATCAGCAGCAGGTAATGACTCTTCTAATGGTCCTCCATGATAAGTTTGAACCTTTTCACGCCTCTCTCTTGCATCGCCATCCATTACCAACCCTTAATGATGTTGTTACCGCACTTCACTTTGAAGAACTAGGTTTAGTACAACCTCTCAGAATTCAAACGAAGTGCTTGCAGTTACTCACTCAAAATCTGAGAAATCCTCCGGTGCATGCACATATTGCCATGAAACAACCCATGTGTTACTTTATTGTCCCAAACAAGTGTGAAAGTACTGGCACAAGCGCGATCCAAAACATTGAGGCTTTGATTGTTATAAGAACCCTGCCAGAAAAATAAATTCAAAGTCTGTCATTGCTGCTGCTTTCGATCTACAGCTATATACTCCACCTCCATATATCACAAATAATGATCTTGCTGACATGCTAAAATAGGTTTTATATTGGTATTTTGATTTTGGCTGCTGTAACCACATGACTTCTGATTCCACAATTTTTCTCTTTAAAAATTCCACCACACACACGTCTTCAATCAAAACTGCTGATGGATTTCAGTTACATGTCACTCACATTGGCCCTGTATCCACATCCAATTTATCCATTCCATCAACTTTTCACATACCAAAATTGTCTATTAATCTCATATATGTTGGACAACTATGTGATCTTGGTCTTACTGTTATCTTTTCTTCTTCTGGTTGTCATGTACTGGATCCACGGACGGGGCAGGTCATTGAGATAGGCCGCAAAGTTGGTTCCATGTTCGAACTTGTCTACCTTCGCACACTACTGGAAGTTACCACCTCTACCCTTACTGTTGCTCCCGCTTTCTCCACCCCGCTCTTTGGAACTCCCGATTAAGTCATATATTTGTTGATAAGCTTAGATCTCTTATCTCTACTGGTAGATTAAGAACTGTTAAGTCCGAAAGTATTTCATCTTTGTCATGTCAACTTGAAAAACAACCCACATTATTTTTCAATAAAAGTGATTCCATTTCCTCTGCACCTTTTGATCTTATTCATTGTAATGTATGGGGACCTTCTCCTCATGACACTATATGGGGTCAAAATACTTTGTTATTTTCATAGATGACTACACTCATTTTACATGGATATTTCTTATGAAAAAACGTTCCAAATTACCACATATATATTATAACTTTGCTAAAATGATCCAAACTCAGTTTTCTTGACCAATCAAAATACTTCGTGCTGACAATGCCATGGAATACAAAGAATCCAACTTTCTTAACTTTTTGCGTCAGCAAGGCACAATCTCTCAGTATTCTTGTCCTGGTACACCCCAACAAAATGGCCGTGCTGAACGAAAACACGCATATTCTAGATAATGTCCGCACTCTTCTCATATCCAACAGGTGCCCCGAATGCTTTTAGGGGGAAGCCGCTCTTACTGCCGTTTACACCATTAATCGTCACCCTATTCCTACCTTTCAAAACCAATCACCCTATGAGAGATTGTATGGTAGTGCACCCAACTATAACCTTCTAAAAGTATTTGGGTGTGCCTGTTTTGTCTTACTCCAGCCTCATGAACATTCCAAACTTGAACCTCGTTCACGTCTCTGTTGTTTCTTGGGATATGGGATAAAACATAAATGTTATAGATATTGGGACCCCATTTCCAAACGTCTCCGTGTATCTTGCCATGTCATCTTTTGGGAATACAAAATGTTCTCATATATTTCTAAATTTCAACTCACCAACAACACTACACTTCCTTTCTTTACTAGCTCCATTAGCGATCTATAATCTCTCGATTCCCCTATTATTTCCATAACTACAACGGTAACTCCTGAATCTGCCACTGATACCACTCTACCAAGTAAACTCTTATCGTCCCTCACTAAATCTGGCAATCCATCTTATGTGCCCACAGCGGATTATCCTCATGACACTAACTCGTTCCAAGATCCGGTTGGACAATCCACTCCTCCTCATTGGTCCACAAGGGTAAGACACCTTCCTCATCACCTTTGTGACTATCACTGTTATTCCACCATTTTTTCCCATCATGAACATTTTTGTTATAAAGAGGTTAGTTCTAACCTATTATGGTAGCAAGCAATGTCTGAAGAATTATAGGCTTTAGAAAAAACTCAGACTTGGGAATTAGTCACTCTTTCCCCAGTAAAAATAGCCGTTGGATGTAAATGGGTTTATATGATTAAAACAAAATCATATGAAACCATTAATCGATACAAGCCCCAACTTATTGCAAAATGTTTTAATCAGGAATACGACATTGATTATGAGGAAACTTTTGTCCATGTTGCCCGTTTAACTTTTGTCCGAAGTTTTCTCACTGTTGCTGCTATTCGAAAATAGGAACTTTTTCATATGGATGTGAAAAATGCATTACAAAATAGCGATCTTACTGAAGAAGTCTATATGAAACCTCCTCCAGGGTTTCCTCACTCTTCATCGCAAGTGTACAAGCTCCGCCGTGCCTTATATGGTCTTAAACAAGCTCCTCGTGCTTGGTTTAAAAAGTTAAGTTCTACTATTCACACACTAGGATACACCTCTGGTGTTCATGACTATGGGCTTCTAATCAGAAAGAGGGATACTAGTATTACTGTGAACACCTCATTTTGCGACCCCCGCAAGAATCCTAATTTTCAAAGAAATAAACATGCATGCACGCACGAGCATTCCTAGATGCACATGTATTTTGTTCATGTGATACAGGTCAAAGAAGAAAGCCGAAAGGACCCCGGATGAGGAGTCACAGAATTATCGAAAATTGTCGGAATCAAAAACCGTCAAAACTCTGGGAAATTTGTGAAAGGAGAGTCACGTACTTTGGATCATCCTCAAACTTTGAGAGTTGTTGGAAATTATCAAAAGGAGTAACATACTCGAAAATCAGCTAAATCCGACGGTCGGATCTCCGACAATTCCGAAAATCGCGAGTTTATTTCGGGTGGTCAAATGGAGGTCTTCTCGAAGTTAAAATGGTTTGAAGTTTGGTAAGTGGATAGGCCTTATTGTGGGGAAGAACATATTCAAAATTTAGCTTTGTCGGACATGGGGTCCTCAAGAATCAATTTGTCTACCGTGCAATTCCAGTTGAAATGTCCTTTGTAGCAAATTAAAATAAATAGTGGCCTTCCCGAAATCTGATCGGCCTCAAATTTGGACACAAGTTAGAAAACATTTGGAGGGAAAACATATCAAAAAATCAGAATAATCCAACGGTTGGAGGTTTAATTATCGAGATTGTTGTATGCAAGTACGTTTCCTACGCGGGAACAAACTCTTTGTACCAAGCCAAGGAGACCGAGTCCTTCCCGAACTCCGATCGTCCTCAAATTTTTACAGGATGTAAAAGACTTATATTGGCAATACATATCCAAAATGAAGCATGATCCAACGGTTAGAACCTGACTTTTCGTGCAAACAAGGGACCTTGTCTACAACAAGTACTTTTCCTACGCGGATACAAACTCTTCGTACCAATCAGAACGAAAGGGAACCTTCCCGAACTCCGATCGACCTGAAATTTTTACAAAATCTAGAAGAGTTCTATTCCTAACACATATCCAAAACTCAGGATGATCCAACGGTGGGAAGGTCTCGTGATAATTTCCAAGAGTCCTAGTTGCAATCTCTTTTCTTGCTCTCCAAGTATTTTCTTCAACTATAAATAGACCCCCCCTCCATTCATTATTTTCATCAACAATCAAGGGAATTTCGTGGTACACACCAAGAGATCCTTATTCTCTCCTTCCAAGAAGGCTCAGGTATAATTTTTTCTCTCTTCTTTTATTTATTCGTCAGCTTTATAATTCATACTCTTGTTTGCATAATTTTTATTACTTAATAGCTTTTCAAAACCTTTTTTTCAAATTGTTTTCAAAACTAAAGGCGTATAATAAACCCTAATCCAATTCTAAAATAGTATTATTACTTTTTTACTTTTTCAAAAGTCCGGATTAGCGGTATCGTTATACGAAGGAATCGATAATCGCTACATATCCAATCTAACTCATAGATTGCGGTGTATATGTGATAAATACTCGATTATGAGAGCACTAGTGCCATCTATACCGGTTTAATTAATAGACTTTGGTATACGATCGGTCAACTCGCCTCATATAATATCGAATATAAGATTCCACATTGAATCAGTTTCCGAAAAGCCCAATGCTTTACAAAATCACTTTTTTTCATTGCATCTATTATTATCAAACTCTCTTTTTCAAATCACACACACACACTTATTTTCATAATCATGGGTGAATTAGGAAACACATCGTTTTCATCCCAACCCCAAAATCCCGATTTCTAAGGTAAGTACGGAAAGCTGTAAAGTAATGGAAATAGCATGCAAGAACTGAATTATAACACACGCATATCCTACTCAAGAGACCGAAAGGGCGAATTGGGTGCCTAATACCTTCCCGATTCGTAACTTAATCCCCGAACCTTCGAATCAACTGGTTTCGCATATATTGTGTATAAGAGGATATTTACTCCATAAATACGTCTCTTTTACACAAACCTTTTTTGTTTGTTTAGTAAAACAAACTGGCGACTCTTATTCTTTTCAAAACCTGATTTCCAAATCAACAAACGGAATCGCCGCCCACGGGGACCCCCGGGCGTCGAGAACGCGGGTTCTCACAATTACGCTTTTGGTTCTTTACGTAGATGATATGATTATTACTAAAGACGATATTAGTGGTATCTCTAAGCTCAAACAATTTCTCAGCCATCATTTTGAGATGAAAGATCTTGGCCAACTGAATTATTTTTGGGGTCTTGAAGTGTTATCTGACTCTGCTGGTTATTATCTCTCACATGCCAAATATGTTTATAATATTCTTACTCGTGCGGGTCTCACTGACTGCAAAACTACACCTACTCCATTAGAAAATGGTATAAGACTTACCCTTCTTGATGGTATTCCCCTTGATAATGCCACTTTGTATCGATAAATAGTTGGTAGCATGGTCTATCTCACCGTCACTCGCCCAGACATTGCCCATGCCGTCCACATAGTTAATCAGTTTATGTATGCTCCACAGTCCATTCATTATGCTGCTGCTCTACTGTGAGAATCCGCAAATGCGACCCCCGGGTTCTCGTTCCCGTTGGTGTGCGTCTGAAACATCGAAAAGGATTCGTTGTTCCATTTGCTTCTATGTGTTGATAATTCATATCGGGAGTCCCTCTATCCTATTTCTAGATGCAAGAGGGTTCGTTCAGAGTCGCCAGTACGTTTTACGAGAAAACGGACAAAATGATTGTGTAAGAGGGAAGGCTACAGATAAGCCTTTCTTTACACGTTTGTCTACGAAACCAGAATTCTATAGGATTCGGGAACTATATTACGGTTTGGGAAGGTGTTAAGCACCCATTCCGCCCTTTCGGTCTCTAGTGGTCTTATATGTTTATTCTATGTTGAAAAACTTGGATGCTTTTACTGATATTCTACTGCTTTCTGGAAATAACTAATGAAAACCTGTTTTTCGAGCGCGTTAGGAATCTACCACAACTATGTCGCCACTTCGCTTACTAGGACCCTTGGGGGTGTTGGCCTATTTATAGTGCTCGGGAGAGATTGTCGTGCGACATTCCCCCAGAAAGGGCAAGTGTCGCGCAACATATCTCTTTGTCGCGCGACAAACGGCTGAAGTGATGGATTCTGACACTGTGATGTGTCAGAAAGTGGTTGGTCGGGTGCAGAGGGGTTTGTCGCGCGACAAGACATGATTGTCGCGCGACATATCAGGGATTGTCGCGCGACAATGTGATATGTCGTGCGACAATCTCTCTAAAAAATATGTTTGTTGGCCAACAAACCCACCAAGGGTAGTTTCGGGTGCTTGGGTGGGTCCCGGACCTAAAAACAGTAGTTCTCGAAGGTCGTTAGGGTTCTTGCAGGGGTCACGGATCGGGTGTCTACATCTACGCATTCTCAGATACATCAAAGGGACAATGTTTCCCGGTCTACATTTTTCATCTACATTATCTCTTAAGCTTCGTGCCTATTCTGATTCTAATTGGGCTGGTGATCTAATTGACAGACGATCAACTACCGATTACTGCATCTTTTTGGGAGATTCACTTATATCTTGTCATAGCAAGAAGCAATCACTTGTTTCCCGCTACAGTACAGAAGTAGAGTATCGTGCTCTTGCTGACACCACCCAAGAGCTCGTATGGCTACGCTGGCTCTTATCAGATATAGGAGTTCCTCAAAATCTTCCAACTGTTATTGGATGTGATAATCAAAGCGCTGTCCAAATTGCTCACAATAATGTCTTTCATGAACGGATGAAACATATTAAGATTGACTGTCACTTCATTCGCCAACATGTGTCTATCAACATCATTCGTCTCATCTCCATCTCATCCATAGATCAACCCGCCAATATATTCACTAAAGTTCATCCGCCAGGTCGATTTTAAAATTTGCTTTTCAAACTCAAGCTGACTTCCCATTTACCACCTTGAGTTTGCGGGGAGATGTTAGAATATTGTAAAATATCTTATAGTTGACTTCCATATTTAGCTTACCATATTTAAGTGATCTTAATCTTGTAATTATGATATAGAGAATTATGGTTTTCCATTTACTTTATTTATATCATGTATACCCTTATATAAAGGGTCTTATTATATTGATTTATTCATTCAAGCAATATTCTTCTCTTTTACTTTATATTTATAACAAGAATGGTTGCAAACTTTAGCATAGGGTTAAATATTTATATAATGGTTATTCTTAATGCAAATAGAAAGATCCAATGGCAGAGCCAAGAATCTGGCTAAGTGTGGGCGAAATTCAAAATATACAAAAATATATTTAAAGCCATAAAAATTGAACGTAAATATAATAGTATTAATAATAATAATTCATACAGCTCAAATAAAGAATGTAAATAATTACGAGAAATTATAATAATATAATGCAAATATAATAGTATTAATAATATTATGCAATTAATGAAAAATCACAACTAAAATTATATAAGTAAATAAGAAATTTAATTACACCTAATATTAAAAAGTAGATATAAGAAAGGATTTACCTTGGTATTGTTGGAAAAAAAAGGTAAAATACCATTTTAAAGCTATTTTGATGGGTAATTTTGAGTGGAACCTGACACTCGATCAGTTGTGAAATATTATTATAGATTCGTATTCTCCTTCGTGAGAACATCGAAATTGTATATTTGTTTGCTCAAAATAATTATGAGGTGAATGAAAAATTGTCACCCAATTAAAGTAAGTTACTTGAGATAGAAAAATGTAATAAAAATGAGTTAGTCCCACATGGGAACTTTGTGAAGAAATTGATGAGTTTATAAGAGATTGCCTCTTATGAAATTGATAAGCATTTAAGAAAAATAAGATCCATATGTATAGATTTGTTCCCTTGTACTTTGGTTTCCCATGTTTCAGCCTACGTATATAGGATATTTTAAGAAGTGAACATCTTTTTAGTAACTGGGTCCGGGGAAAGGATAGGAAAGGTGATTTCACTATATTTCTGACTAGGGGCGGTAGCTTTGAAAGGACAAATTGCCTATCTTCATTATATATTTTTGACTAGGGGCGGTAGTTTTAAGGATAAATTGCCTATCATTTGTCCTATCTTTTCTTTCATCTCGAGAGAAATACGATCGGGAAGGGCTAATTTAAACCCCTTCGGTAAAATAATAAACTTTTGTTAACTTCAAGTATAAATTTCTACACATAAGTTCTTATATATATTTTTATTTTTAAAAAAAAACCTATATAAAATAAAATAAAATCCAAAACCAAGTAGGGGCACTCACCCCCACTTGCCCCAATGTGGCTCCTATTAGAATATATGGATATGGTAGGATATATAGATATGGTATATGTATAAATGATATAGTTGACTACCACCATAATTCTTAAAATTATGGGATATTATTTTATTTCCATGTACAGCCCATTCAGTCCCTAAACAAACCCAGCCTCCGCCACCAGTCACCCACGCGCCACCTACTCAACCCACTGACACGTGTTACGCCATGTTAGCACTGACACGTCACCTGCCACGTTAGCACTGCCGCCACATCAGTTGACCAAATCAGAAACCCTAATCGGTTTAACCAGACCGGTTCTTTGCACATTCAACCGACCGGTTCACTACTTTTTTGACCTGTTTTTCAGAAAACCAGACCGGTTCCTAGCCTTTTTCAACCTTCTGAACACAACCACGCCCTCAGAATTTCCAAATTCCATCTCTATCTTGGAGAATTACAAACATGACCGGATCATCTACATATACTTCATTTGGGAACCGAACAAATGACTTACACTCTATGGCTCAGGGTTCGACTTACAAATACCCTCCATGCTCTATCTGTGGACTAATGGGACACTCGAAAAAAGGTTGCTATGAAATCATTGGCTATTCAATTTGGTGGAAGGATTCTCGCCATCGCAGAACAGGTCAGACCACAGAAAGAGGTAACAAACAGGCCTCAGGCTTACTCACTACCACAGGTACGGCTTTACATTCTGTCTCTGTTTTGAATAATACACGGGTAATTGATTCCGGTGCAACTAATCATATGACATCTAATTCTAAAATAGTTCCTCTTTTAACCCCATTATCTCAGACCTTTGTTTCCACAGCCAATGGTGCCCTAGTCCCTGTAGTGGAAAAATGATCAATCAATCTATCCGACACACTTAACCTAACCTCCGTCTTAGTTGTACCATCCTTAGATTATAATCTATTATCTGTTTCCCAAATAACTAATACCCTACACTGTGTTGTCATTTTTTTGCCTTCTCATTGTGTTTTTAAGGATATTCAGACGAAGAAGACGATTGGTTATGGTGTTAGGCGCGGCAAATTATACTATCTGGACTTGGAGTTCAAAAGTACAGATCGCTTACAAAAAGCCTTGAACACCAGTACATCTAAAAAAAAATTACAGATGAACTTTGGTTATGGCACCGTCGGTTAGGACACGCATCGTTTGGCTACTTAAAGAAACTATTTCCCCGTTTAGTTCATAAAGTTAATTCTTCTGGTTTTCACTGTGAGATTTGTGAGCTGGCTAAAAGTCATCGTACTTCCTTTAAACCTTCATTGACTAAGAGTTTAGTTCCATTTATGATTATTCATTCTGATGTATGGGGACCGTCTCACATTCCTTCTTTAGGTGGTGTACGATAGTTTGTCACGTTTATTGATGATTGCACTCGAATGACGTGGGTTTTTCCCATGAAATCCAAAGGAGAAGTTAGTGGTTTATTTCAAGAGATTTCATAAACAGATCAGTACACAATATAATACTACTATTAAAGTTCTCCGAAGTGATAATGGTGGGGAATATATGAGTACTGAGTTACAAGCATACTTTAAACTTCATGGGATCATTCATCAGACTACATGTCCTTATACTCCTCAACAAAATGGGGTTACCGAATGAAAAAATTGTCATTTGTTAGAAATAGTTCTGGCATCACTGATCGGCGCAAACGCACCAACCTCATATTGGGGTGAAGCACTCTCATCGGCTGTCTATTTAGTTAACCGCATCCCCTCATCCGTACTTGATTTTCAGACACCATTTGAAGCCTTAGTTAAGTCTGTCACGGCTCCTACCGTGTCAAATCTTCCTCCCCGGGTGTTTGGATGTGTTACCTTTATCCACTTACTAAAGGAGCAACGGAACAAACTTGTACCGCGCGCTTTTAAGTGCGTCTTTGTAGGGTATGCTTCTTCTCAAAAGGGGTATCGATGTTATCATTCTTCCACACAGAAAATGTATGTCACTATGGATGTGATATTTCACGAAGAAACTATGTACTTTCACCGAACTAAACTTCAGGAGGAGCATTATAAAGAAGTTCAGTTATTTAGAAATATCAATGAGGAAGAGATAAGCTCAATAGAGGTGGTTCCAATGTTGACTTCGAATTCATCACCAGCAACAGAGACAACCGAAATCACATCATTCCCTGATATGGTAACATCAGAAATCTTGCCAAATGACGTTGTGCCGTCTCCGTCACCACTTGACACAAGTAACCAATCGTCCACTTCAAATATCCCTGAAACTGAGGTCTCCCAGGTATCATCTTCTTCTATTCCTATGAAAAGACTTCCTAACCGAGCAAATAGAGGTGTACTTAAACCCACGTATGACCTAGATTTTACCAGTAAAGCCAAATATCCTATGAGTAATTATGTGTCTTATGATCGGTTAACTGCATCTAACAAATCTTTTGTGAATCAATTATCTTCTGTATCTATTCCTAACAGTGTGCAAGAAGCCTTATGTGATTCTAAGTGAAAATCAGCAATGGATGAGGAGATGAAGTCCTGTTGAAAAATGACACGTGAGAATTGACCGAATTACCAGCAGGAAAGAAAAAGGTGGGTTGCAAGTGGGTGTACACTGTGAAATTCAAAGCAGATGGAACAATCGAAAGATTCAAAGCAAGACTGGTTGTGAAAGATCAATACTGTACGAGTGTTACTCTTATTAGCTGCAAACTTAGACTGGCATCTACAACAGTTCGATGTGAAAAATGCTTTCCTACATGGGGATTTATAGGAGAAGGTATATATGGAGTTCCCACATGGATATAAGATCCCGATTGAGCATACAAATAAAGTCTGCAAATTGAAAAAATCTTTGTATGGGCTAAAACAATCCCCTTAGAGCCTGGTTTGGGAGATTCACGAGATCGATGTGAAAGTTTGGGTACAGCCAGAGTAATTCTGATCATACTTTATTTTTGAAGAAGAGTCATGAAAAAATTACAGTTCTTATCGTTTATGTAGATGACATGGTGCTCACAGGAAACGACCCTCAAGAATAACAGGCATTAAAGAAGCTCTTATCTCAAGAGTTTGAAATGAAAGACCTTGGGAGCTTGAAGTATTTTCTGGGGATCGAGGTGTCTAGATCATCAAAAGGCATCTTCCTATCTTAGAGAAAATATGCCCTAGACTTACTGAATGAAATCAGAATGTCCGCTTGTCAACCGTCAGAGACTCCAATGAAAGAAGGATTGAAGTTAGAGGTCGAAACATATCAAGTGCCCGTCGATAAAGGGCGCTATCAGAGATTGGTAGGCAGATTGATGTATCTAGCACATACAAGGCCTGATATATCATATGCATTGAGTATTGTCAGTCAATTTTTACATAATCCAGGGGAAAAACATATGCAGGCAGTTATGGGGATTATCAGTTATCTCAAAGAAGCTCCTGGAAAGGGAATCCCATTCCAGAAAAATAGGGATATCTTGAAGGTTGAAGGATACACTGATTAGGCAGGTAATATATGTGACAGAAGGTCTACATCAGGGTACTTCACATTTGTAGGAGGAAACTTGGTCACTTGGCGAAGTAAGAAGCAAAATGTAGTATCCCGATCAAGTGCAGAAGCAGAATATCGAGGAATGACAGTTGGTATTCAAGAGTTATTATGGTTGAAACTGCTACTAACAGATCTCGGTTTTCTTCCGACAGAACCCATGATGCTATATTGCGACAACAAAGCAGCATGTGATATCGCACACAATCCAGTTCAACATGACAGAACAAAACATGTTGAAGTGGATAGGTTCTTCATCAAAGAGAAGTTAGAAGAGAAAGTTATTTATGTTCCTCATGTACGCTCCAAAGATCAGTTAGCTGACATTCTCACCAAGGCCGTGACAAAGAAGATATTCACCAAGCTAATTAGCAAGTTGGGCATGTTCGATATATGTGTGCCAACTTGAGGGGGAGTATTATAATATATAGATATGGTAGGATATATAGATATGGTATATGTGTAAATGGTATAGTTGACTACCACCATAATTCCTAGAATTATGGGATATTATTTTATTTCCATGTACAGCCCATTCAGTCCCTATTTAAAGAACCTTTGTATTCATTTATTATCATCAATATAAGTTATTCTCTCATCTCTTTCTCTCTAATCGTCAACAGCTCCACCTGTGGCAGGATGTGGTATTCCTTTTAATTTTTCTTTCATACTTTTATATCATACAAAAGTGGGACTCGTGTAAAGTTTTGATGCATTAGTGGAGATATTTAAGCTCTCTTTGTTTTTTTTTGAAAATATCCCAGAATTAATTTAGCTTACAAAATCTTCCACAAAAATAAATCACACTTATATCACATACTCCATCTCTAAAAAAAAAGGAAAAAGTCATATGCTTTAAAGAGACTTACGCTCACCAAGACTCAGCAAGTCAAAAAGAGATCTGATGAAAAATTGATTCATATCCCAAATAAAATCAACACTTTCAAAGCACTATTGATCGCACATATCCCCAATTCTTCTCCAGGGATCCAACGGCACAAGAATTCCTTCATCCAAAGAAGAATGACCATTGCACCCAAAACAAGAATATTGAGTTTTTAGACCCAAAGAATTCAAGAAGTAGTAGGAAGTTCGCGTACTTTTTCTCGTGGTGCCTTAATTATGCATGTGCTCTTATAAAATTAAAATGTAAATGCAGGACCCTAAAAAAAGAGTGTTTGAATTGATTTATGTGTGCTTTTACCAACACCCATATATTAAATGTCTTCATTCCTCTTTTTTTTTAAATAAATAATTAAATTGTTTAATTTTCTGCCCGCAGTTTTAATTTTGTTTCCAAAATTAGTAAAATCCAAGTTCGTGGTATTTTAGTGGTTATACTCATACACATTTATTTATGTGATTATTTTGTGATCGAACTTATTACGTGTAAAAAAAAGGATTTACATTGAGACACGCCGCGTAGAGAAGGGGAACTTTTGAGGCATTTTATGCTAACAACTTAATGTGAAGTAACTACCGATTGTTATATTTTATATGACACATTATAAAAAGGTCATTTGGGTTTTTGGCCTGTAGTTTTCGTAAATTAATACAAACTTCCCAAACTAACCCCTATTCATGTAAAGATACAAAATTTATGTGTTAGCCAATTTCTCTTTTACTTTTATAACAAAACTAAATGGGTGATTTCAAATACACCCACTTAATTAACTGCTTGGGACATTTTTTTTGTTCTTGGACTCCTTTGCTTTTACTGCTAGCGTAGTGACTGTGCTGGCTAGAGCTTGGATATATAGGGATTAGAATAGTTAATTCTTTTTGTACAAGTTCGATAATTCTTGTGATTTTAAAGCTGTCCCACCATTTGATGAAATATTGCCTTGTAACAACATGAACTGGGTTAAATTAATGGACGTTAACTGCCTTGAAGGAAGACGTTGTTGGTGATTGAACAGTTTTTTTTTGTCTAGATATTTTCTAATATCACAAGGTGTTCGTGCTAGCTTTCGTGCACCTCAACTAATTTCAAACAGTTACTTTTACTATACTCATTTGAGCATCCATGAAACCTTGAATTTACTGATGAATAGTAAAATCATTAGGAGATATGATATGTGCCTGATCCGAATATGGCATTCATACCAAAGCGAGTAACTTGGGATTGGAAAGGCTCTGGAAGCAATGACAGTACTAGACAAGGTTGATCTCACCATCCAATTAAGGAACTAAGTAGGGATTTTAATTGTGAAATGATGGTCAAAATTGATGAACTATGAGTGACTGAATTAATGTTTCATTTTGATTAAAAAAAAATCTTCATCCATGACACTATGTAGTCATAATAATATATATTGACTATTATGTCCCGGGAGATCCTGAAGGGACAGAAGTGGGGAGAGGTCTCCATTGAGGCATCAAAATGATGTTGTTTATATATAAAGAATGGTAAATAACTTTGGTTTGATCATTTCAGTTGAAGATTGGCTTGATTTGGATTAACTAGGTACTTGCTCAGAGGAAGTAGAATTGACTTTTTGTTTGAGGATTACTCCAAAACAAATGTCGGATCCATCAGTTTCAACAATCTTCAAAACAAGGAAATTATATATGCCAATTAAGACCAAGTAATGCTTAACATGCAAGTTTTTTAATATTTTAAACAATGGATGTATTGCTATCCAATGAGATGGGTTGCTCTGTAAACGTTCTTTCAAATTTCATCAAAAAAGTTCATATTCCTCAAAAAACCCAATTTATTTATATAATGTGTATGGGAAATGTTCCCTATATATATATAAACGTTGGGTCCAAGTGTATATAAGAAAGTTATTGGCACCAATTAATAAACGCTCAAGACGTATGTTATTATATAAATTGTAGCATTAATTGTCCTAAATCTTTTCAAAAGGCGCAAGAGACACAAATAATTTATAGATTATATGGATACAAGTAGTCATATCAGGTAAGATACAGACATTATTACATATTATAATATATGAGTTGTACCATCATACGGTCTTAAATTTTTCGAAGATGCCCAAGAGATTTAATTCCTTGATTTGAAAAGTTTGGCAAACTCTGAAGTAATGCCAAGAGAGGCTTGCAGAATTCCTAAAGAAAATGCCTTCCACACTGACTTATTTCCACTTAAGTATCCAAATTCAGGCCTGCAAAATAAAAAAGGAAAGGAAAATGCAAGACATTAAATTTTCTTTACACTATTTAATAGATCTAGTGATATTAATTGTTAATTAAATACATATATAAGGTTTGGTTCCAAGCAAATCAAGTATGCAGACCGTCTAGAGTGAGTTTTTTGACTTATTTCATGGATGAATTTTTTTTATGAAATTTGATAGAAATGAGATCATCTCTATCAAATTTCATCAAAAAATTCAACCAAAAAAATAAGTTAATTACAAGATTAAAATATAAATGTCCCAAAATAAACATATATATATATAGTATTTGAAATCACATTTATAATTAACACCATCTAAATTTAAAATATATAATTCTTACAACGGCTGTTACTACAAATATAACTTGCACACAACCCAAAATGCTACATTTACATAACCAGGGGGAAGGAAAGTGGACATAAGTGAGAGCAATTGGCCCCCTTCATTTTTTAGATAATCTTTATTTAGTATAGAAAGCGTCCTTAGAAAATTTAAATATATATATATATATATGTGTGCACTTTAATTTATAAGCTTGCCACATCGCACCCTTTAATTTTATTTTTTTTTAGAAAAATAGTGCTAATACTATGCTCCCCTAACTTCAAAAAAAAAAAAATTATTAGCACAAATTTGCCCCCCTTTAAACAAATTCTTATTTCCGTCCCTGTCTATAATAAAGCAATTGTAGCTTCTGTCTTACATCATGTCACTGGAATAAGTATCCCAAAATAGAACATAATTTTTTTGGTACAATAAAAATAAAACTTTTAAGTTAGATATAAAAAAGAATAATGAGGCATGTGTCAAATTAAATTAACAACTTCCCAATTTTAAATAATGTGTCAAAAATTGTATAGTTAATATTTAACACGCATCTTTTGAACAGTAAATTTAATTATTTAAGTTGGTGAATGTATTATTACTTAAAAAAAATTACTTACTTTGCAGAAGTTACCACAGAGAGACACTCCATTCCATTTTCCCCAGCAATTTGAGCAAAAGCAAAGAATTTGGGCACTAAAATCAACTCTCCTTCCTTCACTTCACTATTCAATTCTATCTTCCCACTAGCACCCGTTATTTGGACCCGACCCGTGCCCTTTGCAACATAAACCATTTGAACCGATGAATCGCTTGTATAAACCGGGCCCAACATTTCCTCACTCCCCAACTTTACATAATTCGCACTTAGCCCCAATTTCCCCAACAACCCGAAATTCAACTCCGTCAAAGTATTCGACTCTCCGTCAATTTTAGCAAAATATTTCTCTTGAAAGTGCTTGGTCGGTAGAGGAATTTCTATTCCTCGGTTGAGCTTGACTACGAGAATTCCCGTCTGACTCTTTGTAAGAGTTTGCGACTCTTCTTTCGTGAAATTGAAGGCTTTGGAAACAAATTCTGTTGAGAATGCGCCAAGCGTGCTTAAAATACCCGCTACAAAAAAGTAGGTGAATTAACCAGGAATGTGAGCTTTTGAGCTGTCTCCAAGAAATATTATTTCAGTTTCGGAGTCTCCATTGTTAAACCACCATGAGATTACTCCAAGAGGTACGGGAATTGCATCTCCTTTTTCTATTATTAATATTGTTTCTTCTGAAGAGTTGGGTGTAACCATTCCAACCGTACAAACACCTATGATAAAGTACATGAAAATAAAAATTATCATTAAAAGTTTTTGGAATTAAAAATCCCTTAAAACAGAATAACAAATATTGGATTTGCACAATCTACTAATTAATAATTTCTATAAAACTAGAAAGGCTCGAACAAAACAAGCATTGAACTTTAACAAGAGAATTAGCGTCGATTCACAGTCATTACATTATTAGATTTTCAATATTAAAATAAAACTAGAAAGACTAGAACAAAACAAGCATTGAACTTCAACAAGAGAATTAGTGTCGATTCACAGTCATTACGTTATTAGATTTTTAATATTAAATTTTATTTTTAAAAAAAAAAAGAAGAAAAAGTGATTTTCAATATTAACTCATCAATTTAAAATTTCTTATAAATCATAAAATTTCTAGTCAAATTAATACGAACAGTCAATGCTAATAAGTTTGCTTGGCTGTATAAATTACGTTGCCTTTTGTGACTACGGAAAACATTCACTTCCTGCATACCATACTAGCGTACTAAATTTACGCACCGAGTTATTTGAGAGGATAAATAGATAAAATTATTTGATAAATCATGATAAAAAGCGTTTTATTAAATTTAATTTGCAATAGGTCCGTTCGAATCGTGTCTTATTATCATATTTCAAGGGATATCGATTTAGGTCTAAACATGTGATATTTTTAGAAAGTGAAAATATTATATTCAAACTCAATTTGTTATCATAACTAATAACGTAACACAACTCGATATTACCCATTAAGTAAAACAATTTGTTTTGAGTCAAATACGAGTTAACAGGTAAATTACACTTATTAACAAACGCATATACACATATTAAACAGAAGAAACACATATAAAATTATACACCCATACATATACACACATTCATGGATTAACAAATATATATATGTACAACAAATTTCAAGTGCGGATCAATCCGTATAGACTGGACTTTTTGTGATGGTTTTTTGTCGTTAAAAACATATCTCCAATGTTTAGGTGACGAAAAACTGTCGTTAAAAAATTTGGTCCGTATCAGAAATGCACTCTATATATGTATATATATACGGAGCAGCTCTTATAAGGACTGTCCTCATTTTTCTTAAAACAATAAAAATAAGAACATTTCATTTTGAAAAGTAAACGTAATGAGTAAATTTTCGTCACAAAATTTCATTAAAAAATTCAGACAATAAGTGACTGTAATATGTAAATGTGAAATATTTATTTACTTTTGTCCATTAAATTTTTATGTGATCATATTACCAATTTCATGAAAAAATACTTCCATTTACCAAGATCCTTATAAGAGCCACTCCTATGTATAACTATATAAGATAATGTTACAAATTACATATGAACCCTATTAATAGCTTTATGTATACACATGATATTATATATACAAATACATAAATATATGTATGTATTATATTACATAAATATTGTTGTGTTAACGACTATTAATTGATCGGGCGATAAATTTTTATCGAGTCAATATTAATATGACCCAAATTACTAAAACTTCACTCATAACTTATAACTTTATTTTAATTCATATTGTTCATGGTACGTTTGTCAGGAGAGACTAATGAGAAGTGAGAACAACTCAACATTATCTATAAATTTAAATATTCTATTTTTCTTCTATTTGCGAGACTGAAGCGCCTGCCACTGTTCAAATACTAGCTTAGTCTGGCTCAACTTATTTAAATCATTTGATCCATATATATAGACAATGTTCTGCTCTAAAGATGACATTCCTCTCTCGCTCTAAAATGACATTCGTCTCTCTAAAAAAAAGATTCATTCAATTCGAAGGATAAATTTGTAAATTTTTTTATGAAATTTAGTGACGGTGATCCATATAGAGAGTAGATATTCTCGACAAAATCTCATCAACATATTCAATTTAGAAGCGTTGGAGGTAATCATTTAAAATTTTAATGATTAAAAAAAATATATATATATATATCAAATTTCGTTTCATCCACTTTCAAATTGAATTTTTCAATAAAGTTTTGTGGTAAAGATCTACTCATTATTATATAGATCATCTCCAATAAATTTCATAAAAAAGCAAAAATACATGAGTTAATCCTTCAAAATGTACAATCCTTGTTTTTCTTAAGAAATGATCGTCATCTTTAGAACGCAAACTTATACATGTATATATAATTTATATTCTATTTTTTATACGTGTTTATATATAATATATAATATATATTCTATGTTTGTCTTGGTTTTACATGAAAACACAATATAATTGGTTATGCAACACTAACGTATTCTTTTTTGTAAGTTTGTGATACTATTAATTAACTATTAGCGCTCATGATCGACCTTTATATATTGTAATATTTTCCAATAAACAGGTATATAAAAGGGTAATAACATTGCCAAAGTAATGTACAATATTAAGAGCATGCAATACAACTTCTTAATGAAGTACTTTACTTTGGCAAAAAATTTACTATTACTTTAGTAATATAAGCACCCCTATAATTGAAAAGACTTAAGAAAGGGTGGGGGAGGGATTTAAATTTAGTTCAACTTACCTTGAATAACATAACCAATCTTGGCTGAATCAGAATAATGGGGTAGAGCAAAACCACAAGGCTGAAGAACAAGCTTGCCTGCCCCAATTTTAGCCTCACTTAGAAATGGAGACTTTGCATTTGACCAGCTATAATATCCACCACCTTCTCCTTCAAACAATGTTTGATCTACCATTTGTGGTTCCAAGTTTAACTCCATCCTCTCAAATTAAATGTGTGTACGTATATATGAGATCTAGAGAGAGAGCAAGATCGAGAGAGAGTTGGTTTTGGTGAAGAAGATGGATTAGGGAGGACAATTATTTATAGATGAGAATTGAATTAAAGTCATACAAAAAATTAGGGTGCTTCCGTAGGTGCTTCTATTTCCACCCGAAATAATGTTTGGTTTCACTTCCACCTCTCATTTGATCCTTTACACACTAAATAAGGTCGTGTTATTCGATTCTCGAGTATTGAGTATAAGCCTATTACTCAGTTGTTAGGGGCAGAATAAGTACTATCAAACTTATATATAGACCTTCAAGAACCGAATAACAAACCTTTACTCGATACTTACGGACCGAATGAGAGATGAGAGTGGAATCTAGCATTATTTAAAGTGGGAAGAGAATCACCCAAAAATTATTTCTAAAAATCACATGCATGCATTTACGTACGCTGTTGACCAAAGAAAAACGTTAAAACATCACATGACTGGATCGAAAAATACAATTGCGTACACGCCACCACATACTATTGAGGACAAAAGTTTGAGCACGCTACTTTATCACCCTTTGGTCCATGCCAGTTGAAGGACTTTAATGAATTTTGCCTGACCAATTCAATACCACGCACTACAAATTAAATGTCAAACCTCATCTCAATCATCATTTGTCGGGCTCTTCGGCGTAATTTCCTTGGCTTGGACAAGATATTTACTACATGTCGCTATTATGGGTCCTGAGGGATTGGATGGAATATTTGGACGTACAAGGTATAATAACACCAAAAAATATTGTATATTGAACATCTATCATTTAAAGAGATAGTACAAAAAAATATCACATGTTACAAAAATTCTTTTCAATGGCTTCATATCTTGAAAGTATTGAAAGACGTCTTTATTTTTAATATAACTTTCTCAATGATCAAAGCTTTTATTTAGACAAATTTACGCATTTTCATATATAAATTTCATACATTTTCCCCAAGTAGTTTGGAATTTTTTTGTTCTTTATAGTTAGAAGAAAGAGATCTAGACCTTCCTTTTATTTAATTAAAAATAAGTAGAATGATAAAGATAAGATACATTTTAGAAATATAATAGGGTTCTATGTGTTCTTTTACCTTAACAATGGGTAGTAATCTAGACATTTAATTATTCCTTCAACTGTTAAATCGATCAATTGATAGAATATTATATGAGCCTATGCGGGCCAAACTTACAATATATAAAATTTTGAAGGTAAATATTAGTTTTTTGTATAATTAATGGGTTCAAAAGTGAAAATCAATCTTTTTCTAATAATGCTTACAAATCGGATCCTAGGGGTTGTTTGGTGGATGTTTTGAGTTGAGTTTTTAAAATATGGTGTTTGATAGAATTTAAAAATATGTTGAAAAGTGAATTTGATTTTTATTTGAGTTTTTTTCAACCAACTAAAATTCTCATAAAAAATTTGCAAAAAATAATCACAATAGATCTTATTTTATAGATCTAGACGAGTATGTTTTAAATATATATTTTTTATTTAATTTTGATTTTTGAATTTAAAGTTATGGTGTTTTAAAAGTTTTTTTTAGAGAGAGAAAGTAAAGTGAAATAAATTTTGGGAAGTGTAAAAGTAAAGTTGATTTTGAGTTAAATTTTTAAAATTTGGGAAAAAAAATAGATAGATACCAAACACATAAACAAATTTATAATTTTGAATATCACAAAAAGGCCCTTATAGCAATTTAAAATACGTAACATACCTACTAGCTAGAAAAAATAAAATTAAAGATGTATTACCGCATCCCCTAGGATTAGACCCACTTTTCAAAGCTCAATGGAATCTTTTATGCTTTCACAATAATGAAAAATGGCACATCATTATTGTCATAGAAAAATATATACAAGAGAATATTAACGCTACACCAAAATTCGCTAATTTGCACAGCAATCCATATTTATAAAATCTCAAAGCAAAGGATTACTTTTAAAAGGGGTTAGAAGTAACAACCTAAATTAAGAGTTCAGTTTCATTCTTGGTACCTAATGAATTAGCCAAATCTCGTTTCTATGTATTCTTAACTATATTGAAACTAGTGTATCTTTAAGAAAATATAAAAGTACATCAAATATAAACTCTTTGTTATTAAGAAAAATAACAAGTAATATTTTTCTCTTCCAATTAATAAGCACAATCTTACATATACATACATACTAGTTTATTAACTCATGCGATGCACGAGCGTATTTATAAATTTATATGCTTTCTTTCTACTTTTTTATAATTATTGATGTAGACACCCCGATCCGTGACCCCCGCAAGAACCCTAACGACCTCTGAGAACTACTATTTTGGGTCCGGGACCCACCCGAGAACCCGGTACTACACTAGGAGGGTTTGTCGCCCGACAAACTTGTTCTTTAGAGAGATTGTCGCACGACATATCACATTGTCGCGCGACAATCCCTGATATGTCGCGCGACAATTCCACTATGTCGCACGACATTCCCCCTCTGCACCAGACCAACCACTTTCTGACACATCAATCTGTCAGAACCATCACTTCAGCCGTTTGTCGCGCGACATATGGGTATGTCGCGCGACATATCACAATGTCGCGCGACATTCTCCTTTTTTAAGGAAATGTCGCGCGACAATCTCTCCCGAGCAGTATAAATAGGCCAACACCCCCAAGGGTTCAAGGGCAGCAATTGGAATCTGAGAATTTGGAGCTTTAGATTTGATTTTTATCAAGCACTTTTCTACTATTATCTTATTTCTGAAGAATTATCGAATCTATCCTCGACACTCGACGTGTTCCGTCTCCGGAATCGATTTCTCGGAAATATTTAAAGAAAGAGAAGATTATTATCGCCGGAGATCCCTCTGCCGTATTATATTTTCTTTCTTATTATCATTCTCGTCGGGAAGGTAAAGAAAGTCCCTTCTAGTATTTAAGATTAGATATCTGTGTACTTGTTTTACTTCTGTTATTCTGTCCACGTTTTATTTGAATAAACTTATTGTCAAGTTACCAATAGTCTACCGTTTTCAAAACAAAAGACCCTGATAAAACTACTTTCAAAACCAGAAGAGTAAGTACATTATCGTCCGGATAAACCCTGTTTTCAAACCCCGGACCGATAAAGACTTATCTAGGAATTAAAATCCACATATCTTGTCTTTTCCATAGACTGCGACGTGTCTGATAAACTCTCCTCAAAGAGTTCAAATTCCATATTGAATTAGTCCCGACATAAAGATCCGAACCTTTTTCAAAATAATCACAACTCGAGAAAACCGTCATTATCTGAGGAAATAATACGGAATACTCTTTCAAAAATAAAAGGTTTTTGTCATTTGTCATTACATCTTTTAAATATAAAAACATCGGATCTCGGAACACAAAGGTTTTCATTCCTTTCCCCGTTTTCCCAAATTAGGGTTTTTTTTTTATTATTTATTTAGAAAGTAGTAGACTGTCGGTAAAAGCATCCAAGTTTTTCAACATAGAATAAACATATAAGACCACTAGAGACCGAAAGGGCGGAATGGGTGCTTAACACCTTCCCAAACCGTAATATAGTTTCCGAACCCTATAAGAATCCCGGTTTCGCAGACAAACGTGTAAAGAAAGGCTTGTCTATAGCCTTTCCTCTTACACGACCTTTTTTGTCCGTTTTCTCGTAAAACGTACTGGCGACTCTGAATGAACCCCCTTGCATCTAGAAATAGAACGTAGGGACACTTGATATGAATCAACGAAAACGCTCCAGCAAATGGAACGACGGAATCAGTTCCGACGTCCCATGACCCCCACCACCAACGGGGACGAGACCCGGGGGGCCGCATTTGCGGATTCTCACAGTGGCGACTCTGCTGGGGACACCATTAGAAAACTAGACTCTTATATGTGGACCTTTGTTTATCTGTTGAAAAACTTGCTTTTACTGCTTTCCCTACTCATGTTAATTGATTGAGAAGAAACCTTTTTCTAAAAAATGGGAGTTTTTCGAAAAGACGTAATAAAGATAATGATATTTGTGAAACCAACCTTTCGAACTTTACACGCACTATCACAAATCATGCATTGGTTCTACGAGTGTGAATTTACCCCAAACCCTCGGAAGTATTATAAGTGAGTAGGGAGTTGGCTTGCTTGGGCCAACATAAACCGAAAGCATTTACTTCCACTCTCCTTGGCCAAGTACGCCCCCGAGGTATATCGAGTGACGAGAACACTCACGTACCCGGGAAGTATATCAAAAGATTCTTGCACGTACCCGCCCTTGGGGTATATCGCAAGGTCTTGCCAAAAAGGAGGGAGCCTGAAGCCTTAACCGTTCGAACACCTGCGCTGCATCTAAGATTGAGTCAGTTAAAACACTTGTCAAACAGCCATAGAGGATGTACCACTTTACGGCTTACTTTTCGACACCCTTTTTAAAATTTGAGGCTCTTCTCGGCAATTTTTAGTGGTTCTTTTGGCAAAAATCGAGTCGCATCACAGTCTTCCTTCATCTTCGCCACGTGATTTTCGTCTACAGTCGTGAAGCAACAACAGACTGGAAGGTTGGGCCGGCCGTGATCACACCGGAAGACTAGTAAGACCAAGCACACCTGAAATGGCCGATGAACGCGAGAATCGAGAGACAGATCAGAGCCGAGCCGAGGCATCATCAGCTCAGCCAACCCTAGCCGAAATGCACCGTTTACTCATGACCGTCAGCAGGGATCTGGCAAATCTCACGAACGAGCAACAGGGTACCCGAATCCGAATAGAAGAATTGTCAGCCGAACGAACTGCACCACCGGGGTTTGATCGACTACCACCGAATCGTGATCCGAACCAAGGACAGTCTTCACAAGTACTTCCCCCAATCCAAGGAACTAATCCACCCCAAACGGGCCCCAACATGGCCGGTCCCGTTCAAACCGACCCCAACAATCAGAACCAATGGGCCCCGGATTCAGGCCCCACATACCAACAACAAGAGCCACCCATCGTCTGGCCACAACCTCAGCAAGGCCTCGATCCCCAATATCAACCATGGCCACAAGTCCCCGCAAGACCTATTCCACCAGCCCCAATAGCCCCTCCCAATGAGTACCCAGACATCAACCGACTCCGGGCAGTATACGCAGAATCGATGATAGCCCGGGAACAGCCCGATGAGGTGTCAAGAGAGAGCGAAGAAATGAAGAAATTGAAAGAGCAGATGAAGGTTCTGCAAAGAGGTGTTTCTCTGATGAAAGGGGCAGACGAGATCACAGACATGAACGCCTTTTCCCTCTACCCAGAAGCCAGACTACCTCAAGGATTTAAGCTCCCCTCTATCACCAAATTCACTGGTACTACACCCCCCAAAACCCATCTCCAATCCTACATCAGATCCATGCAAGTGTCCGGCTGTGGAGAGCCGGAGCTGGCTCAGGCTTTTCACATGACTCTCACGGGGGCAGCCCTGAGATGGTTCTTCGACCTAGAGAAACACCACACGAAAACTTGGGGGGATATCGTCAAAGAATTCATGACCAAGTACGGGTCCAACGAGAATTTGGAAATTACCCGTAAACACCTGGAAATGGCCAAGCAAGGCGAGAAAGAAAGCTTCAGCGACTTTGTCACCCGCTGGAGGGAAATGGCATCCCAAATGTCCAAACGGCCCGACGAAGAAGAGCAGTTAGAAATCATACAGAAGAATTTTACTCCAGCTGTATTGAACTGCATGGGAAAGCATGTATTCCCACACTTCAGAGCCCTGTTGAGTATGGGGTCACAGGTAGAGGAAGAATTGACCAGAAAGGCAGACACGGATACCAAGAAGGCCTCTTACACTGGAAGAAAGACGGCCACTCCAGCCGTAAACCAACTAAGCTCGTACCCATATCAACAAAACCCATTTCAGCAGTCACCGCAAGTCCCCCCAATGAGTTGGCCTACGCAGGGAGACTCTTCAAACACCGAGGTCAAGAAAAGGAGAAATTTCTGCACCCTCCCCACTACTCTGGTCAAAAGCCTGGAACTACTCCAAAAGGCCGGACTAGTCACCCCACTCAACCCACGCCCTCCACCAAATCCTATCCCCAACACTTGGAGAATGAATGAGAACTGTGCGTACCATCAGGCGGCAGGCCATGACACGGAACGTTGTTTAGCTCTCCGCCATCGTATCCAGGACCTCATTGAAGCCGGAACCATCCCCGCACCCGGCGGGCCCAATGTTACCAACAACCCCCTCCCCAATCATGCTCCACCTGCAGGAATTAACGCCTTAACCACTGACGAAGGCTTCGATCCCGTAGGACGCATTCGGGACGATCCAGCCTATAAGGCACCCGTTATGCTATCGGCAAAAGCACAAGTTGCCCCAGGCCTCAACCCAATAATTGACCAATGGATGGCCAAGATGAACTTCCTACCTGGGCAGGGCTTAGGAAAGACAAATCAGGGGATCTCGCAACCACTCACCATCAAAACCAATCCTGGGAAAGCTGGGATAGGATGGACCCAGGACAAGAAAAAACAACCATGGAAACCCCGCCCCCCTCATAAGGAGACAATCTGTATGACAGAAACCTCCCCCGGGACTTTTAGTTGGTCGGCAGAACCAGAGTCGTCAGAAACTTCAGAGGGATCAGACCCAACATCCCTTTGGATACAACAGATTACCCGCTCAGGAAAGGTATACCAGCCACCACCGATGGATGCCGAAAAATCACCGCCTCCAAAAGAAGTAGGAGAAGACCGAGTACTGGAACAGTTGAAGAAAACCCAGGCACACATCACCATTTGGGGCCTCTTGGTTGCCTCCAAACCTCACAGGACCGCTTTCATTAAACTCCTGGATGAGGCTGTCATATCGCCGGACTCCACGCCCGAACAACTGCCAAACATGATCGGGTCACTCACAGTCCAAAGAAGTCTGTCATTTTCAGATGAAGACTTGTCTCCGTTGGGGAGAAAACACAGCCTGGCTCTCCATATCACCGTCCGAACCCGAGGGAAGATCTTGCCACAAGTTCTCATCGACAATGGGTCGACCATAAATGTCTGCCCCCTAAAGACTGCCAGATGCTTGGGTATCTCAGATTCAGAGCTCTCACCATCCGCTGTAACCGTCAGGGCCTATGATAATACCAGGAGGGCCGTTCTGGGGTCTCTGAAACTTGATCTCATGGTTGGTCCCGGAAGCTTCCCGGCCGACTTTCAAATCATAGACATTCCTTCCAGTTTTAACCTACTGTTGGGAAGAGCATGGCTACACGACATAGGAGCACTCCCCTCCTCCTTGCACCAAAAGATCAAGATACCGTTTGAAGGGAACATAATTACCATCCAAGGAGATCCTGAAAGGACCTTGGCGGATATGGAGTTACCAGTTTTGGGAATCGGGAGCCAGAGCATACAGTTAGGAGGCTTTTCTTACGAGCCTCAAGTGCAAACTCTTAGCACCCAGACAATCAGGTATCTTCCCCCTGACAATATCCCCGGTCTCAGCACCAAGATTACAAATATGTTGAGAATGATGAAATACTTGCCTGGAGCCGGTCTGGGAATGGGACAACCAGGACTACTTCAAGCATTGGAACCAGTAGCAAGGTACGAGAGGGAAGGTTTGGGGTACCAACACACTGAAGAGGACGATCAACAAAAAAGGGGTCGAGGGCATCAGTATCCGAGTTTCAGCTCTCTGAACGGGTTCTTTGTCAAAGAAGGAGAGGACTTCCCCTTTTGCGGCTTCCAGGAGCCTTGGAGAAACAGCGACGGAGAGAACCTTCCTGGGTGGGAAATCTTCTATGAAGAGGACCTATATATCAAAGAAAACACCGTACACAGCTTCGCTACCAAGTTGACAATCGGGCCGAAGGAAGAAAGTGAAGACATGAAAGGCGAAGAGGAAGAAATGATCGGAGATCTCTTCGACATCATGGCTCTGGGAGATGATGAGCCAGGAGACGACCCTGTACACTTGATATACGCTGATCCAGACTACCAAGGGGAAAGGGAAAAGAGCGAAATTGTAAGGGTGAGAGATAAGAGTGAGGGTAAGGATAGGAAGGAGTCACTCCTAAATGAACTTTTTAAACTTGTACCTGTAAATACTAGTATCAATAAAGAAGAGTCTATTTTGCGTTATCCTGTTATTTTTAATTCTGTAATTGCTTATATGGAATTGGAAAGAATGAACGAACACCCTGAACGGGAGGAGCAACGTATACAAAGCGAGGAAGGAGACACTCTTGTGATTAACCTCGGAACAGAGGAGGAAAGAAAAGAGGTCCGCATTGGGGCAAGCCTAAGTGGGACAGAGAGAGAAGAATTCACACAAACTCTGAAAGAGTATGTGGATGTCTTCGCCTGGTCTTATGCAGATATGCCGGGTTTGAACAGTCAGATAGTCATGCACGAAATACACACCAATCCAGAACTTAGGCCCGTCAAACAGAAGCTGAGGAAACTTACGCCAGAATGGTCCTTGAAAGTGAAAGAAGAAGTAATGAAACAACTGAGTGTGGGATTCTTACGGGTGATCGAGTACCCCTCGTGGTTAGCCAACATCGTGCCTGTTCCAAAGGCTAATGGGAAAGTCCGCATGTGTGTGGATTACCGGGATCTCAATAAAGCTTGTCCAAAGGACGATTTTCCATTGCCCAACATCGATTTGATAGTAGATAATACTGCCAACCACGCCCTGAAGTCATTTGTGGATGGTTTTGCCGGATATAACCAGATCAAGATGCACCCGGATCACCAGGAGAAAACAGCATTTATCACACCGTGGGGAACATACTGCTACACCGTTATGCCGTTTGGGCTGAAGAACGCCGGGGCAACATATCAGAGGGCAGCTACGGCTATCTTTCACGACATGATTCACAAAGAAGTAGAGGTGTATGTAGACGACATGATAATCAAGTCAAAAGAGAGGGAAGGCCACGTACCAGCCTTGCGAGCCTTCTTTGATCGGCTCCGCCAGTATCAGATGAGACTCAACCCGCAGAAATGTGTGTTCGGGGTAACCAAAGGAAAACTCCTGGGATATGTCGTCAGTAAGAAAGGAATCGAGGTGGACCCCGCTAAAGTTCAAGCTATCCAAGACATGCCCGAGCCTCGTACCGAGAGAGAAATCCGGGGTTTTTTGGGTAATCTGCAGTACATCAGTAGGTTTATCTCTCAGCTCACTCAAAAGTGCGAACCCATCTTCAAACTCCTGAGGAAGTCTTCAACAGGAGAATGGAACGATCAATGCCAGGAGGCTTTTGACAAAATCAAAGATTACCTCTCCAAGCCCCCAGTGTTAGCCCCGCCTCAGACCGGACTACCACTAATTCTATACCTAACCGTCACTGATTCAGCCGCGGGAGCAATGCTAGCCCAACACCTCACCGATACCCGGAAGGAGCAGGCCATCTATTTCCTCAGCAAAAAGCTATCCCCATTTGAGATAAACTACACACCATTGGAAAAATCGTGTACCGCTCTCGTCTGGGTAACACAGAAACTACGGCACTACATGCTAGTTTTTCCAGTCATCCTGGCATCACGGATTGATCCGTTGAAATACCTCTTCGAGAAACCGGCTCTCTCGAATCGAATGGCAAAATGGTTATTTCTACTCTCCGAATTCGACATCACCTACATGACCCAGAAGGCAGTCAAAGGCAAGATCATAGCTGATTACCTGGCCCACAATCCGATATTGGGAGACATGATAGAAGAAGCCGAATTCCCGGACGAAACCATCATGAACGTCGAGATCAATGAAGACTGGAGGTTGTACTTTGACGGAGCCGCCAATCGGAACGGAAACGGGATAGGCATCCTGTTAGTCTCTCCAGACCAAACTCACTCCCCGGTATCATATCGACTGGACTTCTTCTGCACCAACAATATGGCCGAATATGAAGCCTGCATACTCGGGTTAGAGATCGCTCTTCAAAGGGGTATAAAGAGAATACAGGTATACGGAGATTCAGCACTAGTGGTCCATCAAGTTCTGAAGGAATGGAAGATCAGAGATGAGAAATTAGTCCCTTACCTCGCCCGACTAGAAGAAGTCGCAGGAAGGTTCGAGCGTGTGGAGTTTTACTATATCCCCAGGTCCCAGAACAGTTTTGCTGACGCATTGGCAACCCTGGCATCTATGATCAATATTCCGGAGGGGATGGAAGAAATAACCCTCACGGTACAAAAGAAATCAGGACCCGCCCACTGCATGACCCTTGAGGTGGAAATTGAAAAAGACGGTGACTCAACCGTTTGGTTTTATGATATCTGGAACCTGCTGAAGAACCATCAGTATCCCGAGAAAGCAGACAAGAGAACGCGGGTCACACTCAGGAGACTAGCATCAGGATTCATACTCTGTGCCGGAAGATTGTATAAAAGGAACTACGACGGGACTCATCTTCAATGTCTCACCGAAGAAGAATCGGTTAGAATGATGGATCAGATACATGGGGGCGATTGCGGACCTCATATGAGCGGGCATACGCTTGCCCGCAAGATCATCAGGCAAGGGTATTTCTGGTCTACCCTACAAACTGACTGCGCTGATCATGTACGCCGTTGTCACAAATGCCAAATTTATGCTAAGTCCCAGAAGCTTCCTCCAAAAGAGTTGTACAACATGACTGCTCCCTGGCCTTTTTCAGCCTGGGGAATTGACGTCATTGGGAAAGTCTCACCCAAAGCCAGCAACGGCCATGAATTCATACTAGTAGCCATCGACTACTTCACCAAATGGGTGGAAGCCGAATCTTACCAAACCCTGGATGCCAGGAAAGTTGCCCGATTCATCAAAAGGAATATTGTCTGCCGATATGGGGTCCCACACGAGATCATCTCAGATAACGGCACCCACTTCGAAGGAGAAGCTAATACAGTCATGGAGGAATACGGTATCACCCGACACAAATCTTCGCCATATAGACCACAAACCAATGGGGCAGTTGAAGCCGCCAACAAGAATTTGAAGAATATCCTAAGCAAGATGACCGACACCTGCCGGGACTGGCCGGAGAAATTACCATATGCATTGTGGGGATACCGCACCACCGAAAGGGTCTCTACCGGGGCAACCCCGTTCTCGCTTACATACGGGATGGAGGCAGTCCTCCCTGTCGAGTTAGAGGTCCCTTCCCTCAGAGTAATGCTAGAGAATCAGGTCAATGAACTGGAGTGGGTCCAGGCACGTTATAACGAGCTAGCCTTACTAGATGAGAAAAGATTGAAAGCCGCATACCACCATCAAGGGTATCAGAAGAGAATCGCTCGAGCATTTAACCAGAGAGTGAGGACTCGGGGTATCAATGAAAATGACATCGTGTTGAAAGAAATTCGAGAGCCAGCCAGAGATCCGAGGGGAAAGTTCGGGCAGAAGTGGACAGGGCCGTATATCGTCAAAGAAATCAATACAGGAGGCGCCGCTATACTCACTGACCTAGACGGGCAGTTACTACATTCACCAGTCAACATGGACCGACTGAAGAAGTATTATCAATAAGCACGACGTGTATAAGAACTACGTAAACCTGAGCCCCAACTCGAATATCGTATTTTCTGGAAAAATCAAAAAGGGGGGAACGTAGGCAACCTGAGAAGTGACTTCAGGCCCGGTTTAAAGCTTTGTAAAGAAATTTATTTCTCATAAAAAGTCCCTTCATATATTATTAAAGAGGTGGTTCAGAACACCAAGAGTTACAAAGGAAGTACAGCATACAAAGAAGAAACTAATCCCTAGGGGTTGGCCACACTGGGTCCTCAGCGGCCAAATCAATTCGAGCCTCATCCAAAATCTGGTACGCAAAGACAATGCCATCCTCTGTAGGCTCAGAATCCATGAATCGGAACCACTCCATTTGAAAGGGGTCATCAATCAGCTCTCCTTCTAGAGATTGCCAGCAAGAGCGGATAATGTCAGCCCGGAGAGGCCTGGAAATACCGAAACGAGCATAGTTAAACTGACGAGTCAGTCGAGCACGCCACATCCTCTCTACCGATAAAGAAACATGTGGGGTCACAAATTTAGACTCAGAAGAGAAGTTGTTCAGACCAAGGGGAACCTCCTGAGGAATGTTAAACTGTCGAAGAAGACGCCCAGGGAGATAAAAGGAAGTAAACCAGAGCCCGCGGAGCCGAACGTAGTTCTGACCCCCAGTACTAAGTACCATCTTCCTCAGCTTCCACCAAGGAATGTTCCACCGGATAGCCCGAAAGTTCTCCGAAAACCACACCGTCCAATCAGAGGAAGACATGGTCAAAGCACCAAAGAGAGGCCGATGGAAGAAATGAGTCGGATTGTCGAGCCGAACTCCGCTGAAACCCACCGATCGAAAGCGCTCTAGCAGCCACATGTATAGCAGACGCGGGCTCCCCCGAAAGAAGGGCGAGGCCCCCCGTTGAACATCATCAAGACCATTCAGGGTCTCTGCAAGAATGATCGGCACTATAGACTCCCCATTTCTAGCCTGGTAAATCAGACTCAAGATAGTCGGATCAACACGGGAAGAACCCGTCACCAGCAGCATATCAGAAACCAGGCAAATCAGGGCCGCTGCAGTACGCCCCACGCCGTAAGAGGCCCTATCTTCATAACGATGAAAGAACCTCACCATTTTGTGGAGGTCAAGGAGCCCGTCGACAATGAAACCATCGCAGGCCGCTTGGGGAATGGCTAACAGAGCAATTAGCATGTCGCGGGGACCGATTCCTTCTATAGGAACTGCCATCGGGAGACGAACGTCAGAACGTAACAGCCAGGAGAACTCCTCATAGGTTGGGCAGAGCTCATCTAGTCCAAAACGGAAGAGATGGTCCGCAGGACTCCAGAAATACAAAGCACCTAACAGAAAGGAGAAATCTACAGGACGATGGCACCAGCCCGCCAAAGGACTGAATGCACCAAAGTTCAAACCATTTTCAGAAGATATCAGAGCATCTCGAGCTTTAACATAAGAAAAATCAGAGTTGGTACGGTAGGAAGACATTTTGGAGAGGTGTGGGGATGAAGGAAGGAAGATGGGTGTATTTATAGCAAAAAAGAGGGTCCTGTACCTGTTTGTCGCGCGACAAACCCATTTTCAGGGGGAAGTGTCGCGCGACAAACCCATGACCAGGAGGGATTGTCGCGCGACAAACCCATCTGGGGGGCACCCTACTTTTTTCTTATACATAATGGTCATCTTTGCCAAAAGAATCACTTCTGGATGCTTTTCTGTTCTCACTTTGTTCTTTTTTGCAGGAAACATAAGTATCACTACACTAGAAGGTACGACTTTTAAATTACCGACTCTTATATATATATGTATATATCTTGCACAGACAGATAATAAAAGTATAAATCAAACACAGATAAAGATATTTTATAAAACCAATAAAAGAACAGTTTTAAATATCTGTCTAAGCACATCTGTCCAAAACTAACAACTTAGTGCAGAAAGGGAAAACTAATCTACTCGGGCGCGTTTCGACACGCTCCCACTATCTCCCGAGCCCTCCTCAGGGGTAAGATCAACAACTGGGACGCCGGGAACAGGAGGAACTGCCGCCTGAGAAGGCCCCGTGGACTGAACCGGTGCCGTAGGACGGATCACCGACGATCGGGAACGCCTGGAAGTCCGACTACTGCTCCTCCGAGAATCCGTCCGGGCATGGGAGGAAGTCAGGGGGTCGTCCGGCCGTAAAGAGATGTCGATAGCCCTCTGATAGTCACGCATGTAGGCTGGAGGGTCTCGACCGACGTACTGGAGCAGGTTCCAGCTGTAGAAATACTGGGCATACCAGGCCCGTAGATCCGCCACCCGTACACCCACTCTCTGTAAAAAAGACATACAATAAAAGGAGAATCAGCACAGTCAAAATAAATAGATATAAACATGAAAGTATCAGGAGAAGTTGAAGAAGATACCTCATCATCAGAACGACCACCCAAGAAATCAAAAGTATCCTCGGGAAGGGGATACTCCGGGACAGAATATCGACATAGGCCCGCGCCGACATAAGAAATATCTCTGGGGAGTGGAGGTAGATCTACCCACGAAATAGATGACCCCGCAGGAGCAGCTGCAGAAGAAGACCCTCCCTCCTCACGAATGGGGAACAAGGGTGGACGAGAGGATGAGCCACCAAAGCCCGGAGATCGGGCGGGAGGCCCCATGACAGTCGCCGGTAGAGGGGTCAACGTAGCGTATGTTCGGACCCCCGGAGGATCCACCATGGCCGTCGCCCCCAAAGGAGGTACCCCACTAGAAGGAGTAGTCGCCGCCGCGGGAGGAGTCCGCCCAAACTGATCAAAATCTGCCCCAAGGTCCGCGGGCTCCCAGGACCTCTCAGAAAATCCCGCTCTCCCCTCAGCAGCCTCAGCAGCAGCAAAAAGGCCCCCCGGAGACACGGAAGGGCCGGTGGGAAACTCGAAGCCCTCAGCGCGCTGCTCCCCCGCAGGTGTCGCCTGAGGTGACGGCTCCGGAACGGCTGTCGCATCACCTCCCTCGCCCTCTGGCCGACCGCCGCCCTCAGCCGCAGCAGGAACATCCCTCTCTCCCTCAGGATCCTCATCCTCAGAATCCGGAATGTTGTCCCTCTGATCGGGGACAGGTGGCAGATGACCGGGAACCACCCTAGCTAAATGGGTCTGTCCCCGTATATAATGAGGATCACCCCCCAATGCCCGATACCTCTCATAGAAGACCCGTCCCCGAGTCCCCTTCGGCTCCCTCATCAGGTAACGGGCAGCAAAAATAGCATAGTCTCCCTCCTCGACGAACGGCTGGAAGCCGAGTCCGTCAACCAAAGCCTGCACCGTCACCGGGTCGATCTCGCCCGTCCGCCTCATCAGAACAGGAGGGAACAATGGAACACGAGGCCACTGGGATGGCGTGTGCTGACGAATGACCCTCTCACCCAAGTAGAAGAGAAGGCCGTACTCATCCCGGATAAGCCGCCTGGTCCTCGAGGCGGTCAGAGCACGACCATACCCATGATGAGGACCCAGATCACCCCAAGGGGCCCACTCAATCTGAAAAGAGAATAAGATTTTATTTCAGTATTTTATATATTCTACTCTATCTGACTATTGAAAAGCAAGAAAACTAAAAATATTCTTACCTGCTCCTCCCGCAGGTCATGGACAGCAGCAGCTCCGGTCTCCCGAGTCCGGTATACATAGGGAGCCCTATAGTTCCCCGCGATGAATCGGCGGAGAAAAGGGAACTGGTCCTCGTTCTCAACGAGGAGATCCACCTGGGCGCGACCCAGACGGGTATAAGCTACAAACCAGCTCTGAAAAGGAAAGATAGAAGAAATCAGCAATGATCAACAAGTAATGAGCAAAGAACTGAAGCAAAGACAGAAAGACTAAAAAATGTACCTCCCACAGCAAAGAAAAGCCCTTGAGGTTCAGGGCTAAATGACGAGAGACCTGGTCCATGGCATCGTAAAGGACTGCAAGAATGAAACCTCCCCAGTCGTAGTCAAACATGAGGCTGAAGTCCCGAAGATAGGGCAACCACCAAAGATGAGCCGTGTCCCCACCACGAGCCTCGAATAAATCATGGAGTGTCAATAGAAGAAAGACGCGGGCATACTGGCGCGCCTCCTGACGGGTCATAGGAACCCCTGAAGCAGCTAGTCGAGCCCTCTCTGTGGCTAACCGCGTAACCAAGACGCCCCGAGGAATCGTGTCGCCGGAACTCCGTCGCTCCGGAAACCATCCTAATGAACTAACAATGCCCTCGGCTGTCAGACGCAAGGGGACGTCGATCTGGATGGGGACCCCCCCTGAAGGGATCCCGGTCAAAGCAAACAAATCGAGGGGGGTCATCGTCATCTCCCCCCAGCTCCAGTGAAAGGTATGGGTGGTGTCCCACCAGTGGCAAGCCAGAGCCGATACTAAAACTGTCGCCCTAGATACTCGCTCTGGGAGGGCGTCGAAGAGGGAGCCAAAAGGAGTCGCGAGAATCAACTCCTGGACAGGGGCCGGTGCCCGTCGCCACTCCGAAGATATAGCGTTGGGGGAACCCCAACCGCGGCCAACCCACTGCAGACAAAGGAACGAGTATGAGGTTATGAGGGTACTTTGGTGTAATTATGAGAGTTATGGGGTTATAAGGGTAAATTATGTAATTTCCAAAACCTGAGGGTACTTTGGTGTAATTATGAGAGTTATAAAGCTATAGGTGTAAATTATGTAATTTTTCAAAACCTGAGGGTACTTTGGTGTAATTATGAGAGTTATAGGGCTATAAGGGTAAATTATGTAATTTCCAAAACCTGAGGGTACTTTGGTGTAATTATGAGAGTTATGGGGTTATAAGGGTAAATTATGTAATTTTCCAAAACCTGAGGGTACTTTGGTGTAATTATGAGAGTTATGGGGTTATAAGGGTAAATTATGTAATTTTCCAAAACCTGAGGGTACTTTGGTGTAATTATGAGAGTTATAGGGCTATAAGGGTAAATTATGTAATTTTCCAAAACCTGAGGGTACTTTGGTGTAATTATGAGAGTTAGAGGGTTATAAGGGTAAATTATGTAATTTTCCAAAACCTGAGGGTACTTTGGTGTAATTATGAGAGTTATGGGGTTATAAGGGTAAATTATGTAATTTCCAAAACCTGAGGGTACTTTGGTGTAATTATGAGAGTTATAAAGCTATAGGTGTAAATTATGTGATTTTCCAAAACCTGAGGGTACTTTGGTGTAATTATGAGAGTTATAGAGTCATGGGGGTACATTATGTAATTTTCTAAACTAAGAGGTGTCACAGGTAAAAGTATGTGTTCGCTAAAAATCGGGCGTTATTCCTAGTCAGACATGCATACTAACATTATCTAAAACAAATACAGGAAACGACAAGAAGCAGAACAGATAAATGCACGAAAGAAGACATACCAGAGATCGACGACGAATCTCGTGAGAAACGGGCTCCATCAAAAGCCACGGGACGTCCGGGACCGGAGCAGCTCGGATAGCATCCCGATAGACCACCGCCCGACCGCGGTCTATCCCATCCTCATCATACCAGTCCAAGTCCGCCCAGTCGTCGTGATGAGGGCTGCAGCGAAGAACGCCCTGAGCGTCAGTAAAGGTGACCTCCTCCTGGTCACCCTCCAATCGGTCGAGATGAGCAGGGTCCATCGATATA